>JAUIMM010000993.1:600000-987500 GCA_031769625.1 Taudactylus pleione
TCTTAATGTTGATGTGTTGGTAGCAGGAAAAATGAGCAAACGTAAGGATCTGAGCGACTTTGACAAAAGCCAAATTCTGATGGCGTGACGACTGGGTCAAAGCATCTCCAAAATGGCAGGTCTTGTGGGGTGCTCCCGGTATGGGGTGGTTAGTATTTAACAAACGTGGTTCAAAAAAGGTCAACCGATGACAGGGTCATGGGTGCCAAGATTCATTGATGCACGTGGGAAGCAAAGGCAAGTCTGTTTGGTCCTATTCCCATAGAATAGCTACTGTAGATCAAATTGCTGAAAAGGTTAATTGCTGACTATGGGTCTGATTCAGCAAGGAACGCAGTTGCATGCATTGCAGTGCGAGTGTGCAAACTAGCAACTGCGATCAGGATTGAGGGCCTGATTCAGAGCCGCTCGTAAGCGGCCGCTCGTTTGCTCTGAGCGATGTTCGCACAACTGCGCATGCGTATGGGTCGTAATGCGCTTGCGCAAACCAGTCATTGCGGTCGGAAATCGTGTGCTCGTAAAACAGCGAGGGACTGCTAATTTGATTGACAGAATGTACCGTTTGTGGGTGGTAACAGGGGAAGGTGCTTGAAAACAAGGGAGTGGAGATCCGAACGCAGGCGTGCCTAACGGTAATAAGGGTGTTTAATGGGAGTGCATAATTAGTAAAGGAGCGTCATCGACCACGTCACTTGGTTGTCTTTTAGCCTGAACTGCTCGCAGTGATTGCAGTAAGAAAAACCTACCACAAGCACTGCGAGCAGTTCAGATGCTTTTCGATGTATCCGATTAATCTAATAAATACCGGAGATGACGTGTGATGCGAAGGGCAAAGGGGCGTCTTTACAAAATAGCGAGCGCATTTTTCGTTTGCTCGCTCAGAGGCGTCAACAAACCGCAAAGAGCGAGCGCTCAATTTAAATAGCCGGCCCCTTTTTTGGAACGACCGTCCGCAAATAGCGTCCGGGTCTGAATCAGGCCCTGAGATCGCAGCGATTACGCAGACCAATAGTGGGGGGGGTGGTTGGCAAAACGCAAGCGTGCCAGTGCGTTTGAACCCCGTTGCATGGGCGTGCATAAATTAGCCTCTGCAATATCATACGCAGCCTGAGGCCTCATAGCGTGCGCTGCAGTAAGCAATTCCCGAGTGAGCTCTGACCTACCTTAACTGTATGTATGGGTCTGATGTTACTCAGTGTTACCAATTATTTTGCTATGTTGCCAAAGTGTACGGGTGTAAAGGGAAGCGGACGTCCTTCGCAATGCGAATGCAAACATTATATATCACCACTGATATCAGCAACTGCATTGCGTGAATATAAGCAGAATAGCGATCCTTGCTGAATCAGGCCCTATGATAGAAAGGTGTCAGAACACAGTGCATCTCAGTTTTCTGCGTACGGAGGTGTGTAGCTGCAAATCGGTCAGAGGGCCTGATTCAGAGCCGGA
Organism: Taudactylus pleione; assembly: GCA_031769625.1. Classification (NCBI taxonomy): domain Eukaryota; kingdom Metazoa; phylum Chordata; class Amphibia; order Anura; family Myobatrachidae; genus Taudactylus; species Taudactylus pleione. The sequence goes on from JAUIMM010000993.1 coordinate 601,450, forward strand.
CGCTCTGACCAGAGCGCTCGCTCTGAATCAGGGCCCTCCTACCTCAACTTGGAGCGGCCTTATGGATGCTCGCATAGCTGTGGGTTACCACCCACAGCTTATGCGAGCGTCCATGATGATGGTCGCGATGGTCAAGATCATCGCGACCATCGGGCTTGCGACGGAGACCCTGTGGTAGGGTCTCGCTGCCGCAAGCCCTGGAGTGATTTTGGCTCTATCAGAGCCAAAATCATTCCCACTGACATCACTAGTGATGTCAGTGGGGCCGGACCCAGACTGTAGTCGTTCCCATGGGAACGCCTCCGTCTGGCAGCCACGCCCCCGGCACGCCCACCAAAGGGGGCGTGCTGTCAATCAACATCAACAGCACGCCCCCTTTGGTGCGAGACCCGGAGCGATGGCTACCCCGTCGCTAGCCGGGTCTCGCGCATGCGCACGATGGAGCTCCCTCCGTCGTGCACATGCGAGTACCTTCGACCCGCTTGCGAGCGGGTCTGAATGAGACCCAGAGTGCCCATGCTGGCCTCTTGGCCTCTGTCCACAGCAAAATCATCGACAATGGGCAGGTGAATGTCACAACTGGACCATGGAGCAATGGAAGAAGGTGGCTTGGTCTGCTGAATCACAGTTTGTAAATTGTATGTAAAAACATCATGTGAACAGACAGTTGCGTGTGTCATCTGGGGAAGTGCTAGCACCAGGATGCACTATGGGAAGAAGACAAGCAGGCAGAGGCAGTGTGATGCTCTGGGCAATGTTCTTCTGAGAAAACCTGGGTCCTGATATTCATGTGGATGTTACTTTGACACGTACCACCTACCTAAACATTGTTGCAGACCAAGTACACTCCTTTATGGCAATGGTATTCCTTGATTACAATGGTCTCTATCAGCAGGATAATGCGCCACATTGCAGAAATTGTTCAGTAATGGATTGCGGAACATTGAGGAACTGAGGGTCTATAGGTTTAGGCGCCTGATGGAGCACTTCAATTGTTGCTCCATTCCGATGCCTAGAGCTGCAGAGGGATATATTTTTTCTAGCAGCCTCCTGAGGTGTGAGAAACAATGGCCCTCATTCAGAGGCAGTCTGAAGATGTCCAGTAGGGGGCGTGAAAAACATTTGAATCACCCCCAAAGAGTTCAAGGTGTAGACTTTGGTCCTCATTCAGAGCCGTTCGCTATTTGCGGTCGTTTGTTTTCTAAAAAGGGGTGGCTATTCAAATGAACCTTTCGCACTTTGCGGACTGTTCACGCCTCTAAGTCTGAACGAGCGAGCAAAACATGCGAACGTAAATTTGAAAAATACGCCCCCTGGCCGCTCGCGCCATACGTCATGTCCGCTATTTATTAGATTAATCGAGTACATCGACCAGCGTATGAACTGCTCGCTATTCTTGGGGCTGGTTTTTTCAACCACTATTTTGCGAGCAGTTCTGAGTTAAAAAAAAACAAGTGACGTGGTCAATGACGCTGCTGGATTAATTATGCACTCCCTTAAAACGCCCGTTTTGACCTTTAAGCACGCCTGCGATCGGATTTCCACTCCCCATTTTCAAGCACCTTCCCCTGTTACCACCCACATACGCCTCATTCTGTCACTCAAAATAGCAGGCATTCGCTATTTTGCGAACACATGAATTTCGGCCGCACTGACTGGTTCGCGCATGCGTATAACGATCCGTACACATGCGCAGTTGGGCAAACATCGCTCGGAGCGAACGAGCTGCCGCTTACGAGTGGCTCTGAATCAGGCCCTTTGCCTCCAAATTCCGACACGGCATCCATGGGATGTGCTGGAAAAACAAGTATGAGCCATTAGGCCCCAGCTCATAACTTACAGGACTTAAAGGATCTACCAACATCTTGACACCAGATACCACAGGACACCTTCAGAAGTCTTGGGAAGTCCATGCCTCAACAGCTCAGAACTGTTTTGGCGGCACAAGGATAATTTTTTTTATCCCTTATCCTGCTCTTATTTACAATCCAATATAGTTATGTGACTGTAAGTTTTAGTCTCTTAAAGAGGACTCTGCCACACCAGACCTGATGAAATACAAACAACAAAAATACCAATTCCAATGATATAATAAACACATATTATGCATACATGAAAAATTATTTATATTTGGCTTATCTGAATAGATGTAGAAATTGAATTCCATTTCCCACTACAGAGGGCAATCTTCAAATCATACCATATCCCTCTATAGCACTGGTCGGGGAACAGGGGTAAATTACCCCAAATGGGGTAAAAATGAAATTCCTGGAGGTAATGGACGGACAGCCGGACATGCATATTAATCATTGCATGCCCAGCTGTCTGTCCATTACCCCCAGGAATGGAGGTCACTGTGCCGGGTGCAGCGCCAGTGACTTCCAGCCCGGCGCCGCAGGGAGGCTCTAAGCCGAACGCCCGCTGAGATGTTATTACCAGCGGGTGCCCGGCTCCTTCCATGCAGCACTGCGTTAGCCGGAGGCTGGAGTTCTCTTCTGAACTCCAGCTTCCGGCTCTCTCCATGCGCACAATGGGAGAGACGTCATGATGTCTCTCCCATAGTGCCGAGGAGCAGCCGGGCGGACAGGACGGCGGCGGATGCAGGAGCGGGGATTAAGGGAAGTGTGTTTTTTTGTTGTTTTTTTTGTACAAGTGGCACTATATTGGGGAACTACTACATGGGCACTGCTACAGGGGCATTATATGGGGGCACTGCTACAGGGGCATTATATGAGGGCACTACTATGGGATTTCCTTCCTTTCAAATCAAGGGGGTAACGTCGGCGTATCTAAATATATTTTGGGTTAAAAGCTAAAAAAGTTCCCTGACCCCTGCTCTACAGATTGTCTTCCACATTTTCAAACTATCAGATTAAATAAGATGTCTGTCCCCTCTCTTTCAGTGCACCATGTGTGATACTATACCTATCAAGATTGCCCATATATCCCCCCCTCCCTTCCCCCTTCCAGAGAGTGACTGTAGCTGGGGGTGATAGGCCTAATCCCCCTAAACTCGGACTGCTGGAGGATTTGCTTCCAGCAGGCTCCTTTGTCAGGAAAAGCCCAGCCTGGTGTGGTTGCATCTGATGCAACTACGCCAGGCAAGAGGTTAAATGCATACATCCTGAAACTATACTCACATACTCTACTGGAACATCCAGGGGGTTCCTGAATTACTGAGGAGTCCTACAGACAGTGAGTAATGTGTTTTGCGATATTCAGTGAAGGCCTTTGGATTGGATTGTTGGGGAGTTGTATATTTTTGTACACAAGTTTCTTTACCTGCATGGGTTTTTTTTTTATTGATTTGCTCCCTAAAGGTATGTGCGAGATAGAAAAAAGAAAAGGGATTTAACTCCATAATAACACTGTTTAAAACATTTAAATTCTGTTGGCTGTCTGTAGTTTGGGGGCTAGAGAAGATGATGAGCTGGACCGTTATAGCACTCAATATGCTATTAATTTATGTGCTCTGGCAAAAGTCTGTTTGGCTCGCTCATGGATGGCTCTTAGTGGGCCCGAATTACAGGAGTGGGTTTCTTTAGTTAATGCTACTGGGAAACATGAGCGATATTTGTACCTTGCCCGTAAAGCAGAGTCTAAGTTTGACCGTATTTGGACTAGATGGATAGAGTCGAGATATGCACTCCCTCGGACTTAGCTATATTTTGTAAGGTTGACCTATTTTTTTTTTTTTCTATTAACAATACTGTATGTGGATGTTAATTCTGTTTAGTATGTGTATGTTTTATTTTGTATATGTTTTAAATGATAAAAAAAATTAATAACGTATACTTTATTAGAAAAAAAAAAAAAATTCTGTTGGCTGTATATTAGAAAATAAAGAATAAAAACTTGCCTTTGTCTTAAAATATTTTTGGTCAATATCCCACATTTAAATTCTGTGTTTTATTTCTGTTTATGTATGTCTACCTATATTTTAAAATGTATTAATAAAGGTTATATTTTAAAACTATAATACGTCATTATCTAACAAGAGTGCCCCTACAAAAGAGTCTTCTTTCTCTCCAACATTAAGAATCCTACAGACTCCCTCTTACATCCCACCCAATCCTAATGAAATGGTTAGAACATGGATGCACACTGATGTGTTTTTCAGATAATTGCATAGTCTTTGCCCTGCTCTCTGTTCATGGACCTGCTAATAACAATTAGGGCTCAACAGTGTTTAGCTGCATGTCACCCGGGCACTCTCCTGAGGGGAACAATGTTAACGTTGGCAAGAATTCCAAAAACAGAGCTGCCTTATGTATTTTAGCAAAGTCTCAAGGATCAACATTCCCATCTCAGTCACTGTACACCTGTTCCAGTTTTTGGTCATCAGTCTTCATCTTGCGAGTTTGCACATATATCTAATGACCTAAAGATACCTCTTTTGTCTAATATTAGTGTTCATGAGTACATCACAAGGAAAACAGAAAGTGGCATGTATCAGAGAATAGCAAGGAGGAAGACCATAATATAGATTGTACTACCAAAGATTGTCAAGGTATCTGTGTTAATGTTTAAAAGAGCTTGGCTCATACAGCACAACAAAGATCTTTAAACAAAACCAGAAAGAATGACTGAAGCGGGAGAACATGTGCCCTGACCATAACTCTACTGAAATGTTGTGGCATGTGCTCATGCAGCACAGCCCAAAAATGTCAAAGGAGTTGAAGAAATTCTGTTAAGAGGAAAAAGCCAAAAACCCTCCTAGCCAATATGTAGGATTTACCGGACATGTTTGTTGTGAAAAGTATGTGAGCTATTACAGTGATCACATTTCTTTAGGAAAAAATAAACTAAAGACAGGGAATGTTTAATCATTGAGTTCTGGGAAGACACGAACAAGGGTGTAAGTTAGATTCTCTTTATAGATTAGATAGCAACTAGGCAAAACTAATGTAGAAATACAGATAACAAGAAAAGGTTCATAGATTGCATTTTATCATCATTTAGGACACCAAAAAATCCTAAAGGAATTTCTCATATAGGGCGCATGAAAAAAAAATATATATATTTATAGTTCAGTATTATCCTGACTGTACTTGCAACTATTATCGCCTAACACCAGAATACAGAAGACAATACAAAAGAAGCCAAACATTTACTCAACAATTGTCATTTCTCTAAAGTTCTACCATCTGATCCAACAGTTCGTCCCTTAGAGCAGAAAAGCAATTGTATTTCTTGTGTAAACTGGAAACTACTTTTGCGAACGGTTTAATGAGATTAGTTATTAAATGCTCATTGGCATATTTGACCATATTGCCTTACACATACTATTTTTTAATTCTTACAGGCAATTTGCCATTCTTAACTTGGCAATGGCCTACAATACATCAAAATCATTTTCCAATTGTATCTATATTTAAAGAAAAACTTCAGCATGCCCAACCCAGAGACCACCCTATTATCTCCACATCTAAGCTGTAGTCTCAATATGAGGGTAAAAAAAAACACTTTACAAAAGACAGTGCACTCTTCACCTTACTTAACCAGTCCCATGTCCATCCATTAGATAACAAGAACACTATAGCTCCTCCTGACCATTCCGATCGTCAAGCAACTAGAGAACTTAAGGGAGGAGAAAGCACAATATGGAAGTAATGGTACAGGACCCTGAGAAGGGAAGCCCAGTTTTCCGCCATCTGAGGGATGCGACACAGGAAATATTGACATGGTCATAAAGTCAACATTTTTCCATTTGGCTTAGGGTTAATTTTACGGTTACCGTTATAGAATTACACTAGAAAGACAATGTTGACATTACAACTGTGTCGAAATGCTGAATATCTTCATGGTTAATGTCAACATTATAAACATAAAAAAAACATGCCGACATTTGGACATAAGGTCCCAACTGTCATTATTCTACTTAGATGGAATTCTTTGGGCGGAATTCAATTGTTTTCGCGGCCCGCATCTCCCGTCTAAAGTGACAGGAGATCGCGGGCCGCTATGCAATTGTTCCAGATTTTCGTGCTGATCACGCCCAAAGTGGTCGGGTTTAGCCGCGTAAAGCAGCTAAACCCGACCAAAGTGCTGGGCGCGATCGCGAAAAGTGATGTTTGGGCGCCCAATCATGTCACTTTTCGCACATTTCATCTCTCCCCCCCCTGGGGCTGCGAGCTGAAATGTAGCGCTGTCAGCTGATCGTGCCTGACAGGAGCAAGAATTGAATAGCTCCGTCGGGCGCAGGAATCAATTGAATTCCGCCCTTTAAGTCTATTGTCCTTATGGATGTCAATTATCTACGGTCATAGTCTAGGTCAGAGGCTCCCAAACACAGTCCTCAAGGCTCCCCAATAGTTGAGGTTTTAGAGATATCGATGGATGACTACAGGTGGCTAAATCAAATTGATTGAGGTACTAATTGACTGAGGTACTAATAAAGTCACCTGTGGTCAAGCATGAAAATCTCTAAAACCTGGACTGTTAGTGTGCCTTTAGGACAAAGTTTGGGAACCTCTGGTCTAGGGGATGATGTTAGGGTCTCAAAAACGTAAAAAAATCACGGACAAAGTAGAAAGATGATTTATATACCCATGGCGTAATATTTCCATTGTGTTGGAAAATGCATTAATGCAAACTTTAAGATGACAGAGTTCAGTTAAATGATTCTATGATAACGACGAGTTTGGAAATCAGTATAGTAATCACCTATGGCGATAGCACTCTGATGACAAAGAATAGCAATTAATGTCAGTAATCTACATAATATTTATCTTCGATGAAAAGAAATATGACATTGCATTATAACACATGGAAGGAGTTGCCTCTGCCTGCCCATGAAACATGGAAGGGAGTGCCTTTGTCTGCCCATGACAGAAAGAAGGGGGAGCCTCTGCTTGCCCATGACACACAGAAGGGGGCAAACAGACGCTTGTCCAGAGAAGGAAAGGTGAGCGTTTCCATCAGTCTTGTGTCATGCCAACAGTAAAGCATCCTGAGACCATTCATGTGGCGGGTTGCTTCTCAGCCAAGGGAGTAGAAACACTCACAATTTTGCCTAAGAACACAGCCATGAATAAAGAATGGTACAAAAACATCCCCCAAGAGTAACTTCTCCCAACCATCCAAGTACAGTTTGGTGAGGAACAATGCCTTTTCCAGCATGATGGAGCACCTTGCCATAAGGCAAAAGTGATAAAGTGGCTCGGGGAACAAAACATCAACATTTTGGGTCCATGGCCAGGAAACTCCCCAGACCTTAATCCCATTAAGAATTTGTGGTCAATCCTCAAGAGGCGGGTGGATAAACAAAAACCAACAAATTCTGCAAAACTCTGAGCATTGATTAGGCAAGAATGGGCGGCCATCAGTCAGTATGTGGCCCAGAATTAGAATGACAGCATGCCAGTGCGAATTGCAGAGGTCTTAAAAAAGAAGGGTCAACACTGCAAATATTGACTCTTTGCATAAACTTAATGTAATTGTCAATAATAGCCTTTGACACTTATTAACATCTGACAAAAAGGTCTAAAAACACTGAAGCAGCAAACTTTGTTAAAACCAATACTTGTGCCATTCAAAAAACTTTTGCTATGGCTGTATATATTATGACAAGTTATACTTCTTGTGGGGGATGAAAAAGATGTAATTATGACTAACGTATACAGGCCCTGATTCAGAGCCGGACGCTCTGACCAGAGCGCTCGCTCTGAATCAGGGCCGTCCTATTTAAATTTGGAGCGGCCTTTTGGACGCTCGCATAGCTGTGGGTTACCACCCACAGCTTATGCGAGCGTCCATGATGATGGTCGCGATGGTCAAGACCATTGCGACGAGACCCTGCGGTAGGGTCTCGCTGCCGCAAGCCCTAGAGTGATTTTGGCTATATAAGAGCCAAAATCACTCCCACTGACATCACTAGTGATGTCAGTGGGGCTGGACCAAGACGGTAGGCGTTCCCATGGGAACGCCTCCGTCTGCATGGGAACGCCTCCGTCTGGCAGCCACGCCCCTGGCACGCCCACCAAAGGGGGCGTGCTGTCGCGTGCTGCCCCCTTTGGTGCGAGACCCGGAGCGACAGCTTGGCTGTCGCTAGCCGGGTCTCGCGCATGCGCACGACGGAGCTCCCTCTGTCGTCCGCATGCGCATTTGGGTAACATCGACCCGCTTGCGAGCGTCCTGCGCTTGCGAGTGGGTCTGAATGAGACCCACAGTGCACACCCACAATCATGGCAAAGGTGGGTGCTATGGCTGGCCTGATTTTTATCCCCCATGGAAAACTATCCACCAGAATGCCGGCATGTATCATAGCAGTCAGTTAGGGCACTGCTGACTGCTGTAATGAGAGAGAGAGAGAGAGAGAGAGAGAGAGAGAGAGAGAGAGAGAGAGAGAGAGAGAGAGAGAGAGAGAGAGAGAGAGAGAGAGAGAGAGAGAGACAGGGAGGAGAGAGAGAGAGAGAGAGAGAGAGAGAGAGAGAGAGAGAGAGAGAGAGAGACAGTGATGAGTACTAACCACTCAGTTCCTAACTGTCATTTATCAGACACCATCCGGTAATATGACAGGAGCTAAGTGGCTGGTAGTTTATCACCCTCCAATTTTTCATTTTCCGGAGCTTAGTACATCTTCTCCAGAGTGGGAGATCGACTAGCGTTTTATCAAATTGCCACTACTACAACTGCACTATTTTGGATGTATTACAATTTTAACACAGAAAAAAATTGTATAGCGTACCACAAGTACTATGATTTAAAAAGTCTTCTATCTGCAACAGGCAACACTAGATGCAACAATGTAACATAAACCTTACCGCTGTCCGGAGTGTAGCACTATTAAACCCTATGTACGAGAAGTAAACCACGATCACTGCGCCCGAAACAGCAGCAGGCCCAACAGACTGTTACACAGTAACCAGGGACAACAATACGCTTACAGCCACACACTTCTTTTACTGGGAACCAATCAAGCAGCCGGTCACCAAATTGTGGCAAGAAGACCAATTAGAAGCAGCAATACAAAATTGCGGTGCTTCTCTCAGGATGTAACGGGGGCGGGCACGGGCAGTGCTGCTTACCTAGAAAGGTGGGCACACGGAGAATGACACAGTGCGCAGCGGGGCTCATCTCACGTGCGATGTAACCTATTGTTTGTATTATCAATACGGCAGGTAGGAAACCCAGGCATCAAATCCGGAGTTGTTAACTCCTAAAAAAACAATTAAGTTTGGTTTAAAAAAAAAAAAAACATTAAAATCAATGAAGGATAAAGCAGCTGGTAGTTACAGTGGCAATCATTACTAGTGGGTTGCTGCTGGATATCATGTATTAGGGGGGTCTATTTATTTTTCATTAAATATTTTCGGCATAGCCACAAATATTTTGCATCCCTGAATGTATTGTGGAGGGATCGCAGCAATCTAGGATATCTGCTACGGTCCCTACAGCAACCAGCATAGGTTTCTATGCATAGATTGTTATGGGTTGGGTATTGGATCCTGGCGATCGGGAAGGAGCTGGTCAGCATACAGACAGCGGCATCCCGACAGTCAGAGTCCCGACACTCTTAGGTAAGTAAGGTAACACCCCTAACCCTCCCTCCCTGTTGCCTAACCTCCCCCTGCCCAGTACCTAACCCTCCCCCCTAACCCCCGATACCGTCGAGATGCCAGCGGTCGATATGATTCTGGCGCAGGTGTTTCGACCGTCGGCATGCTGCACACCTTGATGCTGACTACATCCCATTTCTATGGGGGATGTGATGCTGTCAGATTTACCAAGCTCTGAAACTTGCTCCCCACAGGTTATGCTTATCTGAAGATGGTGTAAGCTGCTGTAGCCTATGGGCTGCACATCGCAAAAATAACCGGGAGAGGGTTCCATAGGAATAGAAATCACAAATAAACCAATGGGCGCTGATTATCCCTTTATAGATAAGGTTACTCTCAAGGACTGATTAAGCAGCTGTTCTAATTAAAACTCTGCAGTTTTAAAATAATATACAGCAAAATAGAAAAACTAAATAAGAACTGCGCTAAACCAGTCAACCAGAGTCCTAAATATATGCAATACAAATTCCAAGTGCAATAATAAAACAATGTGGTTTATTAAAATTATCTGTTAAATGCAACAGTACATGGATCCCAGCACTACTAAAATAGCACATAAATGAAAAAAAAAAAAAAATATATATATATATATATATGTAAATTTTTTGCTATTTTTAATTGCATGTAGGTCACTGCATTATATGGAGGTCACTGTGACACTGCATCATATGGTGAGCACTGTGTGTGACACTCTGTATTACATATATGGAGGGCACTGTGACACTCTTACATATGTGGAGGGCACTGTGGGGGTCACTGTGACACTGCATTATATGGTGGTCACTGCGACACTGCATCATATGGTGAGCACTGTGACACTCTGTATTACATATATGGAGGGCACTGCAGCACTCTGCATTATATGAAGGTCACTGAAACTGCATTATATGGTGAGCACTGCAACACTCTATTATATGGGGAGCACTGTGACACTCTGTATTACATATATGGAGGGCACTGTGACACTCTTACATATATGGAGGGCACTATGGTGGTCACTGTGACTGCATTATATGGTGAGCACTGCATAATATAGTGAGCAATGCGACAATTCTCTGCATTATATGGTTGGCACTGCGGCAATCTATTGTATGGCGATCACTGCAACTCTATTATATGGTGGGCACTGTGACACTGCATTACGTATATGGCAGGCAGCGTGACACTCTGCATTATATTGTGGGCATTGTGACACCTCTGCATTATATGATGGGCACTGCGACACTGCATTTTATGGTGTTTTTATTTTTGTGCTATTTTAATCGTGCTGGGAACCATGTATTGTTGTATTTAATAGATCATTTTAATAAACCACATTGTTTTACTATTGCACTTGGAATTTGTATTGTATATATTTAGGACTCTGGTTGACTGGTTTAGCGCAGTTCTTATTTAGTTTTTTTTATTTTGTTGTATATTATTTTAAAACGGCAGAGTTTTAATTAGAACAGCTGCTTAATCAGTCCATAAGAGTAACCTTATCTATATAGGGATAATCAGCGCCCATTGGTTTTATTTGTGTTCTGCATTCCTATGGAATGGCCACCGCACATGCGCAGGATCCTCGGCGTAGGATTGAAGAGACAGCTGATACGGTCACTTCACTCCAGCACATCGCAAGGACATGCTCCTTTCGGAGCCACTGTCCCTGCATGTACTTTTTCATACATCCCGGTAACAAGGTTGCCAGATCGTCTCTTTAATAAGCAACACGTGAATTACATACACAGTGTAATTCATGTGTTGCTTATTAAAGGGACGATCTGGCAACCTTGCACTGGCACTATGTTCGCATCTTGCAATGCGATCATGGGCGCTAATATTGTGCCCAGATCGCATTGCGAATGCGATTATTAATAAATGGGCCCCTTAGGAAGTGTCTGGGTCGGATTAATGCAGCACATGATGGGTGAGCACAGGGAGAACAATTAGTAGGTATTAGTAACACATCTGTGAGTACTTAGGTATAAAAGGCTAGCATACCTACGGATTGCCGGATTGTGTGATGGGATTCGAAACGCTGATCCGCCGGTCGTCCATCGATGTTCCACGATGCGTGAAAGGATCGTTAAAAAAAATCCATGTGCATTTCACCGATTTGCAAATCGGTGATATCCAACATGTTGGATTTCACGGTTCCAGAGATGCTGGGTTGCATCTCTGCAATGGGATTGGAAACACTGATCCAGCGATGGGATTGGAAACGCTTATCCACCGGTCAACCATCGATGTTTTGCGATCCGTCGGCGGATCTGTAAATTTCCTCATGTTGAATTTCACCAATTTGCAAATCAGTGGTATCCAACATGTTGGATTTCACAGATCCAGAGATCCTGGGTTGCAGGATCGCAGGAACATGGCGATCTCTCACTAGTATATGGGCCCCTTAAGACTTTTAACTTAATAAGTATAATGAAAATTGCTGCACAGACTGAGAGCTAAGAGAGGAGGAGGCCTGTGTGCAGGTTCCGATTGGGCCCCCTCCTCTTTGGTGGTGCAGTAGACCCTGGCATTGTGCCAGAGTCTACGTGCATGTGCAGGTCCCCGGGTACATGACTCCCATGCCACATCCCCGGGACATACCTACTGCACATGCGCAAATCACCGAAAATGGCCGTATTCCTGGTGATTACTGCTGCCAGCGCCAGGCCAACGGAGCTGGTAAGTATATTAATATGGGTCAAGGGTGTGCGGTGTGTGGGCCCCCTGGACCCAGGGGCCTGTGTTCAATGCACACCTTGCACCCATAATAGATATGCCCCTGCTGACATTCAAAATTAGTTTTAAATGACTGTTAAATTGCATATAATGCTTTGTATTGTTAAGGGCTAGAGGTTGACCTGCCTGGGCCCTGCTAACCTGCCTAAGACTATGAGACATGTACTTGGGCAAAATTTGGTCACAGCTTTATTTACTTATAGCATTAAAATATCGCAGTGTAAGTAATGAAGAGTTGGGCACGCTTACCCTAAAGCTGGGTACACACTATGAAATTACGTTCTGATGCGAATAGGAACATTATATCGACACAATGTACAGTGTGTACGCCCAGTTCGCTGTTAACGTCCGTCGTTCATCGCATTGTCCTATCTGCACAGTTACATGCAGCATGTAATGACACATCGCGCAGTCATACACCAGATCGTGCAGTGTGAAACTCACACGACCGCTGGGTCCTGGAAGACACCGCTGCAGCTGTCGGGAGCAGTTAAGTTACCACTGGACCACCAGGGACAATATGTCGGCATTCAAACATATCAACATTTCATTAGTTAGATCCCGATTGGTTGAGTCTCTACCATGTGAGTGACGAGAGGGAAGTCTCCACACTGCATGTAGTGATAGATAGTCATGCTGAATGAGGAGCCACCCCAGTGTCTGTATTGGAGGAGGAGGTCTGAGAGCACTCTTTCTGTTTTAACTGGCCAATTTCAAATCTCTCACTGTGGAGTTCAGCTCCCCCAAACCCGGTCCCATTACCATGGCTGCATGATCCTGGCTGCAAGAGTAGGAGATCCTGTTGCCTATCCTGACTGATCACACTGCAAGGCTATCGCTGTCAGCAGCTAGAGAGTCACCAGGAGATGTAAATTGAAGCCTCTACCCTACAGGCGTGCCTTTACAACTTTTTCATTTTCAGATTCCCTGGACGGGCTGTGGCCAATACTGCAGTAGGATTACAAACATTATTTTTCCTCCAATTTCAGGCCCTCACATGCCCATTATATGCGATCAGAGTACTCTTATGCCCCTTATATGCCATCGCACCACTCCATGTGCCCCTTATGTGCCATCACACCACTTCACATGCCCCTTATGTGCATTACACCTTTCCACGGGCCCCTTATGTGCCATTACACCACTCCACGTGCCCCTTATGTGCCATTACACACCATCATATGCCTCTTATGTGTCATCACACTTTTCCACATATCCCTGGAACAACACATTTTCTTCATCAAGCCAGGCTGACCCTCACTGGTACGCACTGACTAGTGTGTGACCTGCCCATGTTGTGCAAAGGAGGTCACATAACACATCCACAGATCCTCCCCCATTCTGCCAGCCACTGCAGCAGTGACCCCTCATCTGCTCCCAGTCTTAAGCTGGCCACACACTAGACCAACTTACATCCAACCAGCCAACTTGTTGATTGGTTGGAATGAAAATCTGGTAAGGAATGGGAGTAAATGATGATCAGCAATTTGCTCCTAAATGCCAGAAAACAGATGAAAATGGTCGTCAGACAAGTTTGTTAAATGTTTGATCTAAACAATTTGTTCAAACAGTTTTTGTTAATTTTCAGGCGTTTGGGAGCAAATTGCTGATTGTTATTTGCTTTCATTCCTTACCAGATTTTCATTCCAACCAATCAACAAGTTGGCTGGTTGGCTGTAAGTTGGTCTAGTGTGTGGCCAGCTTTAGTTTGGAGCTAGCCATATACCGCCGTGCCTCTGCAAGGTGTTCCACAGTGAATACTGTGTGGCCTGTCCTCTTGATTTAGAAAATTCAGTGAGGTAGGCTGCGGGCGGCGCTCATGAGATTCAGATTGTGAGCGTGACGTAGGCAAACTTCTTACAGGTGCTCTGACAATCAATGTTGCCAATTAGCCTCTGTCCACCAGACAGAAGCCAGGAATGTAGGGCACAAATTCACAACTTTTCCTTAGCATAGTAATGGGTCCTGAGCAGACCCAATATTTGCCGTTTCTTGCACCAATTATATGCCAGCAGTTTATACATTGAAACTGAGTGCAGTTTTTTTTTGAACATATGCCATTTGTTTGTTCAGGCATCTGAAAGTATATCTGATCATCTGGAGTGCCCACTTCTACCTATCAGAAAAATATAGTAGCTTCAGGTGCTTAATGGAAAATAAAATGTAACTGTTTTAAAATATATATGTGTATATCACCTCACGCAGCTGTTCAAAATGGTCGCAACCAAAAGAGAAAACAAATAAAATAAATTAGCAGCGCTGTGAATAATGAATAAACTGAAAATGTGCCCATAAGAATACCAATTAAATACAATTTAATATGCACATAATCATATAATGATCTCTTAAAAATATATACATAATATACATTTACATGACACAACATTTAAAGTTATATCAATAGACTAAAACGTTGAAAAGTGTCAGCAGGTACATGAGATACAACAATAATAATAGTAACACTGAAAATATATAAAACATCCAGAGCTCCAGCACTTAGAAAAATTCATAAAATATAGTTGGCTAGGTGTATTACCTAACAGCCGCATCCAGCTGTAATGTAGGTTAAAGATCTATGATTAGTATCCAATGGGATTTAGTGAATCTACCTACGATCTGGATGCCAGCGGTCAAAATCATGGCGCCAAAATCCCGACCCATGGGAAGAACGCCGGCGCCGGAGTCCCGACATCAGTCCCGACATCCCGACAGACGGCATCCCAATCGTAAGTATAGCGAACCGTGTTAGCTGTTAGCCATGTGGAGGAGGCGGTTAAGGTTAGGCTGCGGGAGGGGGGAGGTTAGGGTTAGGCTTACGGGCAGGGGGGGGTTAGGGTTAGGCACCACCAGGGGGGTTAGGCACTAAGGGGCGAGGTTTAGGAACTAACGAGGAGGGGGGAGGGTTAGGACACTGGTGTTTTGACATCCGGCATCCCGACTGCCGGTCTCCCATACCCAACCCATATCCAATAATGAGTTACTCTGCCAGTTCCATAGGCCCGCTGTTTAACTAAAAAAAAGAATGATTATACATCCGCCTTAAAAAAAAGAATGTGTGTGAATTACTTAGTTTTAATAATGCAATTGCAACTGAAATATAAACAAACCTCTGGCACCTGCTTATGGGGCTGTCTCTTTCAATCGCCATTTGTATAACTGGGAAACAGCGTCTTGTATAGATCGCCAGACCTGATTTAATTGCCGGTATCTGCTGTCCGCTATTGCTCCAGTGGCATCCCGAGTGTAGCGGCCGGAGTGAAATGCTGCACAGTCCTTCCAAACTCCATCCCCCTGTGAGGGAAGCATGCGGCAGAGGGATTAGCTAGCTCTGTATAGCACTGCCAGCAGAGTTTAAGTGTCCACTCAAACTCCTTCCTATAAGGGAGCATGCAGTAGGTGAACAGACCGGAGGCCTGTGGAGTGCAGCACTAGCAGAGGAGTTTGTTTATGAGCCTGGTTACATACATCAGGCACTAGGGAAGATTTATGAAGCAGTGAAAATAGTGGAGAAATGTGGCAGTGGAGAAATTACCCATGGCAACCAATCAGTTTCTACCTATCATTTTATAGAATGTACTTGATAAATGCAGCCTTGGTTGATTGGTTGCCATGGGCAACTTCTCCACTGGCTCACTTCTCCACTCTTTTCACGGAATCGGTATGTAAATCAAAACAGACAGCGGCAGGCCGGCGGGTTGAAATCCCAACAGCTAAAGGTAAGTAACCTAACCCTCCCCTCTCCCCCGCCTAACCTTCCTTTAGGGGTGCCTAACCCTAACCTCCCCCCTTAGTGCCTAACCCTAACCTCTGCCCAGAGGTGCCTAAACCTAAACCCCCCTCCCCGGAGTCGGGATTTAGACCGGCGGCATTGCGTCTGCCAGTCTATTTACTACATCCCCTTTTCACTGCTTCATACACCTACCCCACTGTGCTGTGCAGATCCTTTCAAAGCCCTAACGCATTTCTTCCCATTAGGGACTTCTTCAGAGGGGTGTAACAAAGAGGGGGTCCAACCCTCTTATATACCGAGCTCAGCATTGTTAGATAAAACAGCTGTGTATCCTAATTAACTCCTGTGCAATCTAGTCAGCACAATTCAAAGGCAAATACATTTAAACTTGGGCACAGTTACAGATATACATAATAAATGATTAATCCATATAGATAATGCAATAATCATAAATCTAAAAGACATATATTTAAATAAGATAAGCAGTATGTAATATATAATAAAAATTAATAAGGATATAATCGGGATTAATAAAAGATATACAGTATGTGTAATATCTCTATATGAGGATGTCTTATTTGGAATCTAACTAATGAAAAACAGTATTTTAGTATATTTTGTAAATGTTGATATGCATTCTTTGTCTGGCAAAGTTTTGCCTGCTCAAAAAATGTCATAATAATAATAATGATAAACACACAATGAGATTATTTAAAAAAGTTCACATAGCAATCTATATTTTAAACAGATACGAATCTCAAATCATTTGATACTTTTTAACTAAAGTTTAACAAGTATCAAAAGACTGATAAACAGATACAAATCTATTTGTTACTTTTTATTAAGAATAGAGCAGAGATCTAAAGGCACACAAATAACAATCTCGGGACATTATTTGGGAGTCTTATTTCTACAGATGGCTCATGGACATGATCAGAGAGTCAACTACAAAGTATAATGGATATGAAATGGAAAATAATAAATAAAAAATATATTAATTGAATATCAATAGAAAAAAAATGGTAAACATAAGGATGATAATCTTTTATGGAGCCCATCAACTAGGCAATTAAACCTAGCAATTGAGCGTTAACGACCGTCGTTATTGCTCAGTCGCTTGGTAATCGCCCGCAAATCCGGCAGTTTAATGTCAAAAACGACCAGCGATGCATGTGTCCGCTGGTCGTGTTTGCCATCTATCATCGCCAGTACATGTTGGTCAACCTGACAATCACGTCAGGTTCAGCGTGTACGGGGATGATGGATGTGCCTACACTGACTGAACGTTCAGTGTAGGCACATCACAGACATAGAAACAACAGCACGATTACAATGTCGTAATCGTGCTGTCATTTCTATGTCGTGTAGTGGATGGGCAGCATTACATTGGAAGATAAAGGGGAAAGGATTGACTAAAAGAGGCATGTCAAACATGCGGCCGAATAAACATTTTGTGAGGCCCGATAGTGTGGGCCCACATATACTGTATATAATATGCAGCCAACACCCCTGCCAGATCGGAGCTCAGCTCTGATCGGGCAGTGTTTACTTTATATAAAGCTGGCAACGCTGGTCTCTAAAGCGATCAGAAGCCTCTAATCATTTCAGAGGCCAGCGTTCCCAGTGATGCAGCGCGTGGGTGACATCATGACATCACCCGCGTCTCCTGCGATGAGAGGAGCCTGCGCCTGCCGCTCTGGATCTAATTAGATTCAGGCAGTATCTACGCGGGACGTGTGCGTGAAGATGGCGTGTACTGGAGCAGTGCCCAGTGGCCATCGTGAAGAAAGGTAAATACTGCACAGGTGAGTGGGGCCTGTTCTATACTGGGAAGGGGCACGACATAAGGGGCATTACTGGGAGCACAATATAAGGGACTGTGCGTAAGGGGCATTACTGGGGGGCTCAGCATAAGGGGCACTACTAAGGACATTACTGGGGGCTCTGCATAAGGGGCATTACTGGGGGCTCTGCATAAGAGGCACTACTAGGGACATTACTGGGGGCTTTGCATAGGGGCATTACTGGGGGCACTACCAGGGACATTACTGGGGTACTGCACTGGTTTTAAATAATAATAAGCGTTTCAAAATTGCATATAAGACTTTTTTTTTTGTTGCGGCCCACACACTCTTAAGACCTTGAATATTCAGCCCGGTTGGTAATTTAAGTTTGACATGCCTGGACTAAAAGGTGTTTAGTGATATTCCTTATTCAGAAACTAATGGCGCACATCCACTAGGCGATATTAGTGAGTGATTGCACGATTACAACATTGTAATCGTGCAATCGCTCATTAGTCGTACACAAATCGTGCACTATAATGTCGGAAATGACCAGCGACATGTGTTCCGACATCAATCATCGCCCGAACATGCCGGTCAATCTGCCAATAATGACAGATTGCCCATGTTCGGGGATGATGGAGGGTGCCTACACTGAATGACTAATCGTTTATTGTAGGCACTGCAGGGAATGAGGAACGATGGTACGATTACGATGTCGTAATCGTACTGTCTTTCCATAGTCACCTAATGAATATGCGGCTTTATAGTGATCAGATAAATAGAAATAAACCAAATCAAATAAAACAATTATATTGTATAGATCTTTACAATGAAATGCAACTCTCTTAATAATCTTTATAATAAATTCACAACTCTCAGGGGTATATTTACTAACGTGAGAGTATTTAGAAGTGGAGATGTTGCCCATAGCGCCCAATCAGATTCTACTAGCACCTTCTAAAAGATAATAGCTAGAATCTGATTGGTTGCTATGGCCAACATCTCCACTTCTAAAAACTCTCACTTTAGTAAATTTACTCCTCAGAGAGAACAGAAAAATAAAAACAAACATATTAATACATATAACCTGATTACTATTAGGTACTTGTGTATCTTGAGTTAATGAGTGACCTGTCAATAATCTGGGCACCTTAGGTCACACCATTACTGACAGATATCCTCATAACACTTCATTAACCACTTAACTGACAAATTATTTTTCCAAAAACTGCTCCAAAATTGTCGGTTTCTTTTATGATTGAATTAGGTCAAGTACATAATCTTAAACTTATCCATCAATATTTTATTTGAAAAAAATATTTTTTTTAAAACCTAGTATATCATAAAAACAGCAATTTTTATGTTATACTGTAGTGATGGCCATTGACAGCTGTACCATCAATGGTTCAACCATCTTTAGAAGCCATCAATTGTTTAGCGATTGGTCAAGATCTGTGTAGACCACAACTGCCAATGTTTCCTAGACATCGATTGAGGTTTGCCATCGATGGTGCAACATTGATGGCCACCAGCAATGGCAAACCACTTTTTTTCAGTCAGACCATCGATGTTTGCAAACCATCGATGGACGGTTGCCATCCCTAATCAGAGGCTCTGTGATATCTATCGATTATATATATATATATATATATATATATATATATATATATGTTTTGTATATCGAACACACACACATATATATATATATATTTATATAACTGCTCCTGCTTACATACACATGTGTGTATATATATATATATATATATATATATATATACACACACACATACATATATATATATATATACATACACAAATATATACATATATATATATACATATATATATACACACACATAAATATATATATATATTTTATTACTGTATATATTTTGCCCGATCACTGCGGCCAGCAGTGATCGGGACACATGGGGACTTGGGGAGGTGGAGCTGAGGCCGGAAAGGAGTGGGAGGGGCCGCAGGGGTACTTGGCAACAGCCGTGGCTACCAGAGCCGCTGCTGCTGCTGACTATACAGTGATCTTACTGATCACTGTGTTACGGAGCTGCAGCAGGAGGGTGTCCCACTAGCGGCCCGGATACATAGCGGCGGCTACCAGAGCCGCTGCTGCTGCTCGTACACAGTGACTCACTGATCACTGTGTTCCGGAGCCGCAGCGGGAGGGTGTTCCGCTAGCGGCCCGGTTACATAGTAGCAGCGGCGGCTACCAGAGCCGATATCGATATAATCCTTATGTTTCCCATTTTTATTTATATTGATATTTAATGAATATATTTTTTATTTATTATTTTCCATTTCATATTCTATATTTTTTGTAGTTGACTCTCTGATCATGTCCAAGAGCCATTTGTTGAAATAACAATCTCTGGACATTATTTGGGAGTCTTATTTGTGAGCCTTTAGATCGGGATCTAGTCAATAGTCTGGCGGACTAAATGCCGCCGGTCGATATCACGTGGAAACCCGACATGGAACTTAAGATAGCCTTGGAAATACCAACACCTATCTTCAGGGCTGCCATCAGAAATTGTGGGGCCCGGGACTGTCGAACTAAGCTGAGCAGGGCAGGACAGGGCCGGGCCCCCCCTCCCTCCCTCATCCTGCACAAACCCCTCCACGCAACCCACCCCCCCACACCAGGGGCAGATCTAGACTGCACGGGCTTCTCCCCTTTCTGGTCCCACCTCCTCCCCTTCACAGGGTTATTTTTTTGGGGCAATATTATTACAATTTCTATATATTTATGTATTCACTATGTGTGAATACACAGTTTTAACACCAACAGCCATCTGCCTGCTCCACCCTCCCTCTGTCCAAGGGCATCAAAAGCCCTATCCCCTCTTCCCCTCTGTGAGGGGCAAAAGCAGTCATCTCCTGCTTCCTCCTCCCCTGACATCTCCCTGCTCCCCCCTCCATCTTCCTGCTCCCCCCTTCCCCAGCTATCTTTCTGCTACCCCTTTCCCTCTGTCAAAGGGCAGCAGAAGCCATCCTCCCTCACTTCCCCGCAGAGGCAGAAGCAGCCATTATCCTGCTTTCCCTCCCTCCTCTGTCTGTCTACGGAATTAGCAACCAGATACGATGGAGGCTGTAACATCTCCCTGCACAGTGTCAGTAGCACACAACATAATGCTACTGACAGGGATGACAGTCTTCAGAGTCCTACCTGTAGCAGCAGCAGTGTGTCTGGAGCTGGCTGAGATCTCTGCTTCCTCGGCTCCCTGCTGTGACAGCCTGTCATTGACACACCCCCGGGGACGCACTGAAAGAGGATAAGGGGAGGGGGAGGGCACACAGCCTGGTGCTCTCAGTGCATGAGGATAATAAAGAAAGGACTGTGCTGGGGGGTGGTCACTCCAATCGCCCACCCCCCTCCCCTGGATCTGCCACTGCCCCACGCAAACACCTTTTAGTTAAGAAAGGCAGTGGAAGTAACTTACCTTGCTCGCTCCTTCCTCTGTGTCTCACTCTCCATGCTCCGGACAGCTCCTCAGACTCCTCACACCACCCGCCTGCCGCAGCTCCTCTGTCCTTCATCTGCGCGGCATGACGTCACGTGCATAACTTCAATGTAGAAAAACTTTTTAGATGTGGGCACACTGGCACCTGCCCAATGCAGTAAGGTAGGAGGCGGAGTAGGAGGGCAGCTGAGAAGTGACTCACACAAGTCACTTAGTCTAAAGTGCGGCGGAGGGAAGGGCTGGGGGGATAGTAGTTGGCCCTAGAACAGCCGGGCCTGTCACTGTCTGCCACCTTCAGCCAGGGGGTTAGTAGTGGGCGGGCAGTATGTAACAGGAGCCGGGCGGGCCCCCCGAGTGTCCGGGCCCGGGACTCCAGTCCCGGCAGTCCCCCCCTGATTGCGGCCCTGCCTATCTTAATTCCAATGCCTGAATGCCAAAGAACGCCGGATTGAACGAGGTAAGTCCGGGTGGCCTTAGCACTTAGCAATGGGGATGGGGGTGTTTAGGACCCCTTGGGGGACTTAGGGTTAGGCACCACCCCCTGTAGGGTTAGACTAGGGCAGTGTTGACTAACCTTGACACTCCAGCTGTTATGGAACTACATAACCCAGCATGCACTGCTACAGTTTTGCTATTAGGGCATGCTAAAACTGTGGCAGGGCATGCTGGGATATATAGTTCCACAACAGCTGGAGTGTCAAGGTTAGCCAACACTGGACTAGGGGAAAGGGGGGTTAGGTGACACTAGGGGAGAGGTTAGGGTTAGGCAACCTCCCCCGGGAGGGTTAGGGTTAGGCACCCATGGGGGGACTTTGAGTTAGGCACCACCCTGGGAGATTTAGGGTTAGGCACGCCCCAAGAGAGGGTTAGGGGTGAGAAAGGTAGGGTTAGGTGACTTACCTGCCCCATCGAGATTCTCCTTTTGTTGGGCTTCCACTGTCGGTATTTCACCCAGCGTCTATTGAGCCGCCGGGATTTTCTACCCAACCCTTTAGATCTCTGCTATATTCATATTAAAAAGTAACAAATGGCTTGAGATTTGTATCTGTTTATGAGATTTGAGATTCGTATTTGTTTAAAATAGATTGCTATGTGAACTTTTTCAAGTAATCTTATTGTGTGTTTATCATTGTTATTATTACTAAATTTTTTGAGCATGCAAAACTTTGCCAGACAAAGAATGCATATCAACATTTAAAAAATATACTAAAATACTGTAATTCATTAGTTAGATTCCAAATAAGACATCCTCATGTACCAAAGAGATTACACATTACACATATATATCTTTTATTAATACCGGTTATAGGCCCTCATTCAGAGCCGCTCGTTAGCGGCAGTACGCTCGTTCCGAGCGATGTTTGCACATCTGCGCATGCGTACGGTTTTTAGTACGCATGCGCGAACCAGTCAGTGCGGCCGAAAAACGTTTGTACGCTATATAGCGAGTGCCTGCTATTTTGAGTGACAGAATGAGGCGTATGTGGGTGGTAACAGGGGAAGGTGCTTGAAAATGGGGAGTGGAGTTCCGAACGCAGGCGTGCTTAAAGGTCAAAACGGGCGTTTTATGGGTGTGTATATTTAAAACAGCAGCGTCATTGACCACGTCACTGGGTTATTTTATAGCCAGAACTGCACGCAAATTTGTGGTAGCAAACACCAACCACAAGAATAGCGAGCAGTTCATACGCTGGTCGATGTACTCGATTAATCTAATAAATAGCGGACATGACGTAGGATGCGAGCGGCCAGGGGGCGTTTTTAAGAAATAAACGAGCGTATGTTTTGCACGCTCGTTCAGACTTAGAGGTGGGAACAGACAGCAATGTGCGTACGGATCATTTGAATAGCCACCCCTTGTTTTTAAACGAACGACCGCAAATAGCGAACGGCTCTGAATGAGGGCCATAGTCTTATTAATTTTGGTTATATATTACATACTGTTTATCTTATTTAAATATATGTCCTTCAAATTTAGGATTATTGTATTATCTATATGGATTAATAATTTATTATGTATATCTGTAAATGTGCCCACATTTAAATGTATTTGCCCTAGAATTGTGCTGACTAGATTGCACAGGAGTTAATTGGGATACACAGTGTTTTATCTAACAATGCTGAACTCGGTATATAAGAGGGTTGGACCCCCTCCTTGTTACACCCCTCTGAAGAAATCCCTAACGGGAAGAAATGCATTAGGGCTTTGAATGGATTTGCACAGCACAGTGCCCGATGCATGTAACCAGGTTCATACACTCTACTGCTAGTGCTACACTCTACAGGCTTCCGGGCTGTTCACTTGCTGCATGCTCCCTTATATGGAGAAGGAGTTCGAGTGGACATCTATACTCTGCTGGCAGTGCTATACACATTGCCAGAAACACAAATCATTGGGCCCAGTACACCTATTTTTTAGGGGCCCCTCTTCCCTGGGTCTCTGCCAGTCTCTTGAGAGTCTTCCTTTCCTACAGTATAAAGTATGTGGTTTCTCTGCAGTGGGGAACCTCAGAAAGAATTGTTCCTTCCTGGGTAGATGGTGAATTTAGTTAGTATTCATGTTAGAGAATGCGTGGTCCAGAAGATACCTGTTTGAGTAAAAATATAACCAATGTCATTGTCATATAGAGTGTTTCTCTCCAACCCCCAGTGGGCAGTTTAAGTAAACCAAAGATAGTTTGTACAAGGAGCTCAAAATTGCCTTTGTTTTCCTACCAAAAGGGCTGTGTGACATGCTAATTTACATTATCAAAGTAATCCTTCACCATTCTATTAATGCTTACTGTACTAGATTCAGTCATGGTAGAGGTGTCAATATATGTGGACAATTCTTTTAAGCCCAACCAAATGTCATAATGTTTCACTATGGTGTGCCGAGTTGACGCATCATCACCACCGGTGGGTCTCTTGGAAAAGGTCCTTGCAGGAACATTTGCAGTAGAAACTGAAGCAGGAGACGTTGTGTCATGTGTCACTTGAGCTGACAACTGGCTTGCAAGGACCTCTTTGCATCTTTTAAGATCTGTGTAAGTTGGAAAGAAATACATTACATAGGACTTAAATTTAGGAGCAAGCATGGTTGCCAAAATGTACTGATTCAATTACAAGATGTTGCAAACCCTTAGGCCCAGACGAAGCAAATAAAGATTTTGATCTACAAGTCCAAGAGGATTTGCTTAGTTTCATCTCCTCCTTCAGCTTCTTTAGCTGCTTTTCCGGTAGATCAGTGGTTCTCAAACTTGGTCCTCAGGACCGCACATAATTCACTTTTCCAGGTCACCTAGCTGGGCACAGATGTATCCATTACTCACTGACACATTTTAAAATATCCACTGGTGGAGCTAATTATTTCACTTGTGATTCTGTGAGGATACCTGCAAAACATGCGCTGTTTGGGGTCCTGAGGGCCAAGTTTGAGAACCTGTGCAGTAGATTAATTAATGTTATGACCTGACTCAGGCTGGCAGTGTCTGAGCTCACTTAATTTGTTAAAATTGGTATCAGTAGCTTATAAGGTAACATGTCCCCCCTCTCCATATGTCATGGCTTGATGTGTACATTTGGATGGCTTGTTGCTGTTCCTCCAGTCGCTGAAACATTTTAAAGGATAAAATTCCACCTAGTTACTACCTCTTGTTGGTGGCATGGCAAATTAAACTGTTGAAGCTGCTGCAATCTTCTACATTTGGTTGCCGAATGCTAAAAAGGACAAGACATTTTTTGGGCCACAGCCAATATCTGCATGGACCTGACATTTTTTTTTTATTTCTGAACCACCAAGTTTATTGTGTGCAATACATGGTATGTGTTCAAATTCACCCAGTTGTAATGCTAGTACAATGTTACTTGGGTTATCGGAAATGACAAATCCTGAGGAGAGTATTTGCAGGGTAAGCCATTTTGCGATCACATCCTTGAGTTCTCCAACAGATTGACACTGGTAAGCCTCTTAGTGAAGCCAGTGATACAGAGAGTAGCCTGTCTGTGAATGAGCTGGCATTGTGTGTTAGATACTGCTGCTGCTAAAGGTGATACACCCACCCAGTGGGCTGTCACAGTTATTTAATCTTTACCACTCCTTCACATGTCTGTAGTTAAATGGATAGTTTGTAGAGTGCATCTATAACTTTTTGTTTATAGTCTCTGTACAGGTGAGAAATTTATTTTCTTGTAAAATAGAATCAATATGGAATTTGGTAGTGTGGACATATGACCTCAACTAAGCTATGCATCTAAAACCAGCATAGATGGCTGATATTGGACGCAGATCCAATCCTAACATAGCCGTGATGGCTTCACTGATCCACATGCAAATTATTGTTTCACAGACAATTGTTGTGTGAAACTACAAATTTACTTCTTCGTACCATTATGTTATGGAGATTCATCGCCGGCAGCAGCAGCCATAGTGCACAAGAATTCTTCTTGGGACTCCTGGATCAGGGAGGAGTTTGCTTGCCTTTGCAAAATGCATGCAGGACTACCTCCAATCATTTATAAGGATGGTTGATGTTGAAAGTGTTGGCGGTGGATATTGCATGTGCTGGTATCCATTCCTGGTGCTGGTAGCTGATGCTGGACTGTTTGTTATTACTTTACATGATTTTCCAGATTTTAAAAAATTATTTGAATGAACTACTGTAGCTGCAAATGATGTAACAGGGAAGTGGTACCTAGTTGGCTAATATCACTACCTCTATTTACTTTTGGCACTACAAATGGTACAGATGCCTTGACAAATATCAGGATTTGGGTAATTATTCCACAGAGAAGAGGTGTTTTTTTTTTGTTCTATGCCCAGGCATGACAATGTCTTTCTTTTTATCACAGGCAAGAATGGCTTACTTACTCTGACACGAACAATATTATCCTCCTGAATTTTGTCAACTTATGTCCAACACATTTATCATCAACCAGTGGTGTAAGTAGGGTCTTCGGAGCCCAGGGCAAATTTAAGATTGGCGCCCCCCCCACATAGGAAAATTAGTTTTGTGCGCCTACGGCGCGTGGCAAAATATGGGCGTGGTCAAACAATGAAAGGGTCATCGCTACTAATAAAATGGGGCGGTCCAACATGACATGCCACCAATTTCTTGTCAATTTGGGTACTAGGCTACTTACAGAACTGGCACATCTCTTAATAGTCTATTAAGACTATAAACATTATTTTAACATTATTTTAATATTTTTGTATGCCAATCTCTTTCCTTGACTCCTTTCTTTCTTTCTTTCCTTCTTCCTTTTCTCACTGCTTTTTTTATTTATTTCTGAACTTTCATTATATTTTTATTTATTTTTTTATTTTTTTATACATTTTTTCAATTATACTTTCATTTAAATTTTATTTTTATATTTTTATTTTAAATTGTATTTTTTGGCATTCACTATCATCCAATTACTAATTTTGACATCAGTAGCAATTGCACGACCATCTACCAACATATTTTACATTCATAGGCAGAAATTGTATATTCTTACACGAGCGGTCATATACCCACCCAACTTCTGTATTCAATATTCATGTAGGTCACATCATCCAGAAGATGCTGGTTTGTGTAGGAATATTAACAAGGTCATCATCATACGATAGTGGTTCAACCAGACTCGTTCCCCCTGTGTAACTTCCTTCCACCTGCGTCTCTTAGCCACACCATCATCTCACTGCATCATCTCTTAGCCTTACCATCATCTCCCTCCCTGTGTCTTTCAGCCACACCATCATCTCCCCCCTGCGTCTCTCAGCACACCATCATCTCACGGCATCATCTTAGCCACACCATCATCTCCCTCCTGCTTCTCTCAGCCACACCATCATCTCCCCTCTGCATCTCTCAGCACAACATCATCTCACTGCACCATCTCTTAGCCACACCATCATCTCACTACATCATCTCTTAGCCACACCATCATCTCCCCCTGCGTCTCTCAGCCACACCATCATCTCCCCACTGGGCTCTCAGCACACCATCATCTCACTGCATCATCTCTTAGCCAAACCATCATCTCCCTCTGTGTCATCTCTTCTTAGCCACACCATCGCCTCGCCCCCCATGCGTCATCACTCAGCACACCATCATCTCGCCCCTGCATCAACTCTCAGCACACCATCACCCCCCTGCGCCTTGTCTCTCAACACACAGACACACACTGACACAGATACACACAGACATACACACATTCTGACACATATACACTGCCATAGATACACACTGACACATATACATAGACACACTGACACATACACACACACCATGACTCATATACACACACACACTTACACACACAAAGTCTATACAGACACACTTACACACACACACACTTACACACACACACTGAGGGCCTCATTCAGAGTCGGCCATAAGTGGCCGCTCGGTTGTACGCCCAACTACCTCAAAACTGAAAAAGGAAGTGATTGCACGGCCAGTCGGTCGTAACCAAAGTGACGCCCATACGTGAACAATGCACCTCCTCTAGCTAATGAGTGATAGCAGCTAGCGATGGAGTCAATCATTGTCAGTCATTGTCAGTCGCTGTATGTTAATTTTCTTCAGATGATTGCGGCCGCTTGTGTTCTGTGCAAATTACTCCAAAAATTACCAAAAAAACACATAGAAAAAGCCATCCCCCTGAAATATATTTATTCTTATTATTCGCTAATGCAAACGCAGCTGAATCAATTACATGCCAATTAGCAGTGTTATTAGCTACAACAAATGATTATTAGCTGTTTGCATTGTGTGGCTCAAAATAGAAACATCACTCCGAACATCAGTAACATTTCATAGTATCGATTGTACTCTGGGGCTTGAGAGAGCACGTACCCAACCTTAAGCTGTACGATCAGCCAGGCCTCGAACCTGCTCGCAGAGTGACGTTTTACTACTTCCGGCCTTCTATGTCTATGCAGGTAATTTATGTACACCCCTAAAACGCCTTAAAAACGCTGAGGAACGCCTGCGTTTTCAGACCACCACCCCCATCACCACCCACAAACGGCCTTTCATGTCAATCAACTCTCGGAAGCCGCTTCCTGCTTGTAAGCCGTACGATAAACAGCATTTTGGATTGCAAGGTGTCGTGCGCACAACTAACCATACGGATGCGTGGTTTGGAAGCATCGGATGCGTACAACCGAGCGGCCGCTTACGACCGACTCTGAATGAGGTCCTGAAAGCCTATACAGACACACACTTATACACACAAAGCCTATACACACTGTTACATACACAAAGCCTATACTGACACACAAAGCCTATACAGACACACTTCCACACACACTAAGTCTATACACACACACACAAAGCCTATACAGACACACATTACACACACACGGCCTATACACGCACAAAGCCTATACAGACATACACTTAAACACACACTGAAAGCCTATACAGACACACACTTACACACACACTGAAAGCCTATACAGACACACACATGCACAAAGCCTATAGAGACACACACTTACACACACACTGAAAGCCTATACAGACACACACATGCACAAAGCCTATACAGACACACACTTACACACACACTGAAAGCCTATACAGACACTCACACACAAAGCCTATACAGACACACTTACACACACACTGAAAGCCTATACAGACACACACATGCACAAAGCCTATACAGACACACACTTACACACACACACTGAAAGCCTATACAGACACACACACACAAAGCCTATACAGACACACACTTACACACACACTGAAAGCCTATACAGACAAACACACAAAGCTTATACAGACACACAAACACAAAGCCTATAGAGACACACTTCTACACACACTGAAAGCCTATACAGACACACAATTACACACAAAACCTATACATACACACACACACACAAAGCCTATACAGACACACACTTACACACACACAAATGCAGCCAGCAGCCCCACACATAAAAAATGAACACCCCCCCTCCTTCCTGGGGCAGCTTAGCCATCCAACCCCCCCCTGCGGCAGTTTAGTCATTCAATACATCCCCCCCAGCGGCAGTTTAGCCATCAGTCTCCGACCACGCCCCCCCAAAAACTTACCTGTGCTGAGCGGAGATGGAGAGCGCTGGGGAGGGAAATAACTCCTCACCCAGTGCGGACGACAGCTCTAGTCCAAGTCAGGAGGTGGATAGTGCTTGGTAGGAAGGCTAGAGGGGCTGTGAGCCTCCGCTGCAGCTCCCACTACAGACAGCCAAGCCAGCACCAGGCTAGCAGGCACACTTGCCTGCTCGTTAAAGGGCACTCAGGACACAATGGTGGTGGGGGGGGAGGGCGTGAAGGTAGAATACCCTGGCTAGCAGCGCCCCCTCTGCAGGGCTTGCCATGGCACCCAGGGCACGTGCCCCGCTTGCCCTGCCCTAGAATCCTAGATTTATATGTCTAAACCATCCTCATCATTACTTTTACTTCTACTCCTCCTCACATTTGTAGAGGGTTAAAAAATAGTGGAAGGAGGCTTTTCTATGATTACAGTGTCATGATCAGAAATATCAGACTCACATATAGCACTCGTTGTCATCCTTAGGGGTAAATTTACTAAGAATCCTGTCTAGAAGAGCATTAAACATACTTTACATCGCATGTACACGAATGAATTTATTTCAAACAAACTCACAAATTTACTAAGAATTGTGTTTGACTAAATCGTGAATGATGTATGAAATCATGTTCGATCGTGTGTGTGTTCAGTCGTATTTGGAGTTGGACTAAACACAATTAACCTGTCAGCAGCTTGTTTAACAGAAGCGCTGCACAGATGACTATGGGCCTGATTCAGAGCCGGATGCAATTAGCGCTCGCTCGTCCAGAAAATAAGGGTGGCTATTCAAATGAACCGTTCGCTCTTTGCGGTCTGTTCACGCCTCTAGGTCTGAACGAGCGAACAAAACTTGCGGTCGTTTTTTGGAAAACTACGCCCCCTGGCCGCTCGCATCCTACGTCATGTCCGCTATTTATTAGATTAATGGAGTACATCGACCAGGGTATGAACTGCTCGCTATTCTTGTGGTTGGTTTTTGCTACCACAATTTTGCGAGCAGTTCTGGCTATTAAATAACCCAGTGACGTGGTCAATGACGCTGCTGTTTTAATTATGCACACCCATAAAATACCCGTTTTGACCTTTAAGCACGCCTGCGTTCGGATCTCCACTCCCCGTTTTCAAGCACCTTCCCCTGTTACCACCCACATACGCCTCTTTCTGTCACTCAAATTATCAGGCATTCGCTATTTTGCGAGCACATGAATTTCGGCCGCACTGACTGGTTCGCGCATGCGTATAACGATCCGTACGCATGCGCAGTTGGGCAAACATCGCTCGGAGCGAACGAGCGGCCGCTTACGAGCGGCTCTGAATCAGGCCCTATGATCTGTGCAGTTTTGTGAGTGTAATATGTAATGAAAGTGTTACATTTAACAAAATATATATATTTTGGGTCCCCCCCCCCAAAAAAAAAGCATAATAATCCCTGGATCTCTATGCCTGGACTGGTAGAGGAAAAGCTTTAACCAGCACTGGGCTAAACCAGCCAGGTGGCTTACACTACAACAGTGAGACACACAGTGTGGTGGTGTCCCCCTGCTGCCGGAGCTAGAGTGAACACTACTACTGTAATGTAAACCAGCCCCAAACTGGTCATCTCAGGACTGTCAATCCTTGGAAATTGGGGGAACCCCCAATTTCCCAAAAAAGGGGGATTACTTTCCCGATTATCCAGGAGGTGGTGGATGCAGGGGTAAAGGTGTAATTAAAGGGTTAATATTGTTTTTCACAGTGAGACTACAGGTACCAACGTGCCTGCCCTGTGGCACTTGTAGAACTACAATCCTCGGAATACTAACTCAGCCAGACATGATTCTAACTAAATTTACCCCTCAAGGCCCCCACAGACGGAGCGATATAGAGGCCGATCCTACTGATTGTAACAATATCACTGCTATATCTTTCCGTGTGTGGGCATATCATCCGCTGCGTGCTCTCATGGGGTAGTCTGTCACTCCTCCAGATCTACCTGCATGCAAAAGAGATCTGGAGAATCGACGAACGATCCCATGCTGGTCTAAACGGGGAAGCGGGGTGGCATATCGTGTGGTCGGGCACCGGATCGCTCTGTATGTAGGGACTGCCCGATATCTCGGCCGTCAGATCCTTGATCGCATTGCTGGGTACACTTCGTATCGTGTGTACCCAGCTTTAGACTCTCCTCAGAGGTCTGTGAAGTTTGTGAACACATTGAGGGGCAGATGTATTAAGCTCTGGAAAGTGATAAAGTGGAGAGTGATAAATGACCAGCCACTCAGCTCTTAACTGTAATGTTACAGACTGTGTTTGAAAAATGACAAGAGCTGATTGTTTGTCGTTTATCACTCTCCACTTTATCACTTTCCAGAGCTTAATACATCTGCACCTCATTTATCAACGAGTTTTATCACTCACTGTTTGAAAAATGACAGTTGGGAGCTAATTGGCTGGGACACCATTTATCATACACAACAAGTTTCATCACTCTTTTTGAGTGATAAAACTTGTTGATAAATGAGGCCCATAGTTAGTAAATGGAGCCCTAAGGCTGCAGAACAAACGAGTTTCAGCTGTTTAATCTCATTAGTGACGTTAACTGATCCTGCTATTTAATAATGCATGTTAGGATTTGTTTATATAAGTGCTATTTTTTAGCATTTCAGCATGTTATCAGATGGCAATCTTTATTTATGAATGAACGGTAATGATAACTTACCGTTTGTTTTCAGTAAATAATTTCTCCTGGTTCAGGCGTCTGTTAAGCAGTGCTTACAGGCGCTGTGGTCCCCGCGGGCAACTCCGGCATCCGGGGCTTTACCCGTAATTCTTTGCGGCCGCTTTTTTTTTCAGAGAACAACCTGAAGTGTTCTGAGAGGCTGCGAGAAAGCGGAGACCGTCTGACATGATTAGAACCTCTGTGCGCATGTGCAGGAAACAAGTTGTGAAAAGCAAATTAATCAGCGCTATCTACATATGAAAAATAGCGCTGACAGGAGCTTACTTCAATAGGCATTCTAGTGCTTAAAAGAGCAGCAGTAGCACCACAGCTTGCAAATAAAGGTCATACTCTGAATCTTTCCTTGCCACTGCGTGTGGTATATGGAATGTTGGCAATGTGATGGTGATGTTTTCTTGTCCAACATTGCTTACATTTAGAGTGCCCTTTCTTACACCGAGCTCTATGTACTAAGCCTTGGAGAGAGATAAAGTACCAACCAATCAGCTCCTAACTGTAATTTTTCAAACAGCCTGTAAAGTAACAGGAGCTGATTGGTTGGTACTTTATCTCCGTCCACTTTATCTCTCTCCAAGGCTTAGAACACCATCTTCTTTCCCCTTTACCTTCTTTAAAAGAAGATGTTGAAGAAGTACTATGGCTGACAGCACTGGTACTGGGTTGCTCATGTTCTTCTATCAGCTGATCCATGATTGATTTTTACACCAGGACAGGAGTAAAGCTACTGTAGTTGAACTTAACTGCCACCACACCAAGTGAACGTACAATGAGATAGGGAAATAAGGGACTGTTACCTTTACTATGCAGTTTTAGCAATACAAAATAGCGGTTGCTCATATCAGCTTAATGGTTTTCACAGGTGATTGTAAAGGGAGGGATTTACGCTACAGAGAAAAAAAAAGTTTCCCTCCAGCACACTGCAAAAAAAACCCACACAAAGGCTTGAAAGCTATATGATAATAGAAATTCAGAGGTCTTTGTTGCATATATATGGTTAAGTGCTGGGCCGCGTCAAGTCTCCTCTATACCGGCGTCCCTAACGCTACATAATAATAGCACCTACTCTGGGTCATATAATAGCATACTGATGTGCCACATGATAACAGCACATACATAAATATATTTAAGTTGAGAGCCAACTCATCTAGGAGGTACCCCAGAAACCTCCAAATAGCAATACAGAAGCCAGCACACCTTCCCAATGCTGGTCACATCCATGCCTCTCAGAACAGCAAAGATTGAGGGGGGGAATCTAGTCCCATCCAGAAGGCTCCTGCACTCATTGACGGATATGATGCAACTATGACATACTGTACTTTCCCATGTTATAGTTAACCTTGGCGAAGGTAAACCTCTTCAAAAAGAAGTATAATGGCCTGGCCCTGGTGGCTCTCCTCAAAGCTTTAGCACCGCTTAGTGCTGTCTCCAGCTACCTCCGGCCTCCATTCTGCCAACACAAGGCTCAAGCAGGCTGTAGTCATGGAGACCTGTGTGCAGAGAGGAGTGCTGCTGTGTGACTGTCACATCAAATGCAGCTGGCTGCCCTTCCACATGCTGGACAGCATGGTCTGGTTTGCCAGGAAGCTCTCTGGGCTGCTCATACTGCAGGGGCTTTTCCTGTAGAGCATGAAAAAACATTTCCAGCAACAGCATGAGCAGAACGGGCTGGGGCTGCAGTATGAGATCAGCTCCCAGGACTCTTTGATAGACCATGTCACCTTCATGAGGATGAGCTCCACATCATCTACGCCACGATGTTCCTGCAGCTGCCCAGCTACAAGTAAGTCAGGTACTTGCCCACCTATAAAGTGTCAATGAGACCCAGCCAGGTCACTCTGCTGGTGTCTCAGATCCCAGCCCAGGCAGGAAATGTAGGAAAAATTAGTGTTATGGTAAAACTTACCTTTGTTAACTCTCTTTCTTTGAAGTCCATAGTGTCCACAGGGAGACCTTAGGTAGAAGTTTAGGACTGGGCACCACGCAGTTATAGCTTTCAGCTCCCAGGATGCATCGGTCCATCCAACTATACCCCGCCCCCGAGCCAGAGGCACCTCAGTTCATGACAATCCAAAGGCCGGGGGAGAAGAAGAGAAAAGGAAGACTGGTACACACAAGAATCACACTCACGTAAAAGGAGACTGGAAACTGGTGACCAGAAACAAAGCCCATAAGAAGCCAGGTGCGCCAAGGCGGGTGCTCTGTGGACCTTATGGACTTAGTAGGGTCCATAGGGCTCCACGGGGAGATCTTGGGGATGCCCCAAAGCAGTATTAAATGGTGGGGATGCTCCTGCGCTGAGAGGAGAATCCTGTGAGGCAAATGTATTGAAGGCATAGAACTTCAGAAAGGTATGGACAGAGGACCACATGGCCACCTTACAAAGCTGTTCAGCTGAGGTGCCATGGCAAGCTGCCCACGAGGGACCCACAAAGTGAGTAGAATGAGCAGTAACAGTAGCCGGTACAGGAAGGCCTTGCCTGCATGTAAGCCTGTGAGATAGTCATGCGAAGCCATCTAGCCAATGTCTGTTTGTTGTGAAATCCATAGAGCACAAATAAGGAGTCTGATTTCTGAAAAGAACTGGTACGGTCCACGTAGAGCCTGAGGGCATGGACCACATCCAAGGAGGCTTTGTCTGCAGATAGGTCTGGTGATTGAAGGGCCGGGACTACAATTTCCTCATTAATGTGGAAATGAGTAACAACTTTTGGAAGGAAACCAGGACAAGTCCGTAGGACAGCCCTGTCCTGTTGGAATATCAGAAATGGGGAGTGACAAGAGAGTGCCCCTAAAAATAACACCCTTCTGGCAGTCGCCATAGCCAGAAGAAAAAGAGTCTTCGCTGTGAGCCACTTGAGTTCCACAGATTCCAGAGGTTCAAATGGAGGACCCTGGAGGGCACGGAGAACAACTAACAAATCCCATGGAGCCACTGGAGATACAAAGGCAGGTTGTAAATGGAGGACACCCTGGATCAAAGTGTGGACATCCAGTAGTGGAGGTGGAGAAGTCTATGCTGGAACCAAATGTATAGAGCAGAGACATGCACTTTCAGCAAGGCAAGGTGGAGTCCAAGGTCCAATCCAGCTTGAAGGAAGGCCAGAACTCTGAAGGGATGTCTCAAGAGCCACGCCGTCAAAGACAGACGACCCAGGTCCGGGTAAAGGCAAGGACCCTGAGACAACAGGTCCAGACGTTGAGGCGGCAGGAACATGTCAATGAAGAGACTATGAAGATCTGAGTACCAATGACATCTTGGCCAAGCTGGAGCCGCCAGCAGGACACTGCCTCCATCTTGTTTAAACTTCCAAAGAACTCGAGGAAGAAGGGAGATTGGAGGGAATAGGTACGCAAACTGAAAGGTCCACTTCACGGACAATGCATCTACGAAGGTTGCCTCAGTATCCCTTGTTCTGAACCCGTACACTGGCAGTTTGTGGTTGTGTCAGGAGGCCATGAGGTCCACCACTGATATGCCCCTTCTGCACACTAGGAGTTGAAAAACCTCTGGATGAAGAGACCATTCCCCGGAATGCACATTGTGATGGCTAAGGAAGTCTGATTCCCAATTGAGAACTATCAGAATGAACACAGCAGAGATGGCCGGGAGGTGACCCTCAGCCCATGTCAGATTGCGTGACACTTCTGTCATTTCTGCCCGACTTCAAGTGCCTCCTTGATGGTTGATGTAAGCCACTGTTGTGGCATTGTCGGACTGTACCTGTATAGGTTTTCCTTGAAGTATGTCCTGGCCAGTATGAGGGCCCTGTAGACAGCTCGAAGTTCCAATATGTTGATTGACAGGGTTGATTTGACTGATGTCCAACGGCCCTGGAAGGAGTTTTGACCGTTCACTGCACCCCAGGCCTGGAGACTGGTATCCTTTGTTAGGAGTATCCAGTTTGGGATCCAAAAGGAGCAACCCTTGGTTAGATGAGAGGTCTGTGGCCACCAAGATTAGGACAGACAAACCTCTGGAGAGAGCACCATCATCTGAGATCTGATGGGGCATTCCACCTGGAGAGGATTAGCCTTTGCTGAGGCCTGGAATGGAACTGAGCATACTCCACCATGTCGAAGGTGGATACCATGGATCCCAAAACCTGCATTGCTGAGTGGAATGACACTCGATGACTGTGGAGGAATCTGCGCACACATAGTTGAAGTGTGGAGATCTTGTCAGATGTCAGAAAAATTCTCTGATCCTGAGAATCTAGCAGGCTCCCAGATCAACCATCATTTGTGAAGGATTCAGAAAAATTGGTGGGGTGGTCGTCTAAGAAACGAGAGGGCATACCCTTGGGTGACCACTTCTCTTACCCAAGCATCCATGGTGGTTTGACACCAGCACTGGGCAAACTGAAAAAGTCGGCCTCCTACTCTGGGGTCCCCCAGGGGAGACCCGTCCCGTCAGGCTGAGGGCTTGTCTTTGGATTTTGAAACAGGGCGTCTGGTGTTCAAGGCCTGCTTAGTCCTGGGCTTGGCAGCCCTAGTGGAAACCGGCTATGAAAGGGCTGACCTTTAGGCTTTCCTTGAGGATGAAGGGATCTAAAATATGTAGACCAAGGCTTTGTAGTAGCAGACGCTGAAGGCAGAAATGCAGTTTTTGATGTCGCCAATATGGTTACAATCTTGTCAAGGTCTGGGCCAAACAAGATTTCCCCATTGTAGGGCAATACTTCTAAGCCCTTCTTAGAATCTGCATCGACCTTCCATGAACGTAGCCACAGGGTACGGCAGGCAGACACAGCCGTGGCTGAGACCCTAGAAGTTAGGAGACTGGCA
The DNA here is from genome assembly GCA_031769625.1 of Taudactylus pleione. Classification (NCBI taxonomy): domain Eukaryota; kingdom Metazoa; phylum Chordata; class Amphibia; order Anura; family Myobatrachidae; genus Taudactylus; species Taudactylus pleione. Next base: position 638,280 of record JAUIMM010000993.1, read on the forward strand.
TCCAATGTCGCTTCTGTTTTACAGAAAGCTGCATCACGTATGTGAGCTATGAAAGACATCTGATCCCTAGATGCAGTCTGAGGGAAAAAAGTCTTCAAGTGCGTCAGCCCAGCTCTCTATTGCTTTAGCCACCCATGCAATAGCCATGGTCGGATGAGAAACAGTCCCTGAAAGAGAGTACATTGATTTAAGGCAAGATTCAATCTTTCTATCTGTAAGGTCCTTCAGAGTGGATACTGTAGGGATAGGCAATGTAGTGCTCTTAATTAATCGCGTAACATGGGAATCCACCATAGGGGAAGTCTCCCATTTTGAACAATGAGCCGCAGAAAAGGATAACAGGAGGTCAGACATTTTTGGGGCTGAAACCTTTTACCAGGCATTGGCCAGGCTGCTGCCATGTGTTCAGCTAGTTGATCCAATAGAGGGAATTCTGCTGAAGACACTCTGTCGTTGAAACAATGGGTGCTTTGATATAGGGGCTGGTTCGTCATCTTCTATGAGTAAGATGGATCTAACAGCTTGCACCAAAGCAGGAATATTCACTTTTGACTGACTCTCTTCCTCCCCCGAAGGGGAGTAAGTGTTCGAGAGATCAGCCTCTTCTGCCTCCTCAGGTGACACCTCAGAATCTTAGAGCTGCATGGACTGTGAGGATAACACAGGACACTTAGACATTTTACTGGGAAGGGGCTTCTCACCTTGCAACATAATTTGAAAGGCTGTAGAGGTAGCCACCAGACTCTGTACTGAGCTAGAAAATGTGTCTACCCATGGAGGGGAAACAGTAGGTACCTGTATAGTCTGTTGTGGCAACCCCAGACGGGAATTACATCCCATTGTGGCAACCCCATAGGGGGGATTACAGCTGGGGGCAACCCCATAGGGGGGGTTTACAGCCGGATCCGCTTAGTGGTCCGCAATAGTAGCCAGTACCTTCGAAAAGGAAGCCCAGGGGGGCTCTTGTGCAGGAGCTGGGGGGTTTGATGGGCCTGGTGAGGTAGCTTAGCACATAACCCATCTTGTATCAAATCCTTCTCACTTAATCCTGCAGCACATAATTTGCATGATAGCAGTATGGGTGCAGATGCTTGCTTCCTACTCTTGCCCTTGCTAAACATAGCTGCAAAGTAGTACAGCACACAATATGGCAATAGGTATAATGCAACCACTAGGTATGTAGCATACAAGTAGGAATACAATATACTGATCCTGTCTTATGCTTTAGTAAGCTGCAGGAGCGCACAGCACATATATGGCACAGTTCAGTAACCAACTGTGTGACAACCCTCACAAATACAAGAGATGTGAGCCACAGGAAAACCCTGAACACACCTGTATGTTACGGCCAAGTAAGGAGAAAAAGGGAAAGGTATATGCTGACAGTATAGAGAAATATACAGACAGGCAGCGCTAGCATAAGTCACATACAATGCAGAAATACAATAGAACTGCAGAATGGCACTACAATCAACTACACAGATTCTGTGGTCAGAGACTCAACATCTGGTAGGCTATAGCGCTACATAACCTGACTCCAGGGAAAGGTATGTAGGGGGACCGGACCCAGCATTTCCCTGAGAGCTGTGGCTGAGCCTGAAAAAATGGCCGCTGGAAACCTCTGAGGTGGCATGGTCGGAGGAGGAGAGCAAGTCAGGGAAGCGCGACCTCAGTGGAATGGCGCCCTGAGGGGAGGGGCCGCTTTAATGAGGAAAGCTGACCTCCCCATGCCGATTATTAACCACTGGGACGCTGGATTCCCGCTCCATATGTACCCTGGTGGTCTAGTGGATCACTGTGGACATAGCCCGTGTTCACTCTCGGCAACTCCGGTCCGTCCCCTTAGACCGGAGGTAAGACTCTCAATCCGCAGGTCACCGCAAGTGGTGACCCGCCTTACCTGTCCCCTTGTATTTGGGAGGCAGTCTGGATCCGTCCGCAGGGCCGGCTTGCAAGGTCCCCGGGATGCCCGACAAAATCCCAGCTACGGCTGGTGTTGCGGCACCCGGAGGGGTGACGCAGCGGGAGCCCAGAAATCCTGTGAACAGTATGCTGCTACCTGCTCAGCAAAAAAACTCAAAAAAATAAATAAAATAAAAGCTATCAAAATGGTGACCAGACTCTGGCCAGTCACCAACGAAACTGAGGTGCCTCTGGTTCGGGGGTGGGGTATAGACCGATGCATCCTGGGAGCTGAAAGCTTTAACTGTGTGGTGCCCGGGCCTCAAACACCACCTAAGGTCTCCCTGTGGAGCCCTATGTACCCTGAAGAAGAAAGCAGCCTTTCCTCCCTGTGTACATAATTTAAATTATACACATTGACACATTTTGATTGCACTGTGGTGTGTACTGGGGACACTTTGGTGTGGCGTACTATGAATTGGGCATTGGAGAAGGACATGTATCTGGGTCTGATGGCATGTGGAAAGCCTAAGGAGTATGAGTGATATACTGTAGAAGGTTTCGTATAGTTTGGTTGCAGACAATAGTGTGGCTCCTAAACTTTTAAATTGGCTCCTAGACTTTTGAACGTTTGTCAAACCCTGGCCTAGGGAGTCCATTTGTCCGTGGTAGTCCCCTGTTTGTTCAAGGCAGATATAGGGCTTACAAATCTTGAGAACTTCTGGATGAAAGTCTGTAGGTGTTAAAGTCCATGAATCTCTGAATTGCCTTGTTCCCTCTGTGCACCAGCCAGTAAAGCACAAAGGGAGAGCTTTTTACAATTCCATTTATAAGCCTTATGCTGAAATAATGTGTTGAAGGAAGATAATTCTGGATTGGTTGAAGGAACTCCGGGCCCTATTCAGAGGTGGACTGTATTGCACAACTGCATGGAGGCTGCTGTTCAATGCCATCCAAAATGCAAATGCAGCAAGAGGTGTCTGTAAAAAAAAAGTACACCTCCTCTATGCATCTGCGATCCGAGAGCAGCGTCCATAGATGCTGCTTTGGATCATCATCGCGACCATGGTTGCTGCTTTGGCCAAAGCTTACTCAGCCTGGCCACTTATGAGGCCAAGAAATCTGCATCCTACGATGTAGACCCTGACCTTGGTACTCCCGGGAAATGGGGGCGACACTCCCCTGTTCACGCGACGCAGCCCAGTGCCACCCCCAAATAGGGCACTGCATGCTAACATGCAGGATTCATTCTGTGCAGAACAGGTCCTGCGCGTCCGCAGAACCACAAACATTGGATATGTAACTAAACCAACGGGTTTACATACATATCTCAATCAGGCCCTCAGTACATTATTTCAGTGCTCCATGCACAATATTTGTATGCAACCTGCAAAAACAGGCAGTATTTTCCATGCATGCAAAACAAATTCACTACTTGCACCCAGTGGCAAAAGTTCATCCCAGACCCCCGGAGGCAAGTTATAATTTGGTGCCCCTTCCCCCCATCACAGCCGCTTTCATTGTAATGTAGCATTTCGCAAGCAGATACACTGCAGTTGCACATAGAATATAGGCATGCCGCAGTAAGATGCTCAGCGCTACAGAGTCACTCTGCGCTAATGCGTTGTGTCTCATGGAGGACAGATGTATGCGGACACATCTGTATACATCAGTCACATAAAAGATAGTGACCTGTATGGTGCAATTAACATGAGGCTCAGAGTCCTCCTGAAGGAGGCGAAAGCCACCTGATGTGGGGTGGGGAGTCCTCCTGATATCCCTGATGGAGGGGAAAACCACCGGATGTGGTGGCTTTGAGGACTGAGTTTAAAGGTGCATACACACACAACGATTTTTTGAATGGTTAATGATATCGTTTATTGTTCAATCGTTGAAAAAATCGTTCACTTTCTGAGTTAAAACGATGAACGATTATCATTCATGCGCGTTCACGTTTGTCAATTGTAGTTTGTAGTTCAGTCAGACTGGCCAAATGAACGATTTTCAATAGAAGTTGCAACATTTTTCCTTCAACACACAGAAAATCGTTTATTATATAAAATAAAACCAACTACTTTGTAAAACAATTTTCGTTCACTTTTTCAAGGGAAAAACTGAACGAAAATCATTCATTACTTACATCGTTGTGTGTATATGCACCTTAAGTCAAAACATTGTAAGACTGCCACTGTGGTGGGACTACAATTCACAAAATGCCCAATCTACTGCCAACTGCATCATACAGTATGCCGGGAAGTTGTTCCACCAAAGATTTGCCCCCAGACTCAGTCGTTGGTGTCCCAGGCCACCACCTCCCACGCCCTCTTACCCACAGCTCTGTTCGACGCTTTCTTGTTGACATCAAGCTCCTGGAGGATCTGCTGCCACGCTTATCCTTGGGCCAGCCACTCAGGACTCTGCTGCACTGGTCTGCAGCTAGGGCTGCCGCCAGAGAGGAGTGGGACTGAGAGTTGTGGGTGAGGGGGGCGCCGAACTTGTCACACTGACATAAGAAGCTGCAACACCAATGAGTAGGGACAGGCTATAGATAGAGAGAGGCGGCAGCTGATGGTCTGACACGGAGCTCTCCACTAGTGTATGGTGGTTTCTCACGTACCGTGGCAGTACACTCTGGGTACATAGTTACAGCCCCAAGTGGGGTGAATATATTGTGGGCAATGGAGGTGCCCCTTCAGTGCTGGAGCCTGGCGGCAGGCGCCTAGATTGTCTCCCATAGTTCTGCCCCTGCTAACATCACAGTGTGGTCTGACTAAGTGCAACCCTGCACCATTTAGCTGGATTTGCTCGAAATGAGGCTCTTGTTGTTTCCACCTTAGAGCTACATTTACACAGCGGTGGTGCTTGTCAGTGGGTTTGAACTGAAAATTTAAATTGACACTCTTCACTCTTATTCAGTGTATAGGCCGGCATGCTTTACACTGAATGTGAGTGTCACTTTAAATTTACATCTCCAAGCTGCAAATATTGGCCCTCATTCAGAGCCGCTCACTATTTGCGGTCGTTCGTTCTAAAACAAGGGGTGGCTATTCAAATGAACTGTTCGCTAATTGCGGTCTGTTCACGCCTCTAAGTCTGAACGAGCGAGCAAAACTTGCGGTTGTAATTTTGAAAAATACGCCCCCTTGCCGCTCGCACCATACGTCATGTCCGCTATTTATTAGATTAATCGAGTACATCGAACAGCGTATGAACTGCTCGCTATTCTTGTGGCTGGTTTTTTCAACCGCTATTTTGCGAGCAGTTCGGAGTAAAAAAAAAACAAGTGACGTGCTCAATGACGCTGCTGTATTAATTATGCACTCCCTTAAAACGCCCGTTTTGACCTTTAAGCACGCCTGCGATCTAATTCCACACCCCCGCTTTCAAGCACCTTCCCCTGTTACCACCCACATACGCCTCCTTCTGTCACTCAAAATAGCAGGCATTCGCTATATAGCGAACAAAGATTTTCGGCCGCACTGACTGGTTCGCGCATGCGTATTAAAATCCGTACGCATGCGCAGATGTGCGAACATCGGTCAGAACGAACGAGCGGCCACTTACGAGCGGCTCTGAATCAGGGCCATAGCCTTTTTTTTTTCTTTCTCTCTCTCTCTCTCTCTCTCTCTCTGTTGCTCTTCAATACATTCTGAAGGCTGCTTCTAAGCTAACATTACTTATTAGTCTAAACCATTGTTCTTATTACTCTTTCAGTCATAACACTGCCTAGTGACATCATTTTATTTCTGTTACTAAACAGAAGCCAATTGTCTAGCTCAGGCAAGTCAAACATGCGGCCCGCAGGCTTCAGAGGCCAGTGTTCCCAGTGCTGCAGCAGAGCGGAGCCTACACCTGCCGCTCTGGATCTAATTAGGTCCAGTCAGCAGCAGCGTCTACGCAGGACGGCGTGGACTGGAACGGTGCCCAGCAGGCATTGTGAAGAAAGGCAAGTACTGCACAGACAGGTGAGTGGGGCCTTTTCGATACTGGGAGGGGGCACAGCATAAGGGGCATTACTGGGGGCTCTGCATAAGGGGGCACAACATAAGGGGCATTACTGGGGGCTCTGCATAAAGGGGCATTACTGGGGGTTCTCTATGAGGGGCATTACTGGGGGCACAACATAAGGGGCATTACATAAGGGACACTACTAAGGACATTACTGGGGGATCAGCATAGAGGGGCATTACTGGGGGCTCTGCATAAAGGGGCATTACTGGCGCTCTCTATAAGGGGCATTACTGGGGGCACAACATAAGGGCATTACTGGGGGCACAACATAAGGGACACTACTAAGGACATTACTGGGGGCTCTGCATAGAGTGGCATTACTGGGAGCTCTGCATAGAGGGGCACTACTGGGGGTACAACATAAGGGGCATTACTGGGGGCTTTGCATAAAAGGGGCATTACTGGGGGCTCTGCATAACAGCCATTACTGGGGGCTCTGCATAAGGGGAACTACTAAGGACAGGATCAGTATGAATCCCGATGCTGGAAGACTGGCGGTTTTAATCTCGACAGGTAAGTATTTTAGTATTTATTAATCTAACCTACCCTAACCCTCCCTTAGGCGTGCCTAACCCTAACCTGCCCCTGTAAGTGCCTAAACCTAACCCCTCCTTCCCTGCAGCTTGAACTGAAGTCTCCTGGGGGGGTGCCTAACCCTAACCTCCCCCCGGGAGGTGCCTACCCTAACCCCCTTCCCCTAGCTTAACCCTCCCGGGGGGTGCTTGACCCTAAGTCATAAAGGGGCATTACTGAGGGCACAACATGAGGGGCACTACTAGAGGCATTACTGTGGTCTCTGCATAAGGTGCACTACTGGGGCACTGCATAAGGGGCATTGCATAATGGGCACAAATTCAGGGGGTATTGCAAACGGGGCTTTAATACAGGGGGGAATTGCATAAGGGGCACTGCATTGGCTTTTATTAATAATAAACCTTTCAAAATTGCATATAAGACTTTTTTTTTTGTTGCGGCCCACCCACACAACTCTTAGGGGTAAATTTATCAAAGGTCGATTTGACTTTCGTTTTGAAATGCGATTTAGCTCACCTCAAACTGACTCAAATCAAATTTTGAAAACCCTCTGAAATCTCATTTACAAAGATTCGATTTGAGAAGCATTTCTCAAATCGAATTTGATTTGGTTCGGTTTTGAACATTGATTTACTGCTCGATTTGACATGTTCATGTACAAATGGAACGGCAAATCCCACTTCAAAACGAACTTCAAATCCCCGACAGCATAGAACTGCTTCAGGCTTTCACTTTCAGCATGAGCATTTCGTTCTCACACAGATACATGCATATATGAAATGCCTGCATGTATCTGACTGTAAACAGCTTATAAATAGTTAAATATTTTAAAAAATTACGTGAGGTACCCCCCCAAAACAGAACCAGCCCCGTACTTTTGAAAGCCAGTCCTGGTTGACTAAGTACAGAGAAAATATTGTGTAGGGTTCCCCTGTACTTAGTACAACCTGCACTGGGCTCTGGGAACCAATCCTGGTTCTGGAATTACAGGGAAAAAATTGCGTAGTGTCTCCCTGTAATTCCCAGAACCAGCACTGGACCCTTTCTAGCAGGGGACCGATGCCACAGCCAGGGGAGCCCTATCACCGGGCCCCCCAGTCACAGTATCAGCCCTTACCGCTAGTCAGCCCAGCATGTGGGGCATTAAGGGCCCACTTATACCTGTAGTTCACCTGTAATGAAATATTGAAAAAAACACACACCATACACAGTATAATTTTAATATACATGCACTCACACATGTACACACGCATGCATGTACACATACTCACCTATGTATCCCTGTAGCATCGGTCCCCTTCTCCAGTAGACATTCCATAGGGTACTTGTGGAAAAAAAACACTCACTGTCTCCTATGCGTGGTTCGGTCCTCTTCAGTCCAAAGTAGGCATCCCATGGTCTTCTTAAATAAAAAAATAAAAAAAAACGGGTACCACGAACTAAGCCTCTCTCAGCCAATGAATGGCTCCCTCCATTGAACTCAATGGAGAGCCACAGGGTAACTAAAGTTTATACTGCGGTTCCTATCATTGAGTTCAATGGAGGGAGCCGTTCATTGGCTGAGAGATGGGAGCTGACCTCTCTCAGCCAATGAACGCTCAGACACGGACTTTCAAAGGAGGAAGCCACGTCTGAGCGCTTCATTCGGGAGATAACAACCATCCTAGTTGTTATCTAGTGTTAGGGTCGCGTATTTCATTTTTTTATGTTAAGAAGACCTTGGATGCCTACTGGACAAGGGGACCACTCCAGGTACTTTAGGTGAGTATGTGTGTGTGTATGTATGTATGGATTAAAACTTTACTCTCACGGTGTGTGTGTGTTTTTTCAACATTTCTTTACAGGTGGACTACAGGTCCCAGTGGGCCCTTAATGCCCTGCATGCTGGTACTTGTGGTTCTCCAAGTACCAGCATGCGGGGGAGGCTTGCTGGGCTCTGCAGTTCTACTGTAAAGACAATGTTTTACATATTGTATTTTTACACTACATTTACACAATCATCCTGCCACCACCGCCCAGGGGTGGCAGGGATAGCACCGGGCTATCAGCCTAGGCTAGAGGTGCCCTGGAGAGGGGGACCCCTTTTTTGAGGGGGTCCCCAACTCCCCAGGGATCCATGGCCTGGGCTAACTAGTGGTCAGGGCTGATGCTGCGGCTGGGGGGCATCAGTCCCCCACTAGAAAGGATCCAGTGCTGGTTCTGGGAATTACAGGGGGACCCTACGCAATTTTTTTCCTGTAATTCCAGAACCAGGACTGGTTCCCAGAGCCCAGTGCTGGCTGTATTAAGTACAGTGGAACCCTACCTATTTTTTTCCCTGTACTTAAACAACCAGGACTGGCTTTGCAAAGTCCGGGGCTGGTTCTGTTTTGGGGCGGTACCTCACATCATTTTTTTCTGACATTTAACTATTTGCTTTTTACAGTCATATACATGCAGGCATCACACTGATGCCTGCATATATCTGTGTCAATTCGACCTGCTCATGCTCAAATCGAAAGCATGAAGCAGGTCTATTCATTTGGGGATTTGAAGTCCGATTTTGTGTTCGATTTCAAATCGAATGATAGTAAATAAAAGGATTTGTGTGTTGGTCTATGTAAAAGTACCAATGTTTTTTCGATGGTCGATTTGATTAAAAGTTGATTTGAAATTCGATTTTACATTCAATTTGGCCTTTAGAAAATACTCAAAAGCAAAATCACATGCAAATCGAATACCAAATCACTCAAAATGCCAAATCGACCCTTGGTAAATTTACCCCTTAGACTTTCAATATTCGGCCCGGTTGGTATTTTGAGTTTGACATGCCTGGTCTAGATGATCCATTCATTACTCCTAAGCATGTGTCCTTTTATTTAACCTCTTTATCACTTTTACACAACACGTTGCCTGTGGGCAGCAGGACAAATACTGGGATACAAGGACAGAATTGCTGCAGGATTTTGACAGGCATGGCATACCTGCAAACAATTATCCTTTTCTTCTAGTAAATGCTATATGATTTAGGTATTTATGCAAGTACATTTTATTGCGGCCAATTAAATGGGTTGTATCTCCAATGGGGCCTTTACGGCCAAAAAAATTTGTGCACCCCTGCCTACATATTAAAATGTGGCTAGACCATTGCTTAAGCTAATTTGTACATAAAGGAGCTGGTTCTGTGTTGGACGGATCTCTATACCTAGATGCATGTGGTGGGGTTTTTGAATACAGTACATGTGCTTATTCGAATTTATGCATATTTGCATATGTCCATCCTATTCTGAGTCGCTGGTTCTGTCTTTTTGTGATATTGAGCTTTCTGGGTCAGCTACAATGTGAGCGCACAGAATCACACTGTCTTATGGGAGTGTCATGGGCATGCATCAAAATCTACATGCGAGTTATGCATACGGGATAGAGCAACATATTTCTGACGGATCTCTTGCAGGATGGCACTCGCTAGGGGCGCCGACCAAAGGAGGGGCGCCATCTAGCAGTGCCACCAGCAGCCAAGGGGTGGACTACCCCTGCTATTCCCCCAGTTCCACAAGTGTAGGGTAGACTGCAGTGAGAGCGGTCTGCCCTACACAGTTTACAAACACAGCGGTGGCTGTGTGTGTGTTATAGCAGCCAACCAATGAGAGTCAGACAGACTCTCATTTGCAGCTGCGTTGTCCATGGAGGGAGCCGGCTGGAGCTCACTCATGAGCTCTGTCTTCCGGCTCCCCCCGCAGCAGGTGATGGGAGAGATGTCATGACATCTCTCCCATAGTGCAACAGAAGAGCCGGGACTCAGAGCATCAGGAGCGGGGATCAGGTAAGTTGTATTTTATTTTCTTGTGTGTGTGTGTAAGCCTGGCACAGCAGGGGGGGTACTGTATATGGGGTGGCCACTATTGGGGGCACTTTCTGGGGGGGTTGCTACTGGGGGCACTGTATAGGGGGACTACTACTGGGGGCAATGCAGCATAGGGGGGACTACTACTGGGGGCACTACTACTGGGAGCAATGCAGTATAGGGGATTACTACTGGGGGAACTGTATAGGGGGGTCTACTACTGGGGGAAATGCAGCATAGGGGGGATTACTACTGGGGGCACTAGTCCATTACATTGCCAGGGGCGCTTGGATCCCTAGATACACCCCTATGGATCACTAAAATAGGTAGGAAATTACAATTGAGAGTAGTTTTGTAAATCAGACCGACAAATATTATACATGGACTGCTAAAAAGATATTTAGTAAACCTAGCCAATTTGTTTCAGTGTCATCCAATTTAGGTATAAAAACTTTCTTAAGATTGACAGAAATGGATTGAGGGGTCTATTCATGAAGCAGAGAAGACTCCTGTTTAGCTGAAATCAGGGGTCTTCTCCACTTTATGCAACTCATGGAGCAAGTTACCATGGAGAAGTGTATTCTCCAGCAGCACCCCCGTCCCATGCCTGTATCGCATCACCATACTTTTGTATGGTCAGTGCGATTCATAAAAGAACGGAAAGCTCTGCTTTCTGTTCCTCTTCTGCATACAGATTTGCCATCTGAGGATGGCGTAATCTGTACCGCAAGCCGAACAGAGTAGGGAAGTTGCATACTTCCCTGCCGTCTGCCTGGCACCCGGCGTTGCCTCCACCCCCTTTTCCCAGCATCCTTAGCAGCAGGTCTGACCTGCTGCTCTCAGACGCGGACACATGCTCAGTGAGAATACAGACATATCGGGCACCCAAGATATGTCTTCTCACTGCATCCACTGATCGCGGAGGGGCCAGACAGTGCATGAAGACGTCAGAGAGGTAAGTATACATGAATGGCTACTAAACATCACATCAATGTGATGCAATATATAATGATATTTATCATGAGACACTTTATGTTCTACATGACTAGACCCCCAGAAGCCAACAGTGGCGTTCTTCCCTGCAGTGACACCCGGTGCAGGGAGGGTTGTAGTGTGCACGGCGAAGTCGCGCACTGGCAAAAGGGGCATGGTCTTGAGGACAAGGGGCATGGTTTCACAACTCTAATGCCCTCAAGGACCACTCTGTGCAGTGCCGGCTCCCTCACTGTGTCAGGAGCAGAGTGCTGTATGTAATGCTACAGTGCAGCACCAGGCTCCTGTCACTGAGGAGTCGGCACTTTGGTGTCACCCCTCGGCGGGTGACACCCGGATGCGGCCCGCACTCCCCATGTGACACCACTGAGAGCCAATGCTTATATTGTGATCAGAATGGCCGATAAAGGTGGCACAGTAGTACTCAATTATTGTGACTATGATAGTGAAATTAAGGAACAATTGTCAAAAACTTAAACTTAGGGGTCAATCCAATTAGGTGCTAGTTGCCAGATGTGAGGTGGCGTTTTCTCTGTGAATTTGCATTGCGAATTAATTTTGCAATTAAATTAGGAACTCCCATTGAACCAGTCAGAGCAAACATTTTTCCGTTCGCACCTTGCAAACACCATGCAGAACATCTTGAACAACCTCCCTAATGAAGTTTTCCAATTATCTTAATTAGTCCAATATTTATGTACCCCAAATTTAATTAGACTATTTGAAAAAAAATTAAATAACTGCCTTTTATAATTTTTGAAGTCATCACAAAGTACCCCAATAGTATCTTTTTTCCTACATTTTTTTTTTCATATGAAAGTAAACAAAGTAGTTGGCTTTTTATAATTTTATTAGTTTTTAGAAAAAGAAATGTACAAATCAGCCATTTAACACCATTAAAATACTTCCAGTAGTTTTCTTATGCCCACTAACAGCCTGTGTATGATTCTGCAAACAAAATTGTGATGTTTTTGGAGTCCTGGAAGGTGACAGCACTTTTTCATGCACTTCACTCATCTCATTGGGCTGAAAATTCGCCAACCCCTGCTGTGAGTACCACGAATAACCATTTTTTATTGGATTGGAGAATTCTTGGGTGGGCCCATTCATGCAAAATCTGTGTGTTTCATGGAACAAACTTGCACCTTATTAGATTGACCACTTAAACACTGGATTGCAAATCATAACAGTATAAGATCAAGGCAATATTGATTTGTTAGATACAGTGAAAAATAAGCCGAACCGAGCCAGGGCTTCACGCTATGTCCTGATCCCAAAATGAGGCAAAACGTAATCTTCCCAGTGTCGGATCTCATGCGTTTTGGATTGAATAATAAAGTCCCTCCCTCGTGATCAGGCGCCATTGCAAATAGAAGACCGGAGGCAGAGGGTGTGGGACTGAGCTGCATCACTGTGAGGCAGTAAAAAATAAGAGTTATGGTATAACATACCTTTGTTAACTCTTTTTCTTCGAGGTCCATGGGGTCCACAGCCATTACGTTGGGTATATGGATTATCCAGGCACCAAACAGTTAATCCAAGCTCTCGGCTCTCAGGATGCACTCGGTCCTCCCCCATATACCCTGCACCTGGTTACAGGGTGTCAGTTTGTTATAAAGCCCACCAAGAGAAGGCAAACAGATAAGAAGGAAGGACACATATTCTCTAGACCGATGTCTCTCCAAAGAGGGAAACACCCAGAGATATAAAGAGTTACCCAATAACACCAGGTGCATTAGGGTGGGTGTCCTGTGGACCCCATGGACCTCGAAGAAAGAGAGTTAACAAAGGTATGTTATACCATAACTCTTATTTTCTTCTTCAGGGTCCATGGGGTCCACAGCCATTACGTTGGGGATATACCCAGGCAGTACCCCTAAGGGCGGGAATGCTCCTGTGTCTCGGAAGAAAGGAGGACCCTACGCCTGAAGGAGGCATCCTGAGAGGCAAAGGTGTCAAATGCATAGTACTTTATAAAGGTGTGGACAGACGACCAGGTGACTGCCTTGCACAATTGTTCCACAGAGGTGCCCCAGCGGGCTGTCCACGAAGGAACCACAGACTGAGTATAGTGTGCCTTGACCAAATCTGGCACCCTACGACCAGCCTGAGTGTATGCTTGTGATATAGTCATACGAAGCAATCTTGCTAAAGTCTGTTTATTGGCTGGCCAACCCCGTTTATGACAGCCATACAGCACAAAAAGAGAATCGGACTATCTTAAATACATCTCAAATATCTTAAAATCATAAATACATAGAGCACGGACAACATCCAGGGAGGCCTCACCTAAGGACAAACCTGAGGCCTGAAAGGTTGGGACGACAATTTCTTAATTTATATGAAACCGTGATACCACTTTAGGAAGATACCCTGTTCTGGTACGCAGCACCACTCTATCCTGATGGAACACTAGGAAAGGAGAGCGGACCGATAGAGCTGCCAGGTCAGACACCCTATTGGCTGAAGCGATGGCCAGAAGAAATATTGTCTTTGCTGTCATCCACTTGAGATATACCGATTTCAAAGATTCAAAAGGGGGAGTCTGTAATGCCTTGAGTACTAAGGACAAAACCCACGGCGCTACCGGGGGAACAAAAGTCAGCTGCACCCTTAAAACACCCTAAAAAAGGTCCTTACATCAGGCAGCGGAGCAATCCTGCGCTGAAACCAAACCCCAAGCGCAGAAGCTTGCACTCTCAGGGAGGCCAGACAAAGACCCCACTCTAAACCTGACTGGAAGAAAGAAAGCACTCGAGAGACCTTAAACACACTAGGGTCATATTTCCTCAGTTTACACCACTGGAAAATGAGCGCCAAATCCTATAGTAAATGCAGGCAGAAGAAGGTTTTTTTGCCCTTATCATCATCTGTACCACTGAATCTGAAAACTCCTTGGCTCTGAGGACAGATTCCATGCCAAAAAGGACTCCGCCTGAAAATGGAAGGGACTCTAAGGCCCTTTTGGATCCTGAATCCGCCTTCCAATCCCTTAACCACAGGGCTCTACGTGCTACCACAGAGGCAGCTGATGCTTTAGCAGATAGTATCCCCGCATCTAACGCTGCCTCCCCCAAATAGGACAAAGCCTCCTTGACATAAGAAACAATCTCCAGCTGTTCCTTAGACAATTCTGGCAGAGATTCCGCCAAAGTTTTCACCCATTCTTCGATGGCTTTGGCAACCCAAGCCGTAGCCATAGCTGGGCGGGTGGCTGCCCCAGAGATTGAAAAACCTCCTTAAGACAACCATCCAGTTTCTTATCAGTGGGGTCCTTAAGAGAACAGGCTGATGGCAAAGGCAATGTGGTACTCTTCACCAAATGTGCCACATGTGTGTCCACCGATGGTGGGACCCCCCACCTAAAACACTGTTCCGAAGGAAACGGGTATAAAGCTGTGATCTTTCTGGAAAGATGGAACTTCAGCCTTCCATGCTCCCCCCAAGAGCTCTGACAAATGCTCTGATCTGGGAAACTCTGCTTTAACTACTCTCTGATGCTTAAATACCGGCGCCTTTCTCTGCAGTGGCTCTTCCTCATCAATATTCAACACTGCTTTAACTGCCCTGATTAAGACAGGGACATCAGCCACTGGAAAATTATCTCCCTCTTCTCCTGAAAGAGACTCCTGAGAAGACACCTGGGCCTCCTCGCCCTCCGAGGACATATCAGAGTCCGTGTCCTGGCCCATATGAGCGGCCAAACGCCTTCTGGCCTTTTGCTGTATTGGCCTGGCCGCCTGTGGCTGCTGCTGAAAAGCTATTGAAGAGGAAGGTACAACTTGACTTGTATGCGCATACATATCCATTCAAGATGGCATCATAGGGGGCAGGAACATGGCTGGTTGCAGTGGCTGAGGATATCTTATCACTGGAGCCGCTGGAACTGCCAACCATTCCGCCACGGATCTGGGAAAAAGAAGCCCATGGGGGCTCTTGCCCAGAAGGCGGCAAATTAGATTGCTGTGGAGACTCCCTAAAACAATGAGCACGCAGACCATTTTGAATAAAATCCTGAGGGCACAAACCCGCTTTAGAGGCTATACAAGATACCAACAGAGGGGCCTCTGCCATCTGTCTTTCAGCTTCCTTTGACATATTAATTTCCTTATGCAAGTAACTGAGTACACATGAGACAATGTTACTCGCTTTAATCACTCCACACATGTAGCAGAGGGCTATAAGGGGAAATAATAGTGATAGGTTATCACTTTGAAACTGTGTGTGTGTTACAAACAAAAAGTCACAAACAATGCATATATATATATATATATATATATATATATATATATTAGGGGTGAGCGGGTTCGGATTTCTGAAATCCGAACCCCCCGATCCGAGGCCGATCCGAGTCAGGCTCGACTTTTCCCGCCTGACTCGAATCTGAAATCGAGGCAAAACGTCATCATCCCGCCTTCCGGGTCTCGCGGGTTTTGGATGCTATATAGGGTACCTGCGTCGGTGCCATTTTCTCACTCGGCTGTGGACAGTTAAGAGGTAGGGTGGGAGTTAGGGCTGGCTGGGCTGTGTAGTGTTGGGCTGTGCTGTGCTGCGCTGTGCTGCGCTGTGCTGCTGTTGTCCATAGGGGCTGTGTCCACTCCTCCAAAGTCCATAGGGGCTGGCTGTGTTGTGCTGTGCTGCTGTTGTCCATAGGGGCTGTGTCCACTCCTCCAAAGTCCATAGGGGCTGGCTGTGTTGTGCTGTGCTGCTGTTGTCCATAGGGGCTGTGTCCACTCCTCCAAAGTCCATAGGGGCTGGCTGTGTTGTGCTGTGCTGCTGTTGTCCACAGGGGCTGTGTCCACTCCTCCAAAGTCCATAGGGGCTGGCTGGACTGTGTTGTGCAGTCAGTTGTCCATAGGGGCTGTGTCCACTCCAAAGTCCTGTGCAGTGTCCCAGTCCTAAAGGGGTGCTGTAGTGTTGTCCAGGGGGTGCTCTGTCCATCAGGGGTGCTCCCCCCAAGTGCAAAAAAAATAAATATTTTTTCTGTGTTTGTGAATTGTGTGTGCAGTAGCCGCACGTGCCTCAACAAAGTAGTGCCAAGCGTGCGCCTGTGTCCCATAAGTAAAGGGCCGGCTGGCTTGTCTGTTAAAGGGTGCTGTAACCCCCAAAGTGCACTCCAAACAAAATTAAAAAATATTTTCTGTGTTTGTGAATTGTGTACGCAGTAGCCACACGTGCATCAACAAAGGAGCAGCGCCAAGCGTGCGCCTGTGTCATAAGTAAAGGGCCGGCTGGCTTGACTGTTAGAGGGTGCTGTAACCCCCAAAGTGCACTCCAAACAAAATAAAAAAATATTTTCTGTGTTTGTGAATTGTGTGCACTGTGGCTGCACGTGCATCAACAAAGGAGCAGCGCCAAGCGTGCGCCTGTGTCATAAGTAAAGGGCTGGCTGGCTTGACTATTAGAGGGTGCTGTAACACCCAAAGTGCACTCCAAACAAAATAAAAAAAATATTTTCTGTCTTTGTGAATTGTGTTGGCTGTAGCTGCACCTGCATCCTCAAAGCAGCAGCGCCAAGCGTGCGTCTGTCTGTTAAAGGGTGGTGTAACCCCCAAAGTGCGCTCCAACAAAAATAAAACATTTTCTTCTGTGTTTGTGAATTGTCTGCACTGTACGTGCATCCTCAAAGCAGCAGCGCCAAGCATGCATCTGTCTGTTAAAGAGTGGTGTAACCACCAAAGTGCACTCCAACAAAAATAAAACATTTTCTTCTGTGTTTTTGAATTGTCTGCACTGTATGTGCATCCTCAAAGCAGCAGCGACAAGCGTGCGTCTGTCTGTTAAAGGGTGGTGTAACCTTCAAAGTGCGCTCCACAAAGAATAAAAAATTCCTTTTTTTTCTGTCTTTGTGAATTGTGTGGGCTATAGCCACACCTGCATCCTCAAATCAGCAGCGACAAGCGTGCGTCTGTCTGTTAAAGGGTGGTGTAACCCCCAAAGTGCACTCCAACAAAAATAAAACATTTTCTTCTGTGTTTGTGAATTGTCTGCACTGTATGTGCATCCTCAAAGCAGCAGCGACAAGCGTGCGTCTGTCTGTTAAAGGGTTGTGTAACCCCCAAAGTGGGCTCCAACAAAAATAAAACATTTTCTTCTGTGTTTGTGAATTGTCTGCACTGTATGTGCATCCTCAAAGCAGCAGCGACAAGCGTGTGCGTCTGTCTGTTAAAGGGTGGTGTAACCCTCAAAGTGCGCTCCAACAAAAATAAAACATTTTCTTCTGTGTTTGTGAATTGTCTGCACTGTACGTGCATCCTCAAAGCAGCAGCGACAAGTGTGCGTCTATCTGTTAAAGGGTGGTGTAACCCCCAAAGTGGGCTCCAACCAAAATAAAATAATTTTTTTTTTCTGGGTTTGTGTGTGAAATGTATGCGCAGTAGCCGCACCTGCATCCTCAAAGCAGCAGCGAAAAGCGTGCGTCTGTCTGTTAAAGGGTGGTGTAACCCTCAAAGTGCGCTCCACAAAAAATAAAATATTCTTTTTTTTCTGTCTTTGTGAATTGTGGGCCTGATTCAGATACGGACGCTATTTGCGGACGGTCGTTCAAAAAAAGGGGCCGGCTATTTAAATTGTGCGCTCGCTCATTGCGATTTGTTGACGCCTCTATGTCTGAGTGAGCAAACGAAAAATGCGTTTGCTATTTTGTAAAGACGCCCCTTTGCCGTTCACATCACACGTCATCTCCGGTATTTATTTGATTAATCGGGTACATCAAAAGGCATCTGAACTGCTCGCAGTGCTTGTGGTAGGTTTTTCCTACCGCAATCACTGCGAGCAGTTCAGGCTAAAAGACAACCAAGTGACGTGGTCGATGACGCTCCTTTACTAATTATGCACTCCCATTAAACACCCTTATTACCGTTAGGCACGCCTGCGTTCGGATCTCCACTCCCCCGTTTTCAAGCACCTTCCCCTGTTACCACCCACAAACGGTACATTCCGTCAATCAAATTGGCAGTCCCTCGCTGTTTTGCGTGCGCTCAATTTCCGACTGCAATGACTGGTTTGCGCATGCGCAGTTGTGCAAACATCGCTCAGAGCGAACGAGCGGCTGCTTACGAGTGGCTCTGAATCAGGCCCTGTGTGCACTGTAGCTGCACGTGCATCAACAAAGGAGCAGCGCCAAGCATGCGCCTGTGTCCCATAAGTAAAGAGCCGGCTGGCTCATTTCTTAAAAGGTGGTGTAACCCACAAAGTGCACTAGTCTCCAACAAAAAAAAAAAATATTTTCTGTGTTTGTGTGCGCCTGAGCCGCACGTATATATCAATATAACATAAATGGAGGACCAAACTTTCTCCGATAAAAATAAAATAGGGAAAGATAAAGAACCACTTCCTCCTAGTGCTGAAGCTGCTGCCACTAGTCATGACATAGACGATAACATGCCATCAACGTCGTCTGCCAAGGCCGATGCCCAATGTCATAGTAGAGGGCACATACAATCCCAAATGACAAAGTTCAGGAAAATGACCTTAAAAAAAACATTTAAATCATCTGAGGAGAAACGTAAACTTGCCAATATGCCATTTACGACACGGAGTGGCAAGGAACGGCTAATGTCTTTCCCTATGTTCATAACTAGTGGTTCAGCTTCACATGACGATGGAAGCCCTCCTCCCGCTAAAAAAATCAAATGAGTTAAGCTGGCAAAAGCACAGCGAAGAACTGTGCGTTCTAAGAAGATATCACAAATCCCCAAGGAGAGTCCAAGTGTGGTGGTGGTTGCGATGCCTGACCTTCCCAGCACTGGACGGGAAGAGGTGCCTCTTTCCACCATTTGCACGCCCCCTGCAAGTGCTGAAAGGAGCACCCACAGTCCACTTGCTGATATGCAAATTGAAGATGCCACTGTTGAAGTACAACAGGATGAGGATACTGATGTAGCTGGCGCTGAGGAGGAAGTTGGCGAGGAGGATTATGATGGTGATGTGGTTTGTTTAAATCAGGCTCCGGGGGAGACAGTTGTTGTCCGTGGGATGAAAAAGCCCATCACAGTCATGCCTGGGCAGAAGACCAAACATTCCACCTCTTTGGTCTGGCAATATTTCTATCCAAATCCAGACAACTGTCTTGCCATATGTACCATATGTAGAGGTGAAATAAGTAGGGGTAGGGACATTAACCACCTAGGAACATCCTCCCTTATACGGCACCTGCAGCGCATTCATAAAAAGATACTGTCAAGTTCAGAAACTTTGGCTAAGACCGTAAGCAGTCCAGGGACACCTAAATCCCGTTGTCCTGTTGTATCCAAGCGCCTGCAAACCACACCGTCAACTCCCTCCTCGTCAATTTCCTCCTTAGTCAGGATCGGAAGTAGTCCTGCAGGCCATGTCACTGTCATGACTGACTCTCCTATCCAGGATTCCTCCGGAGGATCCTGCATTGCTATGCCTACTGCTGCCGCTGCTGCTGTTGCTGCTGCTGGGAGTCATTCATCATCCCAGAGAGGAAGTAGGAACACCACTACTTTTACTAAACAATTGACCCTCCAACAGTCCTTAGCAAGGAGGATGAAGTACAACAGCAGTCATCCTGAAGCAAAACGTATAACTGAGGCCTTGACTGCTATGTTGGTGTTAGACGTGCATCCGGTATCCGCCATTAGTGCAGTGGGATTTAGACAATTGATGGAGGTAGTGTGTCCCCGGTTCCAAATCCCGTCTAGATTCCACTTCACTAGGCAGACGATACCGAAACTGTACAGAAACGTCAGAAAAAGTGTCCTCAGTGTCCTGAAAAATGCGGTTGTACCCAATGTCCACTTAACCACGGACATGTGGACAAGTGGAACAGGACAGACTAAGGACTATATGACTGTGACAGCCCACTGGGCAGATGTATCACCTTACGCAGCAACAATAGCAGCGTCACCAGTAGCAGCATCTCAGAAATGCCAGCTTGTTCCAAGGCAGGCTATGCTGTGTATCACCGGTTTCAGTAAGAGGCACACCGCCGACAATCTCTTAGAGAAACTGAGGGAAATCATCGCCCAGTGGCTTACCCCACTTAGACTCTCCTGGGGATTTGTGATATCTGACAATGCCACCAATATTGTGCGGGCATTACATCTGGGCAAATTCCAGCACGTCCCATGTTTTGCTCACACAATAAAGTTGGTGGTGCAGAATTTTCTGAAAAGCGGCCGGGGCGTGCCGGAGATGCTTTGGGTGGCCTGAAAAATTTCTGGCCACTTTTGCCATTCAGCGACTGCGTGCCGAAGACTGGAGCACCAGCAAACACTCTTGAACCTGCCCCACCATCACCTGAAACAAGAGGTTGTGACGCGGTGGAACTCAACCCTTTATATGCTTCAGAGAATGGAGGAGCAGCAAAAGGCCATTCAAGCCTATACATCCACCTATGACATAGGCAAAGGAGGGGGTATGCACCTGACTCAAGCACAGTGGAGAATGATTTCCGTGTTGTGCAAGGTTCTCCAGCCCTTCGAACTTACCACACGTGAAGTCAGTTCAGACACTGCCAGCTTGAGTCAGTTCATTCCCCTCATCAGGCTTTTGCAGAAGCAGCTGGAGAAAGTGAAGGAGGAGCTAAGACGGAGCGATTCCGCTTGGCATGTGGGACTTGTGGATGAATACCTTCATTCGCTTTGCCAGGATTCCAGGGTGGTCAATCTGTTGAAATCAGACCACTACATTTTGGCCACCGTGCTTGATCCTAGGTTTAAAGCCTATGTGGTGTCTCTCTTTCCGGCCGACACAAGCCTGCAGTGGTGCAAAGACCTGCTGGTAAAAACACAGTCAGCTGAAGCGGAACGTGACACATCAACAGCTCCTTCTTCATTTTCTCCCGCAACTGAGGCTGCCAGGAAAAAACTTAGGTATCCTAAGCAACCCGCTGGCGGTGATGCAGGGCAGGCAGGACCAAGTTTGGACATCTGGTCCGGACTGAAGGACCTGGCAACAATTTCTGACATGACTGTCACTGCATATGATACTGTCACCATTGACAGAATGGTGGAGGATTACATCGGTGACAGCATCCAAGTAGGCATGTCAGACAGTCCGTACCTGTACTGGCAGGAAAAAGAGGCAATTTGGAGGCCCTGTACAAACTGGCTCTATTTTACCTGAGTTGCCCCCCCTCCAGTGTGTACTCCGAAAGAGTGTTTAGTGCAGCCGGGAACCTTGTCAGCAAAAGGCGTAGGAGGTTGCTTCCAGAAAATGTGGAGAAGATGATGTTCATAAAATGAATTATCAACTCTTCCAGGGAGACCAGCCTCCAGAACGTACAGAGGGACCTGTGGTGGTGGATTCTAGCGGGGACGAATAAATACTCTGTGAGGATGAGGATGTACACAACACTGAAGAGGGTGAGGAATCAGTGGATGAGGAGGATGAGGACGACATCTTGCCTCCGTAGAGCCAGTTTGTGCAGGGACAGATTAATTGCCAGCTTGTTTTGTGGGGGCCCAAACGAACCAATCATTTTAGCCACAGTCGTGTGGCAGACCCTGGCGCTGAAATGATTGGTTTGTTAAAGTGTGCATGTCCTTTTTATACAACATAAGGGTGGGTGGGAGGACCCAAGGACAATTCCATCTTGCACCTCTTTTTTTTCATTGCATTATGTACTGTTTGGGGCCTAGTTTTTCAAACTGCCATCCTGTCTGCCACTGCAGTGTCACTCCTAGATGGGCCTCGTGTTTGTGCCGCCCACTCGTATCTCTTAGCACAGTCATCAAGCTACCTCGGTGCAACCTTTTGGACATAAAAACACTATTGTGGGGTGTACAGAATAGACTGGAAATTAGTGGAAATTAAGGTTATTGAGGTTAATAATAGCATAGGAGCAGAAAAATCCACAAATTCTGTGATATTAGCTGTTTTTATGCTTTTTTTCAAAAAAATACAGATCCAAAACACAAAACCCAGAACCCAAAACACTGAAGGGATCAAAACACGAACAAAGATCCAGATCCAAAACCAAAACACGGAAAGTGGGCGGTGCACACCCCTAATATATATATATATATATATATATATACATACACACTCAGCAGAGCTTATGCAATTTAGGCTCCCAATGAACTACGAACAGCCTGAAGCTTAGTAGCATATGGAGCTCTGTATGCCTGAGAGGCAAACAGGGAGACTGACCCAATACCTCCTGAGTAACCCAGCCATGGAGAGCACCCAGGAGTGACTGTGGCAAACTCATAAAGCTGGAGGCTGGGAGGAGCAACCCAAATGTGGGAAACCTCATGAGGGCCGTAGTTCGGGTTGGGGGAGGGGTCACCGGGGGAAATGTACCTTCCGTATGCTGCATGGACACACCCGGCACACTGACATGGCCGCCGCCATACCCCCGGCTGTCAGGTACATCAAGTCCCAGTGGTCTAGTGAAATGAGGCAGATTTCTCTGGCTGCTCACTACAGCAGTTCCCCAGCCAGTCTCCATGCCAGGGAGGACCACTCGTGACTGCTGCATCAGCAGCCGCCCGCAATCACACTTACCTGCATCCCATGTACCCGGTTGCGGTCCAGAGCGTATGGCCCTGCCGAAAGTACCAGTTATTAGACCAGCGTTGCGGTGCCGGCTGGGGTAGATGGAGCAGGTGACATGCACGTCTCCTATCAGACGCTTCTGCTGCTACTTTGTAACACACTCACTGCCGCCTGCCCAGCTTGAGAAAAAGAAAAGAAAATACTTGCCCTTTGGGACTGCACCAGCAGTCCCATTGTTAGTGCGGTGCCTTCTCGCACCAAACAGAACAACTGACGCCCTGTAACAAGGGGGTGGGGTATATGGGGGAGGACAGAGTGCATCCTGGGAGCCGAGAGCTTGGATTAACTGTTTGGTGCCTGGATAGATCCATATACCCAACGTAAAGGCTATGGACCCCGCAGAAGAAAACGCCATTAGGAGGAATGGACTGGAGCACTGTGAAACAAAAAAGCCCTACAGGGGCACTTTGTCATAAAAAAAATTATTAGGCGGACTTTGTTAAAGGGGCACTGTAAGTGTGAAAGGCACTACGGACTGTAGCACTGTGTCACTGTGTCACAAGCCGCCGGACTACGACTGCTGTGCGAGGTGAACGCCGGGTGAATGTTCGCTGAATCTCCGACTGTCGAAGCTGGATAATTGGCTGAGACAAGATCAGCTTAAAATAAGATCGAAACGACGCCATCTTGCGAATGGCCGCAATACACCATTTTGGAAATGAGATCAGCAAGACGCCATTTTGCGAATGGCCGCTCAGCGCCATTTTAGCTAAAATCACACTTAAGTACATATGGCGATGCTATTATTAGCATTAGACGATCGCATCTTTTACCATACCTTATACACACATTAATACACACAGTTGCGCTGTTAACATGTCGTATATTAGCGAATGCATAAGGCCCAGTATGAAAACGCTGTTCATTAGCTTAGTGCACACGCATCTGCCCGAAGTTAACTAGCGTCTTTTCCCATATCCCTAATACTTACATAATGCACACTCACACAAAAGGTTCCATAGCTTTAAAGTATAAGATCCAAGTTTTATTAATTTATTACAAATGCGGTGAAATAAAGACTATTTTGGTATCTAAGGTTTAATACATGATAAGTAAGCCATGTTTGGTATTGTACTGATCTGCACTTCCTCAACAGCTTTCCGGTATCATCAGTGTGAAGATCGCAACACGCATTCGCAACTTATGGACCGTAGGGACTTAAAGCACCAAGATGTACATTGTAAAACCAACAGCCAAGATTTGCATGAGGCGGGAAAACGGAGGCAACAAGCTGTTAGAGGCTGTTCTGTATCCATTTGATTCAACCTGTTAAATGCCCTGTAACAAATGCACTGTGATAGGGAACCAATGGGATAAGCAACAAACCTCTCTATTGTGTTGTCTGTTTCTGTAAGGGTATAAATGTGTGTGTTGTGACCCCAGTCTGGAGTCTTCTTACTGATTGCTGATTGACGGAGGTTTCTTGCTGATGCCGGTATCTGGTCCAGAGCGCGTGCGTATGTATAACTGTATCTTGGGTTTGTATAATTCTTTGTGCTAAATTGTACTTAGATCACAGCATGTAACTGACTGTACTTTACTTGAATAATACTTTGTGCTTTGGAAACATATGTTCAAGGTCTAAAGTCTTTATTTTACTGTATGACTGCGTACACAAATAGCGTAAATTTTAGAGGTTTATAGGCAGGTTTTAGAAGGTAATTAGGAGCATATAGAGGTTCAAATCTAGAATCCTTAGTTGTGGGCTCGTAGTGTGAGGTCACTTACCTACTCACACGATATACATACGGTTATCGATATCTCACCAAAGGGTGGATAGTGGCCACAAGCAGTTTACCTGCAACCACTCGGTGCTGAGAGATCGCTACCCGTTATCGTGTGAGCAAGGTACGCTGACTAGAATCCAGGGACAAGAAAGGAAAAAAAGTTTGTTTTCCTTTGTTGATAGAATTTCACGCTAAAAAGGTGCCGCAGTATTGCGCACGCGGCTGAGTCACATTTTTGCGCATGTAATAGAGACGCACTTTTGCATACGCAGATAACATTAAGTCATACGGTTGTGTAGTAGTCGCATTATTGTGTATGCGACTAGTCGCACAATAGCGTATACGTACTTCTGGTAGTGCTGCCACGTGTTTAAACAAAGCCATTAAGGTTTACATTTTTCAATTGTTGCCAATAACTGGGTTGACGTGTATTTTTATGCGCAGGAAAAAAGTGTGTAACTGTGAGTACTTGTTTAGGGTGTAACACGGGACCTATATGTTAAGGGTATCGTAGGACCCTTAAGTGCTAGGCGCAGGAAGTTGGCCTAGTGACTCGGTAGCAGATTACCGTTTACTTTACACAAAGAAGGTATATGGGTTGTTATTTTTGTTAGGGTTCGGCTCCCAGCGTGATTATAGCGTTCAGTAATCAATGTGTGTGATCTGTTAGGCTTATTTGAACACTATAATTGAACCGCATAATTTTGGTTAGATTATGATTGTGAGCTGGTGAGACGGTGGACGAAATCAACTGGAAAACAAAGGGTACTTTGCTGCCCCCTAGCAGTTGAAACGTAGTCAAAAAGGGATTTTCTGCGTGGGAGCAGCTTTTCTCCCTTAGGTGAGTGGAGGCGTCTAGAGGTCCTCCATAGGGTTCGTGGATACACCCTTTTTCAAAGGCGTCCGCAGGTAAGTGAAAGTATCTTGATTGTCTTTCACCAGTTTAAATTTTTATTGAAAAACGTAGGAGTTGTCCCAAGATGGGAGCCACGCAAACAGTAGAAATGTTAGACAATGATGTGCTGCTAATGGAAGCGCCGCTTGGTTCGGCCAGTCGTATTATGCATACTAAGTGCTTAAGCAATAAGGTATTGTGACGTATGGTTTAAAATAACGATGAAGAGTGTTAGACCATTTCCCAGAATTGGTAGTTTTGATAAAGATGTATTGGATAATGTCCGGGATCACATCAGTCTGATGCGCTCTCGAGGGAAAAAGGGAAAATATTATGAATGTTTAAAGTTGTGGCAGCACGAAGGGGATGTGTGGCTTAAAAATGTGCAAGCAATACAAACTAGCATTGCGAACGCATTGCCAGAAAATACACCAGCGGCGCTAAATTGCAATGCGTGCGAGCCGCAAAATGGCGCGCTTGTGCGGCAAGGTAGCATTGCGGAGGGTATTGCCAGTAGTTCACGCACACCACCACCACCTTACATGGATGGGGGTGCAGGTACAGTTATTAAAAAAAAACATAAAAATGTAACAAGCAATTTGTACCCTCTCTTAAGTAACCATAAGGAAAATGTTTATGATGTGGATGATGAGCCTATTGTCATGTCTGCCGTTTCCCATGCTGTACACGTTAGCTGCGGCACCAAGACAAGCCCAAGTGGTGCCACCATCTCCATCAGTAACAGCACGGGAAGTGTTAAACTCCTCTGCGCCCGTGGAGGAAGTTGTTAATACTATACGTTGCAGCAACAGACTAAACCCCCAGCCAGGTAATAAGGTCAAAGGTAGCAATACAGCCGGTCTGCATCCCATTCGGACAATAACTGTTCCAAATGGGAATGCGGTAATGCATTGTCCTTGGACAAGAGCGGAGCTAAATGCCATCGTAAATGATTTCCCCGATCCCAAGAAGGAATTAGCCAAATGTCAAAAGATTTTTGAGAAATTTGGGTAGTTCTCATGAGCCCACCAATAAAGATTGGCGGGTGGTGTTAAGGGCCTGTCTACCACGCAATATCGACGTGACAAAATTTATCACGGATTGTGTATTGGATGGTGACTTTCCCTTAACAGACCAGGTAACATTATCCGTATTATAACTCAATCGGGTGTATATTTTCCAGTAGTAGTTAACTGGAACAAAATTTTCACCATAAAGCAAAAGGAGAGTGAATCTGCAGAAGATTATTGTGACTGGGCTCTGCAGGCTATCACCCAGTACACTGGGTTAGAAGATATTAAAGATAGCATTCACCATAGGGAATGATTGTCACCATACTCATGGATGGCCTTAAAGAGAACCTAAAAACCCGGGTTCAGACCTCACAGCCTGGCTGTCCGAGTCACAATAGATACCCTCATAGAATCCGCCATAGAACATCACAAAAACATCTCAAAGAAGAGAGAGACGCAGAGCGAGAAACTAATGGCTGTCAGTATTCAAGCTCTGGAAGGAATGACGGTAACATCACAGCCAGCAGACACTCCTGCACCCACACACACACCTGCACCTGAACAGTTATATGCCCTCACTAGTCCTACATCACTGCAAACACAGCCTTTTCCCACTTATCCTACACAACCACAAGTCCCATACTACCCACAAACTTCATATCCCCCACCATATCCTTTCCCTCAATATCCTTACCCATACCCACCACCTCTCCCTCCTGCTCAACCCACACAACAATCCTTTTCTTCATCCAATCCACGAATGTGTTTTAATTGTAACCAGCCAGGACATATAAAAGTAGAAACTGTACTGCAAAAAGGGTAGGACCCCCAAATCAGGGAAAACCTGGATATCCCCATAAGGGATATGCACAGAGACCAGCAAATGTCCAACAGGCACCAGCTCCAATTGTGGCCGCTAATGCTTTATTGGAGAGTGGGAGCCAATGCTAGGGGTCAGGTCATACCTGTAGTCTACAGATAATCAGGTTAACGGGAGGAACTAGGGAAGAGCCAGTCATGATGGTTGATGTAACTGGTACTAAACATCCTTTTCTTGTAGACACAGGGGTGACCAGGTCAGTGATAAAATCTCCCATTAATTTACAGGTAACCAATGAGACAGTACCAGCAATGGGCGTAACAGGTAAAGTGCAACATTATCCTTTAACAAAATCCACAGAGGTTACTATAGGGCCGTTGCATACCAGACATTCTTTCCTCCTGGCTGCTGCGGCTCCTACTAACTTACTGGGGAGAGATTTGTTATGTAAAATGGGATGTGTCATATATTGCACCCCTGATGGTGTATTTCTAGATATCCCAGAGAGAGTTGCGCACAAAGTGAGGGATATGTTGGACACTCCCCAAAGGATAATGTATCACTCTACCAGTGTAAATGGAAATCCATCTCAGGTACATCAGATGTTATCCCAAATTCCAGATTCACTTTGGACCAAGGATGGACAGAACACTGGATTAATGGCAAACGTAAGCCCTGTAATGGTGACTTTAAAAGGCAGTAGGCAAGCTCCAAAAATTCCCCAGTACCCACTAAAACAGGAGGTAGAATTAGGGGTTTATCCAATAATTGAGCGATTATTACAACAGGGAATTTTAGTTCGTACAGCTAGTATAGCCAACAGTCCCATCTTTCTGGTAAAGAAGAGTGGTGGGAGGTGTTATAGGCTGGTACAAGACCTTAGAGGTGTTAATAAGGTAGTAGAGAGCCAATTTCCCATAGTGCCAAATCCAGCTGTCAATCTTATGCAGATCCCACCAAATGCAACCCATTTCACTGTCATTGACCTCTGTTCTGCTTTCTTTTCTGTGCCTCTTCATCCTGACTGTCAGTACCTATTCGCCTTCACATACAGGGATGTACAATACACATGGACACGATTGCCCCAAGGTTTCATAGACAGCCCCAGTATCTTCTCCCAGGCCTTGCATGACTGTTTACAATCTTTTCAACCTGCCAATGGATCTGTTCTAATTCAATATGTAGACGATTTATTGATATGTTCTGATTCATTTATGTCATGTTTAAATGATACTAAACTTTTGTTGCTTCACCTCTAGCACACAGGACACAAGGTTGCTAAGGACAAACTACAGCTCTATCAGAGCCAAAATCACTCCCACTGACATAACTAGTGATGTCAGTGGGGCCGGACCCAGACGGTAGGCGTTCCCAAGGAACGCCTCCATCTGGCAGCCATGCCCCCGGCACGCCGACCAAAGGGGGCGTGCTGTCACTCACCATCGACAGCACGCCCCCTTTGGTGCGAGACCAATAACGACGGCTTGGCCGTCGTTATTCAGGTCTCGCGCATGTGCACGACGGAGCTCCCTCCATCGTGTGCATGCGCATTTGGGTACCATTGACCCGCTTGCGAGCATCCTGCGCTCGTGAGCGGGTCTGAATGAGTCCCTTATTCTCTTCCTCAAAGCCTGATCGTGTCATACACACAGAGGAATCATAGCAGGCTATCCTTAATCTTAAGGATAGTCTGACAAAAGCACCTGCATTGGGAATACCCGATTATGAAAAACATTTTGATTTGTATTGTACGGAAGCCGGTTGTGCTGCAGGTGTCCTCACACAAAAACATGGTGATGCCAGTAGGCCCGTAGCATACTGCAGTACCCAATTGGACACTGTAGCAAGGTCACTCCCAACGTGTTTAAGAAGTATAGCAGCGACAGCTCTATTGGTGAGTAAAAGTGAGGATGTAGTATTGGGTCATCACATGATTGTCTACACTCCCCACGCTGTATCTGCTCTGCTGAACTCTGCCCAAACCAGACATGTTTCTTCAGCTAGGTTTACCAAATGGGAACTAGCAGAGCCGTAACTAGACTTTTTGGTGCCCAGTGCCAGAAAGAGCATTGGCACCCCCCCTCATTTTTCAAAGGGACATAATACACCCCAAAAAAAATTACAGGCCCCAACAGCGTCCCCTGACATGTGGTGGCCTGTGCGATGGCACCGGCCGCACTACCCTAGCTATGGCCCTGGGAACTAGCAAACATCACTGTTAAACGATGTACTACGCTGAATCCAGCAACGTATTTACCATATGTACAACATGATGTACAAAGGGTGGAAGGAGACGAGTTGCTGGTGGGAAGTGAGTTCAGCGGACATAATGATACACACGATTGTATGGAATATCTGAGTCAGACCTTTACTGCTAGACCTGACATACGTGACACACCTTTAGAGAAAGTGGATGTAACATTTTACACGGATGGGAGTTGTCAAAGACAAACAGACAGGTGAATTATGTACAGGTTATGCTGTTGTAGATGACACAGACATCATAGAAGCTGAACCCCTTGGTCCTCCTCACTCAGCCCAGGTGGCAGAGTTAGTAGCACTAAAAAGAGCATGTGAATTGGCAGCAGGCAAATCTGCTAACATTTACACTGATTCTAGGTAC
Organism: Taudactylus pleione; assembly: GCA_031769625.1. NCBI lineage: Eukaryota > Metazoa > Chordata > Amphibia > Anura > Myobatrachidae > Taudactylus > Taudactylus pleione. The sequence continues at coordinate 668,150 of JAUIMM010000993.1, forward strand.
GCGTTCGGAGTCATGCACAATTTCGGAGCTCTAAGGCGTCTGAGAAATTTTATGACAGCAGCAGGCACACCAGTTGCACATTCCAGACATATAAAACAATTACTAAAAGCAATCCAACTGCCCAAAATGGTGGCAGTAATTAAGTGCAAAGCCCATACATGTGAGAGTGACCCGGTGTCACTGGGCAACAACAGAGCCGATGAAGCTGCAAAATGGGCAGCAGGGTTAAAAATTTATTTACCAACAGAACAAATTATGGGCCTGATTCAGACCCACTCGCGAGCGGCTGTACGCTCGCAAGTGGGTCGATGGTCTGCACTGAGCATGCGCACGACGGAGGGAGCTCCGTCGTGCGCATGCGCCAGACACGACGAGCGAAGGACTTTCCTTCGCTCGTTGTGTCCGATCAAAGGGGGCGTGCTGTCAATGTTGATTGACAGCACGCCCCCTTTGGTGGGCGTGCCGGGGGCGTGCCTCCCTGACGGGGGCGTTCCCACGGGAACGCCTCCTGTCAGAAGCCGGCCCACTGACATCACTAGTGATGTCAGTGGGAGTGATTTTGGCTCTGATAGAGCCAAAATCACTCCGGAGCTTGCGGTTGAAAACCTCAACCGCAGGCTCCGGCTCGCAATTTCGATGGTCGCGATGGTCAAGACCATCGCGGCCATCAAAATGCACGCTCGTATAGCCTGTGGGTGGTGACCCACAGCTATACGAGCGTCCAGGAGGACGCTCCATGAAAAAGGAGCCCGGCCCTCATGCAGAGCGTGCGCTCTGCTCAGAGCGTACGGCTCTGAATGAGGGCCAATGTCTTTCCAAACAATAGATATGCTGAAACTAATTGAGATGCAAAATTTGTGTTCAATCCAGGAAAAGTCCATCTGGAAGTCCAAGGGATGTGGGCAAGAGTCCTCCGGGCTCTGGAGGGACGGACAAGGTTAGCCAGTAGCCCCCAAAGCATATTAACCCAGCCTGGCTGAGGCAGCACACGGTCTGACTCATCTGGGAAAGCAAGGTATGTGCAAATTGGTGAGAGCATACTGGTGCGCACCAGGTTTTTCTTCACAAGCAGAAAAGAGAGCAATGTCCTGTCTGACCTGCTTGAGGAAGAACATAGGGAAAGCGATCCCTACCGAACCATCCCACATTCCACCGACTGACTGACCTTTCCAGGTGATACAAATTGATTTAATCCAATTACCACCCTGCAGGAATCTCAAGTATGTATTGGTGTGCACTGACATATTTTCCAATTGGGTTGAGGCCTACCCAGCGGCCATTAATACTTCTGCGTTTACTGCCAAGAAAATAGTACAGGAGTTTGTATGCAGATACGGTATCCCTAATATTATCGAGAGTGACAGGGGTACCCATTTCACAGGTGACGTTTTTCAAAATATTTGTAAACTGATGGGTATTAATAGTCGACTTCACACCCCCTACCGACCACAGGCCAGCACCAAGGAAAAGAGGATGAACGGGACTATTAAAAATAAGTTAAGTAAAATCATGGCAGAGACTGGACTAGGATGGCCAAAAGCATTACCGTTGGTCCTGCATAGCATAAGAACCAGTCATAGTCCCCCTCTAAATCTGTCCCCCTTTGAAACACTGTTTGGTAGACAACCTCATTTGATTATAAGTCCACAGGAGAACTTGAAGGGTAACAACGAGGTAACTGTAAAGTATCTTATATCAATGAGCAAACAGTTAAAACAGCAACGGCAGAAACTGAAATTGTTGTCCCATGATATGCCTGAAACTAACTGTCATGATGTTGAACCAGGAGAATATATTATGATCAGAAATTTCTTGCATTCAGGTTGTTTGACTGATTGGTGGGAAGGTCTGTACCAGGTGCTGCTGACAAGTACTACATCTTTGAAGGTGGCTGAGAGATATACCTGGGTCCATTCCACTCACTGCAAAAAGGTCAACCAACCGGTGGAGAAACAAGGCGGAGACAAGGCTGATAACGTGGATCTGACGATCGTGAGCTTGTTCCGGGAGGATTGAAAAGGTCGTAGTGAGATACCTGAACTAAAAGAAATTTACAGGTCTTTGTCATGGCAATGGACTGGCCTGCTGTGTTCATTTTCATATTTTCTTCTAGAGCATTCACCATCCTGGTTGGTTTTGGAATGTCCAGTTTCTGTGTCGGAAGACCGATAGAGGAGATGGGAGCTGATGGCAGCGCTGATGGAGTGGAGTCAGGAGGAGTGCTATGCCAATCAGGGGAGTGTTTGACCAATCTTAGTACTGTAATTGTTAAGAGCTGTTATTTCGGATACTCGGGAACGGTGTGGAGGTTTATCGTCTGAAGATTCCTGTATTTGTGAGTTTTGTGGGTCCCTAGTTGATGAGAACTGTATCCAAAAGTGCCAACCTAAATATAACCCGTACTGGGGTGGGTATCCTTTAGAGGATTATCATAGCATGGTAGGCAAAGTTTTAAATCAAACTGATTGTTGGGTGTGCTCACATGTGCCACAGGGTCAACATAATGTAGTGTTGGTGCCATTTCCGCTGAATATCATGGAAATTTTAGAATTACAAAATGGGAAAACCTTGGATGGAAAATTCCTCTCATCCAAACCACCTCATTTCAAACTATATCAATTCCAAGCAGATAGATCACTTTTGTGTTTAAACATAACCAACCCCAATAAACCAGGGAATTGGGAAGTGACAGGGAATAATCAGACGATGACCTTCTCACTGAGAGCTGATAATGAGTCCATGAATCATGATCTGTTACGCTCAATTAAATCTAATGGAGAAACTTTAGGTATCGTTATACATTAAGTTCCACCAAAGAAATTATTGGTAAGGTACCAGATGGATATTGTGCTAAGATAATACAACCAGAAACTTGCATGAACCAGATGGAAGAACCTGAAATAGGATTATTTGCAAGGGAAATGTGTTTAATGATAATGATGCATACTATTCCTTATGTTCTCCCCGATAATGTATATTTTATATGTGGAAGGAAAGCGTATAAGTGGCTCTCCCTGAGTTCCGAAGGTTTGTGTTACCTGGGAAGAGTAGTCCCAGAGGTTGACACTCACACATGGTGAAATGCTCGGTATTCATAAAAACACACCATCACCATATCTTCACACACAGTATGAACACAGAGGCAAAAGAAATATGATACCTGGTGACTTGCATAAAGCCACTCAGTTAATTAGTGAGACAACTGGCTTTCAAGTTTTAGTAGCACTGTATCCCACCAGGATCGCTCGGGGTACATTAAACTTTACATATATAGATAAATAGATAGATAATATCACCGAGATGTATGATGACACTTTCAGGTATACAGGTAGGGAATTGCAAGCGTACAAGAAAGAACTGGTGCAACACAGGCTAGTGTTAAATTATTTAACCCCTGTCACTGGAGGATATTGCGTAACTTTGGCCACCCAATTTCGAGTAAAGTGTTGCACCTATGTCACCAATGATACCATTGGTAATAGACCGAAAGATGGATGAAATTCTGCAGCTGAAATGGGAATTTCGGAAGAACCATAATGATTCAGTGGCTGAAGTAGAGAAAAAGGTAGAGGAATGGGTGTCTTGGTTGAACCCCGGGAAATGGTTCTCAAGCCTAGGGAAATGGGCCCAGGAAATGATCGCAAGCATGGGCAACTTCCTGATCCTTATACTGGTCATCATCATAGTAATTGGCATATGTGTCCGGTGTGCTCCTACTGTGTTGAAGTGTGGAAAATGTAAGAATAAGGTAAAACGAAGGAACGAAATTGTGATGGTGGTCAATATTGACAATATGAATACTGAGGTAAACATAGAACTGCATTACAACCCTGAACTTGGGAATACCATCATATAATGTATTATATTTAGATGTGCATAAAAAGTATTATTAAAATGTTATTTTTCTCATTCAAACATCTTAGATGATGTAAGTCTCTATTCCCCATCAAAACTTCCTTTATAGGACTGGTGCATCCCCACATCTTTCACATGATCTCCCACGGTCCGCGTATAATGGTAGTTTTATGTCCCCTCCTAGAGACACATTATTTATGGATTAAGAACCACCTTGTGCCATAATAACATTAAGTAATATATAAAAGTACGCCTAAATTAATTTTGAAATCAGAGTGTGATAGCATGTTGTTCACTATCAAAGGGTGGACTGTCGAAGCTGTATAATTGGCTGAGACAAGATCAGCTTAAAATAAGATCGAAACGACGCCATCTTGCGAATGGCCACAAGACACCATTTTGGAAAATGAGATCGGCAAGACGCCATTTTGCGAATGGCCGCTCAGCGCCATTTTAGCTAAACTCACACTTAAGTACATATGGTGATGCTATTATTAGCATTAGGCGATCGCATCTTTTACCATACTTCTTACACACATTAATACACACAGTTGCGCTGTTAAGTAGGCCCAGTATGAAAACGCTGTTCATTAGCTTAGTGCACACGCATCTGCCAAAGTTAACTAGCGTCTTTTCCCATATCCCTAATACTTACATAATGCACACTCACACAAAAGGTTCCATAGCTTTAAAGTATAAGATCCAAGTTTTATTAATTTATTACAAATGCTATGAAATAAAGACTATTTTGGAATCTAAGGTTTAATACGTGATAAGTAAGCCGTGTTTGGTATTGTACTGATCTGCACTTCCTCAACAGCTTTCCGGTATCATCAGTGTGAAGATCGCAACATGCATTCGCAACTTATGGACCATAGAGACTTAAAGCACCAAGATGTACATTGTAAAACCAACAGCCAAGATTTGCATGAGGCGGGAAAACGGAGGCACAAGCTGTTAGAGGCTGTTCTGTGTCCATTTGAATCAACCTGTTAAATGCCCTGTAACAAACGCACTGTGATAGGGAACCAATAGGATCAGCAACAAACCTCTCTATTGTGTTGTCTGTTTCTGTAAGGGTATAAATGTGTGTGTTGTGACCCCAGTCTGGAGTCTTCTTACTGATTGCTGATTGATGGAGGTTTCTTGCTGATGCCGGTATCTGGTCCAGAGGGCGTGCATATGTATAACTGTATCTTGGGTTTGTATAATTCTTTGTGCTAAATTGTATTTAGATCACAGCGTTTAACTGACTGTACTTTACTTGAATAATACTTTGTGCTTTGGAAACACATGTTCAAGGTCTTAAGTCTTTATTTTACTGTATGACGATGTACGCAAATAGCGTCAATTTTAGAGGTTTATAGGCAGGTTTTAGAAGGTGTAGGTAGGAGCGTATAGAGGTTCAAATCCAGAATCCTTAGTCCAGTTCCTGTCCATCACTCTGGGATTACTCTGGATTTTCTCCTGCATCTATATCCTGCTGGTGCGAAAACTGCTCCGATGCCAGTGATAGAGTTTTCGTATTTCCTGTTTTGGATTTGTCTACTGTCAGCCAGTTGAGCTCCAGTTTTCCTGCCTTCTATATTGTTGTTCTGCCGTTTGTGTCATCCAGGCGGCACGGTTTGCATATCATCTACCTGCCGTTAGTGTCATCCAGGCGGCACGTTCCGCAACTCTGTCCTCTGCCATTCATGTCACCCAGGCGGCACAGACAGTACTCAGTGTCCGGAGTACACACCACAGCATCAGCTGCTTGTGTCAACTCGGCAACATAAACCGCACTCCAGTGACTTCATTGCGCAATCCTGCGTACCTACACCAGTGACTTCATTACAACACTGCACTTCTGCTGCCGCATCTTGCCAAGTTACTTCAGCCCTCAAGGCTGCTGCACGGCCCAAAGGCCGCTTCATATTCTATGGCCCACTGGCCACAGCTAGCCAAGGCATACCAGCTCTCAAGGCTGCTGCACGGCCCAAAGGCCGCTTCACATTCTATGGCCCACTGGCCATAGCTAGCCAAGGCATACAAACCCTCAAGGCTGCTTCACGGCCCAAAGGCCACTTCATAATCTACAGCCCTCAGGCCCATCTAGCCAAGTTATTTCCAGCTCTCAAAGCTGCTTCACGGCCGCATCCAGCCAAGAATTCCAGCCCTCAAGGCTGTTGCAGGTCTATACTCTAAAGAGTCACGCATGAGCCTTAACACACTGTTAGGCACTAAAAAGCACCATTAGGAGTGGACTGAAGCACTGTGTTAAAGCCTACAGGGGCACTTTGTCATTTAAAAAAAATCTCCATTAGGACAGATGCACTGTGTTTAACTTAAAGGATCACTGTGTAAAAACACAAATGCCATAGGAGCACTGTAAGGCACTCTGTTGTGTGTTCATGCACTGTTAAAAAAATTTTTAAATAAAACTTGTGTGTTTAAAAATATGATGTCATTAGGGTGCCACCATTACTAGGAGCGCTGTGAGGCACTGTGGCCCTGATTCAGAGCCGGATGCTCTGACAGAGCACTCGCTCTGAATCAGGGCCGTCCTTCTTGATTTTTAGAGCGGCCTCCTGGCCGCTCGTATAGCTATGCCCACCCACAGCTATAGCGAGTGGCCAGGAAGATGGTCGCGATGGTCAAGACCATCGTGACCATCGGGCTTGCGATGAGACCCTTGTGGTAGGGTCTCATTGCCGCAAGCCCTAGAGTGCTTTCAGCTCAAACAGAGCCGAAAACACTCCCACTGTCATCACTTGTGTCAGTGGGCAAGCCCTAGAGAGCTTTCGGCTCAAACAGAGCCGAAAGAACTCCCACTGACATCACTTGTGATGTCAGTGGGGCTGGCCCCAGATGGTAGGCGTTCCCATGGGAATGCCTCCATCTGGGCAGCCACACCCCCGGCATGCCCACCAAAGGGGGCATGCTGACACTCAATATCGACAGCACTTTGGTGAGAGACCCAGAGCGACGGTTTGCCCGTCGCTATCTGGGTCTCGCGCATGCGCACTGGGCCAACATCGACCCTAAATCAGGCCCTGTGTTCTATGTTCAGCCAATGTAATGTAAAATGATAAAACATGTGTTAAAATACGTCATTAGGGTGCCATCCTTATACTAGGAGCGCTGTGAGTGGATATGGATCAGTCAATAGAAGTGCAGAAGCAGCAACCCAGTACTAGTGCTGCGACTGCTGCCAGTAGTCATGGTAGTACTCAAACATCTACTAAAAGTGGTCCAGGGGAAATAAAGTGAAAGGGCACCTAAATCTAAACAATATTTAACAATGTTAAAGAAAACATCACATCTAATAATAAAGAAAAAAAATTACTGCCAAAAATAGTAAAATTGCCAACACTGACACCTTTATCGTGACTCAATCTAATACAATATGCATCAATAGATCAGTGGAGGATCATTTTAATGACAATGTACAAATAATCATGTCCATCTGGAACGTCTAAAGGATGCTCTGGCAGCATTGCGGTAGTGATCCTGCCATTCCAGGCACCCTACTAGCCAGAAGCAAAGGCCATGGGGGTGGAGATGGTGCCATCATCGGTTGCACACCCCTAGTTATGGCCCTGGGAACTACAGGTATTCTGCCCAACAGGTCAAAACAGAAAAGGGGATATGTGACAAAAGCATTGGGGAAATTGTTGACAGAAAGTGGCGTAGCTAAGGGAGGTAGGACGGGGCATAGGTCCTGGGTACCGCCGGCCTCCAGGTCAGTGGTTAGCGTGTACTGCGGTCCACAGTGAGTGCAGCCTGCATTACATAGTAACACAAACAGACCACCAGCAGTGTTTGTTTTAGTAGCCAATGAGAGTCAGACAGACTCTTATTGGCTGCTGCCCCCAGGGCTGGAGCTTACTCATGAGCTCTGCCTTCTGGCTCCTGCACTGGGTGAAAGGAGAGACGTCATGATGTCTCTCCCATAGTGCTGAGTAGGACAACGGAGGAGCGGACAGCAGCGGATGCAGGAGGGGGGATTAAGGTAAGTGTAATTTTGTCTGTGTGTGTCTGCATGTTTTATGTGTAAAATGCACTACTACTGGTGGCATTATATATTGGGCACTGCATAATGTGCACTACTACAGTGGGCATTGCATGAGGGGCACTACAACAGGGGGCTCTTTTTAAGGAGCACTACTACTGGGGGCATCAAGGTGCATATGGAACGGAATGCTCCCAGAGTGATGAGAAACAGTTGTGTGTCATGTTGACATGTTCCCATTTTTCAGTGGCCACACCCCTCGTGACATATGGCCACATCCACTTTTCCAGCATGCACACATGGGGGTGGGGAAGGCTCCATTTTTCATCTTGCCCTGGGCTCCAAATACCCTAGTTATGCTACGGTTGATGGGTTATATATGTCACAGGTTCTTAAGTTCAGTGTGGTAAATATCCAGGTAAGAGCTGATATAGGTGTATCAGTTTCTGTGGGTAGGCTCTCGCTACCTAGGGAGTAGGCAGCAAGGCCTGTTGAGAGACAATGCTATGGCTTATGTAAGTGCTGTATTTAAAGTTTGTTTTGTGTGAGTTGGATATTAGGTCCTCCCACCTTTAGAGAGGGAGACTTCTGTATAGTTGGTGCTGACCTGGGTTTATTTTTCTGTTTTGCTTCTTTTGTGCTGCAAAATAAAACTAGCAATGGTTACTTGTACTAAGGCACTGGACTGGAGTGCTAGTAATCAGCTGCTGTGAGAGAAGTGCTTTTACCCCAGGAGATGGCACCCCTACACCTGATATTGCGAATATGCGCTGAGGTCCTGGGTTCGATTCCCACCCTCCACAGCGGAATTTTTTTATTCTCCCCTTGCCTACGTGGGTTTCCTTCCACAATCCAAAAGTACACTGGTAGGTTAAATGGCTCCTGACAAAAAATGAACCCTAGAGTGTATGTGTGTATATGTGGTATGGAATATAGATTGTAAGCTCTACTGGGGCAGGGACTGATGTGAATGGTCAAATAATATCTGTAAAGCACTGTAGAATATGCTATATAAATAACATATATATATATATATATATATTATATACACATACACACACATATACAAACATACAAAAACAGATATATTCACCAAAAAAATAGCCAGCACATCACTGCGTTTAATATATCTAAAATTTCTTTATATGGTCCAGTCATATATAAATCACTGGTGTGTCACATATAAAAATCGCAAATAGGCAGGTATGATATGATGTATACTTCAAGAAAAAGAGTACACTTATCCAAATGTAGGTGTCAGAAGGATCTCATCAAAAAATGTATAACCAGTCATCCCGCAGAGCAGGTATCGGCTTTCTCTTCAGTAGCTTCTCCGGTTGCTAAAACAAGGCCAAGGCCGCTTGATGTCATCAGTGTAGGACGGCGGGTGAACAGCAATGGGGTCCCAAATCCATTTTCTCAAGACCAGCCAGGTACCCCATGAGATTATGTTGAACTAAGATCTTTCCACAAACTTAATTACTACACCAGCCTACGCCACATCCTTATACCAGTTAATTTATTCCTCATTGTATTAGGGAGATAGAAAAAAATGGGGAGAAGGGAGAAAGAAAGGGCGATAGACAGAAAGAGGGTCAGTACCAGCAGTCATGTACATTATTATTATTATTTATTACCAGTTATTTATACAGCGCACACATATTCTGCAGCGCTTTACAGAGAATATTTGGAAATTCACATCAGTCCCTGCCCCAGTGGAGCCTACACTCTATATTCCCTACCACATGTACGCACACATACACACTAGGGTTAATTTTGTTGGGAGCCAATTAACCTACCAGTATATTTTTGGATGACTGGCCTGCTTCCAAACACTCAGCAGGTCACTGATTGCTGTACTTCCCAATCAGAATCCTCAACAGAACTCAACTGGTCTCAGGCTAGTGATGACATAACACCTCACTCAGGTGCAACCACTAACCTCCAGCACTGATGACTCATGCAGGTAACCAACTAGACTGGGCCGCAACCTGGTCCATAATCTCTTATGTCTATATCCTCTTGCGGGGATCCCTGGTTAAGTCCGGTGGGGGTCTTAAACTGAGCATCCACTATACAATTTTCTGTCAGATATCTGTCCAATCTGGCTGGTTCGAATGAAAACCTGGTAATGTATGGGAGCAAATGACAATCGTCCATTTGCTCATAAATACTGGAAAATTGCCAAAAATGGTTGTTCAGACAAATTTAACCAATTTGAACAATTTTTTTTTGTCCTTTTTTCAGTGTTAAAAACCATATGATCGACTGTCATTTGCCCCCATACATTACCAGATTTTCATTCCAACCAGTCAGATTGGACAGATATCTGACAGAGGGCAGTATTTAATTTGAGGCAAAAAGCCGTTATCGGCGATAATTTATCGCTGATGACGTCATTTTCACTGGTGAAAAAAAGTGCAGAATTGCCGTTTAGGGGTGCAGGCTTAAAAAAAATAACCTGCACCCCTGGGAATAGCCCCTTAAAACAATCTGTCAAAAAAATAAAATAAAAATCGGGACACCCCAAAAAATTTATTTGATTTTTGGGGTAAAAAAACAAAAAAAGTGGGAACACATCCTAAAGTACCAAAATATATTCCAGAGGGGTTCGGAAGTATGCGGCAGGTGTTTTCTTCATTGCGGGCAGTAGCGGCAGGTACATTTTTGAAGAATTTTTAAAAATCACTTTAGGGACTTAAATATATGTTTGCACCCATTTTCACGTACCCCAAATTTGATGGACATAGTTATTTTCCCCCCGAAAAAGAGCGAAATGCTCTTCTGTATCACCTTCTTCAAAGCTGCATTTATGCACCTGCCGCGGCTATTTAAAAACCCGACTTCCCTTCTGCATGCAAAAACGGGGGTACCCATAGTGATCCCCCATGTCTGGACATCTTTAGGGGGTCCAATGATGATTTCCCAAAAATTCCCATTTTTTTTCACCGGTTCCCGGTTTTGCGTTCTTTAAATTTGAATACAGGGAATATCGGGCACGTGCCTGATACTTTTCCGCCTGGAAAACAGGCGAAAAGTCCAGCAGGAGAAAAGTCTGGACTTTTCGCCTCAAATTGAATACGGGCCAGAAAATTGTATAGTGGATGCCCAGCTTTAGACTGTGCGAGTCCATTTGGTTTTGCCAGTTTCACCCAATTGCATTTATGATCTATGTGCATGTGTGTACTCTGATACACTTGCTGTCTGGTTTTGAGCTCTATGGTTATTGCATGTACTCCGTGTATCTCATTGCACGCTACACGTTGTTCCCACAGTGCCAACACATCTGTGCTTCTTATTGCACACTACATACTGTGCCCACAGTACCAACACATCCATGCCTCTCATTGAACGCTATGCACTGTTGTCATTTCCCAATGCATTTATATATTTTATTGCACACTAGGTGCTGTTCACACAGTGTCAACACATCAGTGTACCTTATTGCACACTACATGCTATACAAGTGGTGCCAACATCTCCGTGTACCTTACTGCACGCTACATGCTGTACAAACAGTGCCCATGTACCGTATTGCACGCTACTGAAAACCATCTCTCAAAGTATCGCAACTATACCCCCCATAGAAGCAAAATCCCAAAGCTTCATAGGCTGAAACACGTTGAAAAAAGGGAGTGATACACGGCATAAAAGAAAGGCAGAGACATATGGGGGAAGAAGGGGAGATGGGAAGGGGGCAAGGGAGAAGAATTAAAAAAAAAACACTGCAACACAGGGCACAACAGCTGATCACTCAGCCAACTCATGTTCATGTGTAGTCAAGTTTAGGCATGTAGCCAATTCAAGCATCTAAAGACTACAGCTGACCATAGACGGTGCAATAGGCACCGTGCGCCGTGATGGGGGACCCGACATATCGGGCGATCCCCACACATGACCTGATATGCCGGCTCCCCCCTCCTCCTCCTGCATAGCGCTGCATGGGATCGCACATTGCATCCCCTGATCAACAACTTGCGGTAAGATCAGGGGGTGTGATGTATGACCCCATGGGCTCGCGCACGGTCCGACACCATGCCCATAGACAGTGCGATATAGCAGCCAAATCGTACCAATTAGTCAGATTTCCTGCTTTATTGCACCGTGTATGGGAGCCTTAACACATGAGGCCAGATGCAGAGTTGAATAGATGTCACTATAATTGCTCCCAAATTGTGTGCATGTAACTAAATATGTATATTTAGTTATTTACCCTACTGTATGCATATCTGCAGCCAGACTGCCCCCATCTGTAGGCTTGGTTTTATAGCCATCATCATTAACAGGTCGCACTTGCAACAGGCTTATGTCTGGTGCAAAAGATAAGTCTGAAAACAGGTATAATTTTGTGTACTGCAATAACGAAGGAGGGAGAGGAAAATAGATAACCTAGAGCACTGGTTCTAACCTCTATGTTGTTAGGATTGGTAAATAAATCCACTGTAAAGAAAATATATTTTAGCTTAAAGCTATAGAAAGTATACACAGTATGTGGGTGGAGGTGCTCCCTTAAGAGTAATAATACAGAGTAGATGTAAAGGGAAAGAAGAGTACTCTTGTTGCTGGGGCACCCAATATTTACCTTATATAACAAATAAATGAGACAAAAAAACACAAATGGACAGACATAAAAGTAAAAGACCTATCAAGTAGGTCACAGAAATGAGTCATGAGACTCAAATTGACCTTAATCTGAATACTTATAATACAGGTAATAGCCACATAGCTTAATACAAATAATATATTGATGATCACCTTGGCGAATATATATGTAAATTCAAACAAACAATCAATGGGGTATAATCCCAGGTATATTCTTGCAAACACAGAAACCAGCAAGTGGAAAGTAAATGTTCACTTTTATATCAAATTATATAGACATGACAAACGGACAGGAAATAATGATACTTCAATCATATTAATCCATATCTACTATATATTTATATACTTATACCAGATGCACCATTGGTGTATCCGTAATGGATGCAGGGTGTACGTGCACATTGGCCCATGAATATACTTAGCTTGCAGAAGCCACTGAAGATATTACTGGGAAATTGGTGCGGTCTTAATTTTCCCGTAGATATGCGCATATGCAGTAGCAGAGATTGCACACGGGGCCCCCTCCCGATAAAATGCCTCTGGTGCGCACAGTTAATAATCAACTATATCTAGGATCAGGGCCGTAACTGCCACGGCACAGGGCACTGCGGCTCAGGCCTGTCAACCTTGTGTTTAGAATCATTCTCACTTGTAGATTCCTATGTTACGTGCCTACCTCGACTATCCTTGCTGGTGTGTACAGCTGCTGGTGTAGGATACATACACTGATCTCCCAGTCGCTGATATTTGCTTCATTTACTCTACAAGCAGAATTCTTTCTATACCTTCAGTCGGTGATCTGCACTGCTGGCTCCAGTCTTGTGCACGGCTGTTCTGATGGACAAATCCTGCTGCAGGTGCAGCCTCACCAGCGCTTTCCTACATCTAGAGCTGGTGAGTTATACTGCATAATTATTTTGCATCATCACTGTAGCCATTGTATTCACACTGTCTTCAGCAGTAACACCTGGATAATAGTGGTGCCATAGGATCGGTACCCCTTCATCATCATATGGGACAAATCAGATTTGTCATGCCCCATGAGGCCATACCTCCTTTTCAGGCACGCATCTTATGTCCCTATTTGAAAAATGCGTGGTGGTGGTGAGGAGGTGCAATGCTCTTTCTGGCCAGTGGCATCAAAAAGTATAGTTACGGCTCTGTCTATGATCCTTTTTATTATTGCTCATTTAAAATGGAGTTTACAGATTAATATCCAGTACAAGAAGAATTTAATAAATACATTGCACGCTATTTTATTCTATAATCTCAGAGATGTATGTCTTTATACTTTAAAGTAGGGAATGTACATTTTCAAGTGTGAAAGTGTCAATTTTAGCATCATTTAGTGACTATACACTATGGACAATGAGAAAAACAGCATAATTGTATTTGTTTTTAAAGAGGCCCTCTAGAAACCTATTTTAACTCTTCTCTGCAGTACATGAGCACGAGATCTCCATTTAATTTTCTGATGTGAAATCCTCTATTAATGAGATGCTCATCTGTTTCAGCTGTCATTCTTGGTAGTGCTGCTTCTGTTCTGCTTAGCATTTAGCTTTCAATGGTATTAATGGCCCCATACATCAGCAATTGATTGTGTATAAAAATCTTTCCCTTTTTCAATCGATTGCAGATTTGCCATAATTGATTGAAAAAGGGAAAGATTTTTATACACAATCGATTGCAGATTTGCCATAATTGATTTAAAAAGGGAAAGATTTTTATACACAATCGATTGCAAATTACACAACTGCTGCAATCAATTACTGATGTATGGGGGCCTTTACACCCTAGTGGTGAAGCAATACTAGGGTGACAGATGTGTTAGAATTCTAACAAAAAAACAAAAATTGTCTCGGTGACATCCTGACAAATTATTATGTAGTAGGTTGCAAGTCCAGGAATTATACCTACAGTATATATTACAATCTTTACAAGACAGACTTCAGTATCCATGAAAAAAATATGATTGAATGTAACATTAACAGTGATCAGTAACAAATTATGCTTAGCTGCTTTAGTGGTGGAAGTAAGAGGAACAGCCAGCAGTAGGTTTTCTGTAACAAATTATAAGGAACTATGGGCCTGATTCTGCAAGGATCGTAATTGCTAAGCTGCACGCAGGCTATAGATATATGATGTATGCACGCAGGCTATAGATATATGATGTATGCACGCAGGGTACGCAGGCTATAGATATATGATGTATGTGTGGAAGGCTGTGCTGGGATCACGAGTTTGATCCCAGCATCAGCCGACGTGCAGGGGCAGGCAGGAGGGATGTGTCCTCTGCGGGACACATCCGTTGCCGGCGCTGGGACAGTAATGTCCCTAGTGTCGGTGCAGATACCGCGGGCACCTGGTAAAGGGACCGCCTGGTCCCTTTCACCAGTGCCGGCGGTACTGCGGCGCCGGGAGAAGCTTGGCTCCGGGCGCAAGCTCAGCGGAGCTTGGCGCCCGGCAGCCAAGAGGCGGCGGGTAGCCGGCGCTGGGAGAGAGTACTTGCTCCCAGCGCCGGTCAGGCGTTGGGCGCGGCGGGCGTTTGGCTCTGGCCGCGAGCCAAATCTGGCTCGCGGGCCAGCAGCCAATCAGAGGCGGACGCGACGAGCCAATAGCAGCTCGCCGCGTCATAGCCCCGCCCACTCGCGCCGTCTTGTATTAGACGGCGCAGAGCGGGAAAAGTCAGTTCGACGGCGGAGAGGGAGGAGAGAAGACCTCCCGAAGAGTGGAACATCGGCGCGGCAACAGGGGCGGCGGCCGCGGAAGAGGCCAGAAGACGCCGCTGTCAAGAGAGAAGACAGGCGGCGCCGGCTGGAGGAAGAGAAGAAGAGGCGGCGCCGCTGGCCAGGACGGGCCAGCGGCAGAAGAATGCGGCTGAGGAC
The DNA here is from genome assembly GCA_031769625.1 of Taudactylus pleione. Classification (NCBI taxonomy): domain Eukaryota; kingdom Metazoa; phylum Chordata; class Amphibia; order Anura; family Myobatrachidae; genus Taudactylus; species Taudactylus pleione. The sequence goes on from JAUIMM010000993.1 coordinate 683,486, forward strand.
CGGAGAGGACTGCGGGGGTGGGAAGTGAAAGAGCGTCACGAAGCTCCCCCCCGCAGCCTCTTCCAACGTAGCAGGTAGGCCCTCCGTGAGGCCCACCATATACCCCCTCCCTAGACCGCCAGGATTGTCGGGCGTTAGGCCCGTGGAGCGTTGTCGGGCACTAGGCCCGTGGGTAATTAGGCGGGCACAAGGCCCGGGGCACTATAGTGGGCATTAGGCCCTATAAAAGGATTGGCCCGTAATAAGGTGTGAGTGGCCTGGGTACTAGGCCCAGGCCACTAAATGATCGAGTAGGCGGGCACTAGGCCCGTGGCCATAAACCAGGCGTAGGCCTGTACCCATACAGGAGGGCACTAGGCCCTATATTTGAGCCCCAATAAAAGTGGTCTGGGCAGTAGGCCCAAGTCCCTTGAGTACCCCACAGTAGGCAGGCATAAGCCCTGAGCCGCTGGTAAGACCCTGGGCGTTAGGTCCAGGGCCCTGAGCCCATTAGGTAGCCCCCGCATAGATGATTAGAGGTGTGAGCAGTGGTGGAGAGCTGTACGGCTTCCACCCATGAGGTAGTGGTTTCCCCAGTCACCGAGAAGAGGAGCTGGCCAGCTCTGGATAGGTAGCAGACATTTAAAGGGACAGCACTGTGTTTTGCTCTTGTGTATTTAGTCTGTGTTTGGTGTTCCGTGCAGGGCAAATGTTTAGTTTTGTTATATCTGTCGCACTACACACACTGTAGGTTGAGGGTGATGCCGTTTTAGTATGTGTAGTTGCTTGACATAGGTTTAGGCCCTGCACGGCTGTGTTGTGTATCTCCTTACAGGGACCTGTAGGCGAGTGAGCGGTCGAAGAGCAAGAGTGGACACGGTGAGAAATATCTGTGTGTACTGTCTCTCCCTGTTTGTTTGTCACTACCTATCTCCTTCCTTCTGGGCGGACGGTGAACCTTGCAACCCGGTGCAAGGACGGATCTTCACCTGGTGCGTGAGTACCGATAGGTGAAAATTCGGGATCTGAGGCCAAAAGTGCCAATGATGATCTTCACTTAAAACCTGAATTTATCCCCCGGTTCAGTAGGGCGCGTCGGTCGACGTGAGGAAGGACGGTACTCACCTCGTCTCCTTCCCCCTAGGTCATCGTGTCCGTGTTCTATTCGGAGGTTCCAGGACCGTCTGCTCAACACACGGCCTGAAGGTGAGAGGGTGCGACGCAAGGTAAGTAACAGACGTACACCTGCACGGCAGCAGGCATTGCACCGCACCCGCCCCTCACATTTGGCGTAGTCGGCAGGATCATGGACACGATGTGGACCACCGGCAAGAGGACCCCCCTACGGACAGCTCCGGAGTGGAACCATCCCCGGGCGTATGAGGACAAGAGTGACTGGATTACGGTGTCGGGAGAAGACATCATGAAGATGGTGCAGCGGTCGGTACAGCGCGGCAAGGAAGAGCGCCGGGAGAAGGGGCGCAAGAAATCAGCTGTGACCCCCTGCAAGACGTGTCAGCGGCTGGGACATGTTGCCAGCGAATGTCCCTGGAGAGAGTTTAGGGCGACAGAAGAGGAAGAAATGTCCCCGTTGGAGATCACACAGATGGCCCAGCAAGCGGTCCAGAGATGTGGTCAGAAGAACTCTGTGAAGAAGAGACTCTGGTGTATGCTCTGCGGAACCTACGGGCATGAGCATAATAGCTGTCCACGTGATGAAGAGTGGCACCAGGAGGATGAAGAATTCCGGTGTGAAGGATGTGGAGATCCAGAGCATGAGCTTCGAGATTGTCCGTGGGACGAAAACCGGATGATCTTGGATGGCCGAGCCCAGAAGTGGATAGAAGAAGCCAGGGAAGTGGAGCAGAAGAGCCTGCTGGAAGTACGTTCGCAGGTGCCCATTGTCCCTGAGCAGGAGCCGAAGGGTAGAGACCCCTTTGTGATGAAGATGGCAACAGCACCCCCGTGCTGGAAGTGTCGGCGGCAGGGACACTTGGCCCATGAGTGTCCCTGGGAAGATGCAGTGGCACTGTTATGCCCCGAAGAGGTCCCAGTGAAGAAGGATCCTTGCCCACAGAGGACAGATGTGGATGACTGGGAGGTGAAGATGCCACGCTATAAGGAAGAGCGTGAAGACCCAGTGGCAAAGAAGTCTAGGATCTCCCCATGCTGGAAGAGTCCGAGACCTGGATACCCGGAGATGTCAGCGGAAGAGGTGGAGTACGCTGAAGAAGGAAAGTGTCGCTTGCTGCAGGAGTCTGTGGAGAAGAGTCCAGACTCATGGAAAATGTCGGCGGAGACCCGGGAGGAAAAGGATGCCCCGGAGGAATCGACTATTGGGTGGTGGTTAGTGCCACACCCTGAATTCAGTGAAGATGCCCCAGACAAGTTGAAAGAAGAGTGGGTGACTGCGGCACCCTTAGAAGAAAATTCCCCATGGTGGCCCATCGTGAGTGGCACTTCCGAGTTGCCACTCCCACAGAGGATCCGCAGAGTGAAGTCAGGAGGTACGAAGATGGAGAGCCCGGAGCCAGTGGAGAAGGAATGTGGGGTCATAGTCGGTGTCGGCTGGGCCCTTGAACAGATCCTCGCTGGAGGGACCATAGAATACCCTGACCCGCGGACGTTGGAGATGGAGGAAGACTTTGTAGGGACTACAAAGGAAAAAGGGGGCGGAAATGTGGAAGGCTGTGCTGGGATCACGAGTTTGATCCCAGCATCAGCCGACGTGCAGGGGCAGGCAGGAGGGATGTGTCCTCTGCGGGACACATCCGTTGCCGGCGCTGGGACAGTAATGTCCCTAGCGTCGGTGCAGATACCGCGGGCACCTGGTGAAGGGACCGCCTGGTCCCTTTCACCAGTGCTGGCGGTACTGCGGCGCCGGGAGAAGCTTGGCTCCGGGCGCAAGCTCAGCGGAGCTTGGCGCCCGGCAGCCAAGAGGCGGCGGGTAGCCGGCGCTGGGAGAGAGTACTTGCTCCCAGCGCCGGTCAGGCGTTGGGCGCGGCGGGCGTTTGGCTCTGGCCGCGAGCCAAATCTGGCTCGCGGGCCAGCAGCCAATCAGAGGCGGACGCGACGAGCCAATCGCGGCTCGCCGCGTCATAGCCCCGCCCACTCGCGCCGTCTTGTATTAGACGGCGCAGAGCGGGAAAAGTCAGTTCGACGGCGGAGAGGGAGGAGAGAAGACCTCCCGAAGAGTGGAAGATCGGCGCGGCAACAGGGGCGGCGGCCGCGGAAGAGGCCAGAAGACGCCGCTGTCAAGAGAGAAGACAGGCGGCACCGGCTGGAGGAAGAGAAAAAGAGGCGGCGCCGCTGGCCAGGACGGGCCAGCGGCAGAAGAATGCGGCTGAGGACCGGAGAGGACTGCGGGGGTGGGAAGTGAAAGAGCGTCACGAAGCTCCCCCCCGCAGCCTCTTCCAACGTAGCAGGTAGGCCCTCCGTGAGGCCCACCATATACCCCCTCCCTAGACCGCCAGGATTGTCGGGCGTTAGGCCCGTGGAGCGTTGTCGGGCACTAGGCCCGTGGGTAATTAGGCGGGCACAAGGCCCGGGGCACTATAGTGGGCATTAGGCCCTATAAAAGGATTGGCCCGTAATAAGGTGTGAGTGGCCTGGGTACTAGGCCCAGGCCACTAAATGATCGAGTAGGCGGGCACTAGGCCCGTGGCCATAAACCAGGCGTAGGCCTGTACCCATACAGGAGGGCACTAGGCCCTATATTTGAGCCCCAATAAAAGTGGTCTGGGCAGTAGGCCCAAGTCCCTTGAGTACCCCACAGTAGGCAGGCATAAGCCCTGAGCCGCTGGTAAGACCCTGGGCATTAGGTCCAGGGCCCTGAGCCCATTAGGTAGCCCCCGCATAGATGATTAGAGGTGTGAGCAGTGGTGGAGAGCTGTACGGCTTCCACCCATGAGGTAGTGGTTTCCCCAGTCACCGAGAAGAGGAGCTGGCCAGCTCTGGATAGGTAGCAGACATTTAAAGGGACAGCAATGTGTTTTGCTCTTGTGTATTTAGTCTGTGTTTTGTGTTCCGTGCAGGGCAAATGTTTAGTTTTGTTATATCTGTCGCACTACACACACTGTAGGTTGAGGGTGATGCCGTTTTAGTATGTGTAGTTGCTTGACATAGGTTTAGGCCCTGCACGGCTGTGTTGTGTATCTCCTTACAGGGACCTGTAGGCGAGTGAGCGGACGAAGAGCAAGAGTGGACACGGTGAGAAATATCTGTGTGTACTGTCTCTCCCTGTTTGTTTGTCACTACCTATCTCCTTCCTTCTGGGCGGACGGTGAACCTTGCAACCCGGTGCAAGGACGGATCTTCACCTGGTGCGTGAGTACCGATAGGTGAAAATTCGGGATCTGAGGCCAAAAGTGCCAATGATGATCTTCACTTAAAACCTGAATTTATCCCCCGGTTCAGTAGGGCGCGTCGGTCGACGTGAGGAAGGACGGTACTCACCTCGTCTCCTTCCCCCTAGGTCATCGTGTCCGTGTTCTATTCGGAGGTTCCAGGACCGTCTGCTCAACACACGGCCTGAAGGTGAGAGGGTGCGACGCAAGGTAAGTAACAGACGTACACCTGCACGGCAGCAGGCATTGCACCGCACCCGCCCCTCACATTTGCACGCAGGCAGCTTTGCATTTGTGACCCTTGCAGATATGGTGATGCAGCAGGAGGCATCACGCCTCCTGCTGCATTACTTATCCGAGCTGCGTTGTCCAACACACTATCGGATAATCTGCGTAACACCGGCCGGCTAAGGTGACCCATGGGGTACTGCAGCCGGCCTTCGCAGTTTAGAGGAAGAGGCCAGGAAATCTCCATCAGCTGACGGAGATCCTGGCTTCTTCCCTCCACCACAACAGTGGTAACACACCTGCGTTTCGGGAAACAGATGGCATCGCAGCCCCCTCCCTGCCCACAGGTGGCAGCAGACTGTCAATCACTGACAGTCTGCGAGCGTGTTAGCAGGACCCATTCTGCACACCCGCAGAATGGGTCCTGCGCCTGCACAGATTCCCGAACATCAGGATTCTGCGTTCAGCAGTGCACTAGCTATTGAATCGGGCCCTGTGTCCACTATAACTGATAATGTACATAGCACTGGTAATAATATGACTTGATACACGTCCGATGGTATTTAAAATAGAGATGTGCACTGATCCCCGTGTTTTGGTTTTGGATCTGGATTGGTTTTGCCAAAACCTCACCTCCGTGTTTTGTTTTTCGGTTTTGGTTTTGGATCTGGATTTTTTTCTTAAAAAAAAAAATCATGAAAACAGCTAAAATCACATAAAATTGGCCTTTTTTGTTCCTACAGTATTATTAACCTCAATAACATTTATTTCCACTCGTGTCAAGTTAATTTTGACCACCTCACTATATTGATTTTTTTTTCATCTCGTTAAGGGCCAAAAGGTTGCATCCAGCTAGCTCGCTCAAAACTGAGTGATAAATAGAGTTGAGGACTGTGCAAAGATGATGGTTGGGGTACCCCTTGAGTATTGAAGAATTGATAGTTGGTGCAGTCACTGGCTGAAGTAAAAAGAGTTAATACTTGATAATTGATGCAGCCACTGGCTGCAGAAATTATAATTGGTGCAGCCCCTGGCTAACGAACTGATAATTGGTGCAGCCCCTGGCTTAAGAAGTGATCATTTTTTTTTAAATTGAGTATTTTTTTTTTTTAATTGGAGTTTTCACAAAACCAACACTCAGTACAAACAGTAACAATAATAATTGCATATTTCAGTAAATAACATATACATCATTGTATCAAATAAGGGTATATTTACACCGTAATATGGTACATAAATATGCAGTATTTTAAATAACCGTAACATGTCTTCAAATTTTAAACATCATCTCAACTTTATAAAAATGTTGCATATATTACAAACATATCCAATTGGTACCACTCAGTCCTAAACACAAAATATTCTAATACAATATCACAATTAGGACATCTATTCCACCATATTATTTAATACACACACCCATATCCTACGGTAAACAAAACCTACTTTTATTATAGAAAAAACTGTATCTTATATATTGTATATATAAGATATAAAAAAAATAATAAGAAAATAAAAGAGAGAAGAGGAGCTTCTCCCAAGCCTGCAGTAAATCATACAATCATTTAAACAACAATTGGCCAATACACTTCAGGGAGAGCATAACTGGACCTGTACCAACTACCCCAAATACGGTCATATTTAAATTCAGCCTTTCGAGTTAAATACAGATATTTCTCTTGTCTGGCAGTGGTGCGAACCAGCGCCAGCCAAGCATGGAAGTCCGGACCCTGAGAGGCCAACCAATTGCGAGCTATACTGACTTTAGCTAAAGTACACAAGTTGATAACCAACTGCCTTTCATATTTATCAAGAGTGGTATCGTCCAGAACACCCAGCATACCAACGGGGTGAGGAGAGGGACTTGAATCCCAATATTGGAAAGAACCTGTATAACCCTGCACCAAAATGTCTGAACTGTGCGGCACTCCCAGAGTAAGTGCCAGAATGTACCAACAGCCATCCGGCATCTTAGACAAACATTAGAGGCAAGGCCCCCAAATTTCACCACCCTTTTTGGAGTTAGATAGACTCTATGCAAGATACATAGCTGGATTTGCTGGAATCTCATGGAGGCAGTGGAGATTCGGGGAAAACTCAAAGCCATATCCCAGTCTTTGTCATCTATTAAGCCTCCCATTTTCCTTTAAGATCAAGTAGCCCGGATTCATGTTGAAAAGACGACAGGTATGAATAAATAATGGACAAAGACCTACGGGGACCCAATGAAGTGAGTACTGTCTTGATGGGAAAAGGCTGAATATCAGGCAGACTAGCACCAAACTGAACACTGAGGGCATGCCGCAGTTGCAGATATCTGTAAAAATTAGTTTTCGGTAAGGAAAACTCCTCCTAATAAAGGATTTAAGTGTAGAGCCGTCATATAACTGACCCAGTGAGTTAATACCTTTGGTGCCCCACACTTGTCTAACCTCAAGTGAACTCAATTCAGATAATTCCCTGGAGTTCCATAAGGGTACATCAGGATCCAGTCCAGAAGAGTGCATGATATTAATGGTAGCCTGCCAGACCTTGACAGCCTGTATTAGTATCTGGGGAAGAGGTTTATTAACCCTGTCACTCAACAAGGCCTGTAAGAGTGTGTGACCAGGGGAGGCCTGAGACACCAACAGTGAGTGTAATGCATTAGGGGATTTATCTTGAAGCCATTCTCTCACATACATTAGTTGTGTCGCGTAATAGTATTGTCGAAAATTAGGGAGCGCTAACCCACTGGCAGACTTGGGTCACATCAGTATTTTAAGTCGAGGTCGTCTGTTCACCCATATCAAGAAAGATAGCATGTTGTCCAGTTTACGGAATACTGAAGCTGGAATAAACACTGGGTACTGTTGAAGCATAGACACTATCTTAGGTTGTACTATCATCTTTATTAGGTTTATCCTGCCTGTAACCGTGACGGGCAGTTTACTCCAAATTTTAATTTTTACTTTTAGGTTGTCAAATAGTGGATCCAGATTGAACCTTATAAAGTCAAGCAGGGAGTTTGTAATGTAGACGCCCAAATATTTCAATTGGGATACCCATCGCAGGGGAAGAGGTATGGGAGGAAGTACAGGTGGTTGTCCACTAAGAGGAAGGATATAGGATTTATTCCAATTAATTTTTAACCCGGGGTAAACACCAAATATATTAATAACCTGTAAAACTATAGGCATAGTCTCTATATACAAATACCTAATCTATAATAATAGATCAATAAAGTTGCGCTCAGAACCTGTAGCAAAATAGGATGCGTCGTTTGTAGGTGTATGGAATAGTGATGAGTACAGAGTGAATCTAGTAATTGTAAAGCTTTATTTTCAGAAATAGGTGGTATTGGGCTAAAAATTAAAGAAAAAAATCTATATATATTGTGGTGTATAACCACATAGAAAAAGAAAAAAGATAAAAAGCAATCGTTGAGGTTAAAAGTTAATTCGATGAGGAAGCAGGAACCGAAGACCATGAAGCTCACAATGAAGTGGCAGATCTATTGAATTGTGTCAGTGTTGGTGCGGCATCCCGCACTTTGAATGCGGATAAGGCTGCTGATAAATGTGGACAGCTGGTATTGTTGCTTGCGTGTTCCCGGGGTGAGTAGTACGGACCCTTGCCTAAGTATGCATAGGTGTATGTCCAAACCCGTATGTGACCACGGAGCACGTCCGCAGACCCCCCGCCAGTGCTAGGTGGTCTACGGTGCGTCCCGCTGGCCTGCAACCTGGTGTGCAGTAGGAGGGGGAGAAACGGCTTTGGTGCTGTGTACCAGACGCCGTAATCCCTGCCTCCACTGTGGACTCACCTCTCAGGGACTCGGCAGAGTCCGCTCTTCCCCTAGCCGGCGTGTTGTAGTCGCGTCCTCCCTTCTTCCGGTTTCTCTCGTTAGATGCAGCCGCTTCTGGATTCCTCGTCGGGCGCCGTGTGGTTAGGTAATGGATGGCTGTGGTATTCGGTTCCTTACTCCGTGGGGATGTGTGGCCAACGCGTTTCGACCCACGTGGGGTCTTCCTCTGGGCGTAATTGATTGCTTGTCTGTCTCTCTGGTTCATTTACATCCGCAAATTCTGGGTGTATCTCATACCTGATTGGTTTTCAGGAGGTGGGGTGTGTCTTAGGGGTAATGAGCCTTAAGAGTCCATAGCTTAGATAAGCTGCACACCAGGTTGCAGGCCAGCGGGACGCACCGTAGACCACCTAGCACTGGCAGGGGGTCTGCGGACGTGCTCCATGGTCACATACGGGTTTGGACATACACCTCTGCATACTTAGGCAAGGGTCCGTACTACTCACCCCGGGAACACGCAAGCAACAATACCAGCTGTCCACATTTATCAGCAGCCTTATCCACATTCAAAGTGCGGGACGCCGCACCAACACTGACACAATTCAATAGATCTGCCACTTCATTGTGAGCTTCATGGTCTTCGGTTCCTGCTTCCTCATCGAATTAACTTTTAACCTCAACGATTGCTTTTTATCTTTTTTCTTTTTCTATGTGGTTATACACCACAGTATATATAGATTTTTTTCTTTAATTTTTAGCCCAATATCACCTATTTCTGAAAATAAAGCTTTACAATTACTAGATTCACTCTGTAGTCATCACTATTCCATACACCTACAAACGACGCATCCTATTTTGCTACAGGTTCTGAGCGCAACTTTATTGATCTATTATTATAGATTAGGTATTTGTATTCAACTCAGGAGGCAAGATACCCATCCTAAAAGTGCAGCTCACCTTTAGCGTTCACCCTTAATCCAGTGCGCAATATCTATTTATCATATTTCTTATAGTCTCTATATAATTGGTTAAAAATAACAGCAGATCATCAGCGTATAAAGCCACAGTATCATTTCTGGTGCCTATCTTAAGACCTACAATCTTAGGATGTGACCTTAATACACAAGCAAGAGGCTCAATTGCCAACGCAAAAAGGGCCGGGGACAGTGGGCAGCCCTGCCTTGTGCCCCTTTCTAATAAGAAAGGAGAAGAGATAAATCCATTGACAGAGATCCTAGCAACTGGCCTTTAGTATAATAACTGAACCCACCGAAAATACACTGGTCCAAAACCCATACATTTCATGACCTCCCACAGGAACGGCCACTCCACTGAATCAAAAGCCTTAGCTGCGTCCAAAGACACAATGACTGAGGAGGACTCGTCCCCATGAGAGGCCTGAACATGAGGAAACAGGTGCCTCACATTTATAGAAGTGGATTTGCCCGCCATAAAGCCGGATTGATCTGAGTGGACCAAAGAGGTGATGACCTGATTTAGTCTTAAAGACAGAATTTTGGCAAGAATTTTTATGTCCGTTGGTATCAGAGAAATAGGATGGTACGAGTCTGGGAACCTGGGGTCCTTGTCTGGATTTAATAATACAATAATTAGGGCCTCTGACATGGATGGTGGAAGAGAATTCAATTCAAACAGGTCATTATATAGCTAGAATAGTTTAGGGACAAATACTTTAGCATGTTTTTTGTAGACCTCTAATGGGATACCATCCATACCCGGCGCCTTACCCCCAGGGAAGGAATCAATGACCCCCCCTACCTCCTCTGCAGTCAGTGGAGCATCAAGAAAGGCCCTAGCTTCTGAGGAAAGGCTTTGCAACTCAATTGATGTAATATATGCACGGAACTCTTCCAAATTACATGACAAATGGGATTTATAGACGTCCTTGTAGAATGATAGGAAAACATCAGCTATACCAGAGATGGACGTGACCACACCGCCATCCCTTCCCACAATCTCTGAAATGGTATTAACAGGTCTGGTGGACTGGAAAAATGTTGCTAGATAGCTACCTGGTTTATCAGCATACATGTAATGGGAATTAGCACAAAATTGGAGTTGATGATTAGTTCTATCTGTTAAGTGGGCAGACCAAGCCTCCTGAGCAGCCAACCATTTGATTCTAGAAACATCAAGCCCATCTTGTAAGAATTGCAGTTCAGAATTTCTACAAGTGCATTCCAACTCTACCTCCCTGTCCCTATAATATTTTTTAAATTTTGGCAACCCTTTTCAATAAAGTCCCTCTCATGAAAGCTTTAAATGAATCCTCATGTCAGACCTAGCAGACCCTATGTTGTCTCCAAAATAGCCCGACCATAATGCCTCAAGTTCAGACCCGGCCCCCATCTACATCAACCAAGAGTAGCTTCCAGAATTTCTGTCCTCTTGACCCATTTAAATCCAAACTCAGTGTCAACGGAGAGTTGTCTGACACCCCTCTAGTCATGTATTCAATTTTACCTATCATGGGAACCAGATCGAATAAAACCAGTGCCATATCAATCACTTGAAAAAGTGTTATATGAGGAGAAACATGAGAATTGGCGTACCGCAGGGTGCGTTTTACGCCAGGCATCAATCCAACCTAAGCCCTCAATAAATCTTGCAAAGCTAGTGTCAGTCAACCCCTGATTAATGGGTGTCTGCCGCCAAAGAACTGATAATTGGTGCAGCCCCTGGCTGAAGAATTGATAAATTAATTGGTGCAGCCCCTGGCTGAAGAATTGAAGATTGGTGCAGCCCCTGGCTGAAGAATTGATAGTTGATAGTTAATTGTTGATGCAGCCTCCAAGCTGAGTAGTAGTGGAATACAGAGCTATGATTAGTCCTGCAACAACCTTGAGGCTTACAACTCTTGGCAAGTTGTGGCCATTACAGCCTTGAGGGTTGGTGAGGAGTGATAGCAGCTGGCCTTTGGGCCGTGAAGCAGGATGCGGCCTTTGGGCCGTGGAGCAGCCTCAAGGGCTCAGAACCCGTGGCTGAATGTCACTGTTGAGCGACTTGTGCCGTCGGGTTGACACAACAAGCAGCAATTGGTTCAGAATTTTCTGTAAAAAAAATGAAAGGAGCATGCAGGAGATGCTGTCTGTGGCCATTACAATATCTGGACATTCATAAACCATAACATTAAAAATGTCAAGCAGCAATGTCCCAACCAGCACATAATGGAAAGGAAAAAGGTGCAAGATGGAATTGTCCTTGGGCCCTCCAACCCACCCTTACATTGTATATATGAAACAGGACATTCACAGTTTAACAAACCAATCACTTCAGCGACAGGGACTGCCACTTATGGCTGAAATGATTGGTTTGTTTGGATCCCCCACAAAACAAGCTGCCAATGCACAGTGGACATTGGTGGCAATGATCCCATACACAAATTGGCTTTACAATACATTAGATGTCGTCATCGTCATCCCCATCAATGTGTGCATCCTCCTCTTCCTCACACAATATGAATTCATCCCCGCTGGAATCCACCATTACAGAGTCAGACGCTAATGTATTTTTTTGGACTTAATTGCTGGTAAAGGTCTTCCTCGTGGAATTTGTAATTCATTTTGATGATCATCATCTTTTCCACATTTTGGGGAAGTAACCTCCTACGACGATCACTGACAAGGTTCCCGGCTGCGCTGAAAACTCTTTCAGAGTACACACTGGAGGGTGGGCAACTTAAGTACAGCAAAGCCAGTTTGTGTAAGGGACTCCAAATTGCCTCTTTTTCCTGCCAGTAGTGAAATGGACTGTCTGATATGCTTATTTGGATGCTATCCCTAAAATAGTCAGTCATCCACTATTCTCTGAATGTTGACCGTATCAGACAAAGTCACGTTAGACATGTCACTCATTGTAGGCAGTTCTTTCAGACCCAACCAGAGGTCATTAGATTTTGCTGACTGATCTGCATCAACACCAGCAGTGGGTCTCTTAGGAAAATGTAGTTTTTTCCTGGCAACTGTAGAAACTGAAGGCCGAGATGCTGCCGTGTCACGTTCCGCTTGACATGACAATTTTTTCACCACCAGCTCTTTGCATCTTTTCAGATTTATGTCCGTCGGAAAAAAAGACACAAGGTATGACTTAAACCTAGGATCAAGTATGGTCACCAAAATATAGTGATCTGATTTCAAGAGATTGACGACCCTTGGATCCTGCCAAAGTGAATGAAGGGCTTGATCTACAAGTCCCACATACATAGCGGAATCACTCCGTTTCAGCTCCTACTTCAGTTTCTCCAGCTGCTTTTGCAAAAGTCTGATTAGGGGAATGACCTGACTCAAGCTGGTAGTGTCTGAACTAACGTCACGTGTGGCAAGTTCAAAAGGTTTGAGAACCTTGCACAACACGGAAATTATTCTCCACTGCGCTTGACTAAGGTGCATTCCCGCTCCTATGTCATAGGCCGTAGTGTGGCCTTGGATTACCTTCTTCTGCTCCTCCATCTGCTGAAGCATATAGAGGGTAGAATTCCACCTAGTTACTACCTCTTGCTTCAGCTTATAGCAGGGCAAATTCAACAGTTGTTGCTGGTGCTGCAATCTTCGACACGCAGTTGCTGAATGTCGAAAATGTCCAGAAATCTTTCGGGCCACCGAGAGCATCTCCTGCACGCCCCTGAATTTGAAAAAAAAATGTTGCACCACCAGATTATTTGTATGAGCAAAACATGGGATGTGATCGAATTCGCCCACATGTAATGCTCGCAGAATATTGCTGGCATTGTCAGAAATCACAAATCCAGAGGAGAGTCCAAGTGGGGTAAAGCCATTTTGCAATGATTTCCCTGAGTTTCTCTAAGAGGTTCTCAGCAGTATGCCTCTTACTGAAACCGAGGATACACAGAGTAGCCTGCCTCTGAATGAGCTGGCATTGTTAGCTGCTGTTTGCACTGTTGTAGTCAATACACCTAGCCAGTTGGTTGTCACAGTCATGTAATCTTTAGTTTGCCCTGTCCCACTGGTCCACATATCTGTGGTTAAGTGGACAGTGGGCACAACAGCAATTCAGAGGACATTAATAAGTTGTTGTTTTTTTAATGCCCTTGTACAGACTAGGAATTGCTATTCTAGAGAAGTGGAATGTAGAAGGCACATTGTAGCGGGGACACAGGACCTCCATTAACTGGGTAAAACCCACTGCATTAATGGCAGAAACTGGATGCACATCTAATACCAGCATAGCTGTTATGGCGTCAGTAATCCGCTGTGCAGCTGGGTGTTTCCTGTCATACTTGTTCGCCAATGCAAAGGACTGTGTGACAGTTAATTATTTGGTTGAACTTCCTGAACTACTAAAAGTAGTCTTTTTCCTGGTTCCCTTCTGGGATGAAGATCCACTTATAGCAACAGCAGCAGGCGTAACACTCAATGATCCTTCTGGGGAACAATGGATAGGAGAGGCTTCAGTCCTTATGATATTGGATGCAGGACTACTTTCAATCACGAATGAGGATGTTGATGATGATGCAGGTGTTGGTGGTAGATATTGCAGGCACTTGGATCCAGATAGAAGGGAGCAGATTGGTGACACTGGACTGATTGTTGTTTGTTTTTTTGTCCCCAAAGTTTCAATATCCTTTCCGATTTGATGAATGTGCTGCAAGTGACGTAACAGGGAGGAGGTTCCAAGATGGTTAAGGTGCTTACCTTTACTCACTGTTACTTGGCAATGGTCAGAAATGGCTTGGCAAAAGTTGTCGGGATTTGGGTGGAAATAATTCCACACATGAGAGGTGGATTATTTGGTGCTTTGCCCAGGCATGGCAACAATGGGATTTTTTCAGGCACAAACATGGCAACAGCGGACACACTTGGACTCTCCTTGGGGATTTGTGATTTTTCAGAGCACAGAGTTGGTTCCGGTGTCTTACTAATTTTAATTTCTTTTGTACCTCTCCTAAAAGCAGAGGGGCTTAAATTATCAATAGAATCATCAGTCGTCATAAATACAGGCCAATGCCTTAGCCTTTCCTTGCCACTTCGTGTAGTGAATGGCATATTGCCAATTTTTTGTTTCTCTAAAGTGGACTTGGCTTTACATTTTTTTTTTTACTTTAACAGGGTAAAAGTTAATTTTTTTAGCCTGATGTAAGCACTGGTACATCGGCATTCATAGATGACGTTGATGGCCTGGCATCGTCATCATGACTGCTGCCGGCAGCTACAAGACTGGTATGTGGATCCTGCTCTCCGGTCATGTGACTGTTCTCCATGCTCACTATGCACACAATCACACACAAAAAAAATAGTTGTTTTCTTTTTGTGCAGCAGCCCCTTGACAAACAGCAGCACAACACCCCTGCGCAGCTATGCCAATGACAGGTGTGGCTGACACCAAAAAAATTGTTTATTTTTGGAACATTGGGGGTGAAACCCTGAAAGAGGCAGCACCTCTGCGCTGATGACAAGTGTGGCTAACACGCACACACAAAACTTTTTTCACACCGGGGGTGGGTGAAGAGCACCCCTGAAGGACCGAGCACCCCCTGGACAACCCAGCACTACAGCCAGCCAGCCCTTATGGACAGGACAACAGCCAGTCCCTATATGGACAACAGTAGCCAGCCCCTATGCACAGCGTCAGCGTGCAACAGCACAGATCCCAGCTCCCTCCCTCTTGACTCTCCACAGTCGGAATGAAAAATGGCGGCGATCACGGGACCTTTATAGAATCCAAAACCCGTGAGAATCAGACAGCGGGATGATGACGTTTTGCCTCGTTTTCAGATCCTAGTCAGGCGGGAAAACCCGAGCCGAGTCGAATCTGCTTCGGATCCCCGTAGTTCAGGCGAGTTCAGATCTCTGAGATCTGAACCTGCTCATCCCTAATTTAAAACTAGTATTTTGTACTCCACAGTATGTTATTGCAAATGTAAATCAATTATGTATTCTAATAAAAATGATACAAAACTATTTTTTTAATCTAAATTCCATTATTACAAACAATAGGTCTACTGATAGTAAATGTTTAAAATGTATAAAATTCATAAATAACCAATTTAGGATTAGTTTAAATCTTGAATATGGAAATAAAACACAAAGTATGCAAAAAGACACACAGGTAAAATACACTATAATACTGTAAAACATACACAATGAGATGGCCAAAAGGCACCGGATATGCGTCTCTATATTATCTGAATAAGGTGAGAAGTGTGCACATAAAGGTATCTTTACTTTTCGTCCAGTTCTTTTTCTCATGCCCGATGGATCCTCTCCATATTTAATCAAAGAAAACTGATCATTGTGTGTAAAAGTTTTAACAGTTATTAACAAACAACAGATCATAAAAAATTACTTTGTACCATAAATGGCCTTTCCAGAAAGGCACGGTATAAGATGTAATGCCAAAAGTAGAGAATGATACCCGGGTAAATCACTTCACTTCTCCCGTCCTCCTCCTTTCTACAGCACTCCTCCCTCACCAACATGTAGTCGATAAGGACATTTGTATACTGGGAGGATTCCATCCCGGGTATTTTTTAAGACAAAAAGACGATTTTATGGACATTTTATGTGTAAGTGTTTATTGATGAATTTCGAGGGTTTTTTTTGTATTTTTAAGGAGTATGCCCTTTATTAAAAAAAGTGAAAGGGTTATTATTTTTTAGGTTTTTAATGTATTTATGGGATTTGTGCAATTAAAAGTTGGTGATCACATGATCAATTAAGTTAAGGTGGAGGGTTTAAAAGGGAAGTAATGGCAGCATTCCTTATACATCTTGAAAAAGGACAGAGGGCCTGATTCAGACCCGGTCGCTCTGACAGGGCCGGACTTCTTTTTTTTTTTTTTTTGGATCGGCCTCTTGGCCGCTCGCATAGCTGTGGGTGACCACCCACAGCTATTGCGAGCGGCCATGATGATGGTCGCGATGGTCAAGACCATCGGGCTTGCGATGAGACCCTTGTGGTAGGGTCTTGTGGCTGCAAGCCCCATAGAGATTTCGGCTCTAACAGAGCTGGAATCTCTCCACTGACATCACTCGTGATATCAGTGGGGCCGCCCCCAAACTGCAGGAACGCAGTGGGAAACTCATGAGAACGCCTCCGTTTGGGCAGCCACCCCCCCGGGCCCGCCCACCAAAGGGGGCAAGCTGTCACTCAACATAGACAGCTTGCCCCCCTTGGTGCGAGACCCGGAGCGACGGATTGCCCGTCGCTAGTCGGGTCTCGCGCATGCGCACGATGGAGCTGGCTCCGCCGTGACCATGTGCTGTGGGCCACCATTGACCCGGTTACGAGCGCTCAGCGGGAGAAGTGAGGTGATTTACCCAGGTATCATTCTCTACTTTTGGCATTACATCTTATACCGTGCCTTTCTGGAAAGGCCATTTATGGTACAAAGTAATTTTTTATGATCTGTTTGTTAATAAATGTTACAACTTTTAAACACCATGATCAGTTTTCTTTGATTATATATGGAGAGGATCCATCGGGCATGAGAAAAAGAACTGGACGAAAAAGTAAAGATACCTTTATGTGCACACTTCTCACCTTATTCAGAAAATATAGAGACGCATATCCGGCGCCTTTTGGCCATCTCATTGTGTTTGTTTAAAAGTGTTAAAAGGTGTGGTGATCCTGAGGTGGACTTTTGGCAGCAGGATCTATAATCACGCAGGTTATATTCTGTTTTTTTCTGTGATACTATAATACTGTGATTTACTATCCTCACATTAATGTTATAACAATGTTTTCTGTAACTTCTTACATTTATAGGGAGGTACTGAATATGTGAACTTCTTTTAAATTTTTGTGTACGTTTGCAAGTCATGATGATATGTACTGTATAAGGGGATCTTTGGTTACTTACCGCTGAATCTTTTCTCTGATTCAGGCTGGGGAACACTGGACCATTGGGTTGTAGATTGGGACTGCAGGGGCTGGCACTTAAAAAATTGTAAGCCTGTAGCTTTAGAACCTAAGCTCCTCCCCACTGCAACCCCAACATGCTAGTACAACTTTAAAAGAGCTGGTAAGGAGAAGCAATAATCACAGTGAAACTGTTGGAACAAGACAACTCAAGAGTAGGTAAAAAACGGTCAAGAACAAATCCCCACATGACTGAGCGTGAGGGAGGGAAAGCAGTTTCCCCCAGCCTGATTTAGAGAAAAGGATTCTACGATAAATAACAAAAATCCCCTTTTTTTTTTTATTCATCAAGGCTGGGGAACACTGGACCATGGAACATTTAACAGTCCCTCCCCCAGGAGAGGGAACACTCAGGCTGCAAGGCCGGAAAACTGTGCACCCAAAAGTGGGCGTCGCCAGCGGCAAAAACACGAAAACTATAAAAACGAGCGAAAGAGTGGACAGAGGACCAGGTAGCTGAATCCGCACTGGCCGGCCAGGACAGGTCCCCAAGAGAGCTAGAAAGATGTCTTTGCCTCTGTATTGTCTTTTATACAAATGGCTCTACAAGGATTAAAAATACCATTATACAGCAATACATAGATCTATTAACACAACGATGCTATCAAGGGGGAAATGAAGAGTGGGGGCAGAGTGACTCACTATGAAAAGTGAAAGCAAGTAATCGTATTTTGTGTGGGGAAGGAATAGCATATTACGCAGGGCAGGAGCAGAAAGTAAATAAGCACTCACTGATTCTGCACCTGGCAAGTGGGTAGACATACAGGATCAGAGTATAACACACTTTTGAAGTCAATTTAACCTCAAAAAAAGAAAGCGCTGTTCAGCTAGTAGGAATAACAATCCATTTATTTAAGCACTTATTGGGTGGGAGACAAGGGAATAGAGGCACACCAGTGTCATGGATAGTGCTATGCTGAGAGAACAAGGGAAGAGGGCAATGCAGTCTAAAAGGGATGAATGTAACCAGGAGGGTAACCTGGGAAGAGAGTAGGTTTTAGTGCTGAACGGTAGAGTAATGCGTTAGGAGGATGCATTATAGGCTTTTATAAAGAGATGAGTACTAAGGGCCTGCTAAAAAGTGTGGAAACTAGAAGAAAGTCTAATAGAGGGAGGGAGAGAGTTCTAGAGTGAAGGGACAGCAAGGGATAAATCTTTAATGTTGGAGTGAGAGGAGGTGACTAGAAATGAGGTGAGGTGCCGGTTGGTGGAGGAGTGAAAAGGGCAGGAGAGAGCGTGAACAAAATAAAGGTTAGATATGGAGGTGAGAGTTGAGTGAAAGGGATTTATAAGCGAGGATGAGGAGTTTTAACTGTACTCTGGTGGATGGGAAGCTAGTGAAGCAGTTGGCAGAGATAAAAAGGAGAGGTAAACAAGATAGGCAACAATATTAGGCTTGTTGGAACAGGCAAGATGAAGGCCAAAAAGGTTGCAGTAGTCCAGACAGGAATTGTCAAGTTCATGGATGAGAGTTTTGGTGCCATCCACGGTGAGAAAATGTCTGATTCTAGAAATATTGTGAAGGTTGAAGTGGCATGATTGTGATATAGGCTGAATGTGCCCAGGCTGGAGATTTGTGGACAGAGAAGGGGAGAAAAGGGAGTCCTGGATGGGAGAATACAATGAGTTTGACTTTGGACATGAGTTTGAGAAAGCACAGGGTCATCCAGCCGGAGATTGTAGAAAGAAAGTTACAGACACGAGAAGTAAAGGGAGGAGAGGTAAAGTTGGGTGTACTTAGGTGGTAATGGAGCCCAAAGAAGCTGATGAGATCTCCAAGCAAGGAGGTATAAATGGAGAAGGGGTCAAGAACAGTTGACAGCTTGTAGACAACTAACAGATAAGGGGGAGGAGAAGCCAAAGGAAAAGACAGAAGAAGCTGTCAGACAGTTAAGTCATGAAGACTGAATGGAGTGTTTAAAGGACGAGAGGGTCCTCCAAAGTAATAAAAGCAGACAGGTCAGGAGGATCAGCAGAGAAAAATTACCTCTTGATTTATCAGTGAGATCATTTTATCTTTATTATGGGCAATTCCTGTGGAATAGAGGGAATGTAAACTCAGGGCCGGATTAATAATGGGGCGGGTGGAGCTGCAGCTCCAAGCCCACTATGGAAATAGGCCCACAGGATCCACTGCAGACAGGGAAAATAAAAATCCCTGTAAACACTGTCTGCACTGCACTGAATCCTGATAATATGACTGTCTGTATTGCAGACAGTGAACTAGGAAGATACGAATCCCAGACCACTCACACCCTCCCCCCCCTCTGCCGTCCAAAGCCACGCCCCCGGACAGACAAGCTCCGCCCCTGGCTTTTCCCATGCTCCCGAAGCTCCGCCCCCAAGTCTTGCTTAACCAACCCGGCCTGGGTCGCCCACCATAGTTGTGTCCCCCAGCTGACCAGAAGCTCGGGTCCCGACTCCCCGGGTCATCTAAAGCTCCCCCGCCTTCCTCTGCAACTGGGCTAACACAGCTGGCCATGGAAATTCTGAGGCTGAGGTGGAGCGCAGAGGCTGAGCTGCCTTGCACAAGAGGGAAGGCACCTGTCACCAGCTGAAAAACAGCATGCATAACCAGGTCAGTGTAATGCCAGCCACCTATGTATGTGTTTATCTATGTGCGTGTATGTATGTGTGTATATATATATGTATGTATATAGTGTATGTGTTTATCTACTGTATGTGTATATGTGTGTATGTATATAGTGTGTTTGTATGTGTTTATGTGTATGTATGTATGTATATATATATATATATATATATATATATATATATATTATATGTATACTTTGTGAACCTTGAAAAAAAGAACCTGGAGGCTCTGAAACGTTGGTTTCTATGCTAATATAGATTGTCTTGTGCATCAGACTTTGAGTGTCGCAGTTCTTTCTACTTTTTCTATGTATCACTGAGGGCACCCAAGCAGCTTGGTTATATAGTCAGGAGTGTCAGTTCTATATCAAAAGGGAGAGAGAGGGGGGGGGGGGGGAGAGAACAGCAGCTATGTTGGTCTCCTGTCACCGCCGCAGTCACAGTGACATGCTGTGGTGTTTGGGTGGATGGAACGCGAGCATGCCTGGGCACCGTTGCCGGAAATGGAGACGGGTCACCGGTTTTCCGGGAGCACCGAGGCCTTATGCTCCACGGGAGATTTCTGTCCACCCTGAGCTCGCCTTAGGCCACCTGCGTTACGCATATTTTCTGGCCTCACAGGCTGCCAGCCTGAATAAGCTGGAGCTTACTTAGTCTGGCCAGTGCTGCCGCCATCGAGACCAATAGTCGCGATGGGGATCCGAGGCAGCATCTACAGACACTGCACTCGGATTGCTCATGCTGTCAGGAGGCGTCTGCTTCCTATAGATGCCTCCTGCAGTATATAGATATTTGCTATACAGTGTTGCACAGCCGCTTCCTCGCAGCTGCCCAATACCGTCTGACCATGATCAGGCCCATACATCTGCCAGCTGCTTGCCATCTAATTTATCCCATTTCAGGGGCCATAATCGGTGGGTGTGATGTCCCCTGTATTTTGTGGTGGTCTTTGGAGTTCTCTGTATTATATGGCACTATTTGCAGTGTTCTTTGTAGTGTATGGTGGCCACTTGGATGCTTAGTGTATTATACTGTATGGTGGGCACTGATGGCCTATATGATGGTCAGTATTATATGGCACTTACTACTCTTTACATGGCAGTCACTTAATGCTCTCTGTATTATATGGCACTCACACCGATGCTCTCTGTGTTATACAGCACTCACCGTGATGCTCTGTGTGTTATACGGCACTCACCGCGATGCTCTCTGTGTTATACGGCACTCACCGCGATGCTCTCTGTGTTATACGGCACTCACTGCGATGCTCTCTGTGTTATACGGCACTCACTGCGATGCTCTCTGTGTTATACGGCACTCACTGCGATGCTCTCTGTATTATATGGCATGCCCTCTGTAATATATGGCAGTGTATTGCACTCTATATTATATGGAAGTCCCTGTGATGCTCTCTTATATATATATATATATATATATGTTTTCTCTCTCTCTCTCTACTAATAAAATAGATTACATAACTGGTACTGCATGATAGAAAGTTTGTATTCTACAACCCCTTCCGGGAGATATTTTTATGGACCACCACATCACCATTATTTTGACTGCGTCTGTAACAAGGTAAGAACCACAAATCTACCAGGTTGTTACCTTGCTACAGGCGCAGTAAAAGTTAGCCATTGCTGCCATGGTCCAGCTTTGCCATTATTTTATTTTAAACAGCAGCAGCAAGAAAGACAGTTCATTTATTAATTTACTGCAGTGGTTAGGGATGTGGGATGGACACTTATAGAAATATGCCAAAATCAGTGAATAATTTTGGATTTTTTTCTTATCTTATTAATGTAAAGGAAAGGCAAACCATACAGTTCTCACTCACAATTTTTTTTCTTGTTATAGCTCCACTATAAAGTGGTTGAAGGTAGATGTCACATATGCCCTCCATGGAGATAGACACACATTCTGTGTAGACCACAGCTATACACTAAGCATGCCCCCACACAGGGGCATTTTAAGAGAGGAGGGGGCCCATGTGCAGCCTCTGTTTGGGCCCCCTCCTCTCTGATGGCGGCTCAGCGGCACTGAGCACTGTAGATCCTGGCTTCATGCCAGAATCTACAGCACATGTGCGAGTCTCCGGGAAAATGGTGCCCGCGCCTACTTTCCCAGGGACATCTTTTCTATGCATGGCAGATCACTGGGAAAATGGCCGTCGCTCATTTTCCCAGTGAGTTTGTGCTGCTCTACAGCGCCGGTCTGGCGCTGCGGAGCAGCACTTTGGGAATCGGCGGAGAGGTAAGTATAATTACCTATGGGTGCAGGGTGTGCGGTGTGGGCCCCCCCTGGACCCCGGGGAGCGTGTACCCTGCACACCCTGCCCCCACATCACTAGTCGCATCACAACAGCGCTTATCAAACTTCCCTGCGGTGACACACAATAGGCCCTTCATAAATTTCAGCTCCAGGCCCATGTGGACCTTAATCTGGCACTGTGTAAACTAGATTGAAGTTGAACTATGTGAGAGTGGGAGGAGAGGTAAGTGGTGATAGACAAGCCACTCAAGGATCTGGAGGCAAAAAGGAGAAGAAAATACGGTAGAGAATCAGGGATAAGTGAGATTTTTTGAACGACTGGTGAGATTAGGGCATACTTGAAGTAGGAGGGGTCATATCAGATGAAAGGGACAGGAGGGTAAGGCAGGAGCAGGTTGCAAGCAACAGGGAGCAAAGGAGTTAACAAAGGTATAGTGAAAGGTAATGGTGTCAAGGGGCAGATGGAGTGAGAAAATGAGAACAGGGGGCAGCCTCAGTAGCATAGGACCAGGTAGTTAAAGGTAAGGGTGAGATAAGAAGAGTCTGAAGGGAGATGTCCTGGCTGCTAACATCAATTTTGCATGTGAAATGGGTGACAAGGTTGAGGGTGGAGAGTTTTGAAGGCAGCAAGGATTGGAAGACTGAGTGGAAATTAGAGACTGAATTAGGTTTATTTGGAGAAAGATAGTGCTGAGCTGTAGGAAAAAAAGGATAGATTTAAAGTAATGGAATTTGTGAGAGAAAAACTCTTTCCAGTGTACTCAGTTTGGAGGTAGTGAGTTTGGAGTGCCAAACTTGGGGTATGTATTGACAGAGGCAAACAGTAGCAGCTGAGCAGAGTAATCCAGGGCAAATGTAAAGGTGGAGTTGTACAGCACTAGAGACTAGTAGTTGGGCCAAAAAAAAAGGTAGATATAGGGGAGAGAAGTCAGTTCAGCTAAGAGAACAGGATTGGATCTAGGGTGCTGAGGGTGTGTTTAGTAAGAGTAACCTTGTGAGGGGGAGTTAACAGGGGAATGGAAAGTCTAAAGGAAAATATTTGACTGTTGGAGAGAGGGAAGGGAAAGTTGATGAAGTCAGACATTTCACAGCGGTGGGGGACCAGTTTGAGTGGGACAGCTCTAGTGGGTCCATTGGGTGAGACCAAAATAAAAAGAGGGAGATATTTTATTTTAGGCAGTAGCTTCAGTGGGATTGTCGATCAGGATGTTGAAGTTACACTAGATGAGAGAAGGAAGGTCAGAGGAGAGAAAGTCGGGAACTGGTCATCAGTTATCTAGAGAGAGGCAAGCGAGGCCAAGGGAATGGTAGATGACGATTTGATGGTGGAGTGGAAGGGTTCAAGGGGTAAGATCTTATTTGGCCGGGGCACTGGTGTACGGGGGTGGAATGAGGAGACAGCAGGTGGAGTTCACAGAGATGGGATGGGCAAGGGATTCGGTTGGGGCAGAGAGGTAGTCAAGTGGTGGGGTGTGGAGCTTGGCAGGGAGGGGAGAGATACAATAAGGGGATGAAGGTGCTGTCAGGAATAGGAGGCAGAGAGCAATAGAGTGATAACAAAAAAGTATGGTGGTCGCTCACATCAGCGTAATGACATTGCACAGGTGCTTGTAAAGGGCGGGATTTACACTGTACTACCTAAAAAAAAAAAGGGGATTTTCCCTCTAGCACACTGCAGCAATGTCAACAAAAATACTTCAATCCTACAAAATAATAGAAATTCAGAGGTATTGGTTACATACATTTGCAAATATTTGAATAAATGCCGGGCCAACGTCAAGGCTCCTCTATACCGGCGTCCCTAACATTATGGGGTTCACACCCGAGGCACAGGGAATCCCAAAATAATCTAGCCAAGGACCATCCCCAGGGCATCACAGGAAAAAGGGAATAAAGGTGATAGTGAAGTGTAAAGTATTGATGTGTAAAGATAAATTAATAAGTGTTAATATAATGAGAAAGTTAAAATTACATAGACAAACGAATATAAAGGTGATGAAAATATATCTATGTGAATTAAGTGGTGATGCCCTGAAAAAGGCACAGCCAGAGCAACTCCGGGAGCCCCACGCCCGAACGCTCACCCCTTAATAATTGTTGCTACCTAATAGTATCACCCACTCTGGGTCATATACTTACAAATTAATGTACTGCATGATAACAGCACATGTATAAGCCGAAAACCTATCTTACTCAGGATATTATATTACTAGTTTTCTTTGATACCCTGAATACATTTGGCATACATTTACTTCCTGCATAACTTAAATATGTACAAGACCACCACATAAATTAGACTCACTAGTTCTCAACTTTGTGATCCTGGATGGGAAACTGGCCTCAAAGATGATAAGCTGCCTATGCTCAGAAAGCGTTGTTAGAATCATCTGTAGTTAAGGCGAATTCTACTGGGTCAAAAGCACTTCTTGGCTGCATGTGCCTTCTTCAAGTAACTAAGTAGTCTGGTCCTGTGTGGATACATCTGTTAAACATAACAAATTAAATTTTTTATCTCAAGTTTAATATGCACTGCTTGATAAATATTTGCACCCCCACTTGCCTTATTGCTTGGTTATTTTTGTTCAATGTGGCACTGCCATATTGAAAGGGCACCTAGCAACTTCCAAGCTCAGGTAGACGAAAAAGGTGGGAGCACTTTTAGTGTTCATCTGAAGCACATTTCCAAATATAAAGACTGTCTATATGTATGTTTTTCTGGGACATATGAGCTTCACTTTGCAGTGAATGGGAACTTGTACAAGTGTGAAAACACGTATGATTATCTTTTCTTATTTTTGCACTGCTTCATGCTCCAACATGGCAGACATGCCACAAAAAGAGGGTTTTGTGGATGTAGTCTGAGTTTTACCCTTAATGACCAAAGATGGATGATATTAATAATAATATAAATAATATTATTATTATTATTAATAGAAACAGAGAGAGAGAGAGAGAGATCAAGTTTTTCCAACAGGTCATTTTTTTAGGGGTTTCGGTCGGTAGAAGCATATCAGATATATACTGATCCAGCAAAGTAGACTAAAGCTGGCTACACATCTAAATATTATCTGTCCAACTAGCCAACTAGTTGATTGGTTGGAATGAAAATCTGGTAAGATATGAAAGCAAATGACAATCAGCAATTTGCTCCCAAATGCCGGAAAATTGACAAAAACTGTTGTTTGAACAAATTGTTTAGTTCAGTCATTTAACAAACTTGTCTGAACGACCATTTTCATCTGTTTTCTGGCATTTAGGAGCAGAACTAGTTGGGTGGTTGGACAGATAATCTTTAGATGTGTGGCCAGCTTTACTGTCCAATGCACCAAGAATGATTGGTTGGGGGTACTTGAGGACTGGAGCTGGAAACCACTGTTATATACATTTTGTAAAAAGAAGGAGATGGAGATGGCTGAACTTTTGCCTGTACTCTGCTCATCACTAAGGGGTTGTCATGAAGTTAATAATAATGTGGCAAGATCAGGTTACAGTAGGGTGCACTTTCCCCCTAGTAGGAAGGGTCAATCTAAAAACAATTTATTCAATATACTCTAAAAACAGGTATCCATACAAATTATTTACTAATTTTGTAATATATATGTTTTTATGTATGACTTTACTGTACATATAATTTCATCATGATTTGTATTTTCTTCTATTTCAGTATGTAATCACATCAAAATTAAGTGATTAGAAAAGAAAGAAAGGAAATTTAATGTGAATAAACAGATTGTTAAAAACATATGAAATATAGGACTTGGATAGTAAGCCTCTAACAACAGTGCTCATTTTCAAGGAACATCTATCGATTCTATATCCAGCCTTTATAACAAATAAACATAGCATTATTTAATTTCTATGAGAAATTTAGAAGAATCTTTGCGAGTCTATTAAGGGATCTTCATCCAATACATGGGAACATACTGTGGCATCAGTTTATCTCTAATCCAAACTGGAATAGATGAGATATTACCTACTATTTAACATCAGTGAATGATTCTACTATAGTGAGAGTTTATTGCCAGCTTAAGCTGATACATTAAGATACATACTATACCAGCGTACCTTAAAAAAAGTATCACGAATTTGCAACATTTATTTGTAACTACTGGTGCACTTTAGAAGCTCACACATATGAAAGACTTACTTACAGCCTTGTTTTTAACGGGATGTAGTTATCGCCAGTCTCAATCCCGACACCGGAATCCCAGCAAGGGATTTCAGATAGGCGTCGGCATACTGACGCCTATCTTAATCCCGACGCCGACCCGAAAGAAGGTTGGTCCAGGGCGCTCTTAGCATTAGTCGGGGGGGGGGGGGGGGGTAGGCTTAGGGAGTCTAGCAGGGTTAGGTTTTGGGGGGGGGGAATGTCAGGGTTAGGGAACCCTAAGGGGGAGGGTTAGGTTCAGGGAGCAGTAAAAGGGGGTTAAGTACCCTCGGGGGGAGGTTAGGCACCACTAAGGGAGGGTTAGGGGGGGACAGGGACAGGTTAGGGTACTAACCTGCTCCAGTCGGGATCTTCATCCTGTCGGGCATCCGCCAGTATTTCAATACCATTCCGTTTTTAACAATCCGTTTATTCACATTAAATTTCCTTTCTTTTCGAATCACTATTTTCTCATACTGTCTTGTTTTATACTTCACTTTGAATAGACCCTGTTACAGGGCATGCAGATTAGGATTGGACATCGACCATCGCTGATTCCAAATCGAAGGTTTATGGCCGATGTAAAATATTTTTATTATTAATGGCAGAGAGCCAATGGTTCTCTGCCATCGATGGACGAGCGAAAGGAGATTTTTTTTTCTGGATGGGATGGACCTAAGCCCCGCCCCTGTTTTTGATTGACCCGTGGTCCTCCGATCCCCACCAGTGCGGTGACCATCGAGAGGTGCAAACCATCGCTGTTTTTTTTCACCGATGGCCCTATTGATGATAACTATCAATGGACGGAATCGGTATGATTTACCGCTGGACCCATGCCCTAAGTCCCCCCCGGGGGTGCATATTACTAACCCACCCTTCCCCTAGCCTAAACCTAACCTCCGGGGGGAGGTACCTAACCCTAAGTCCCCCCCAGGAACCCTAAACCTAACCCTTCCCCCCGCGGCTATCTGTGCTCGGCGTCCCTTCGATCGGGATGTCAGGCTCCCGGCGTATGTCTATTGACAGGCGTCTGCATATCGACGCCTGTCTTTAGACCCTTGCCAGGATATGAAAGTCGGGAAGCCGGCTGTCGGGATTAGGTCCGCCGGCTTCCCGACTGCATACCGAATGGACACCCCTCCGATGGCCACCCCTAATACAGATGTGATTACATATTGAAATATAAGAAAATACAAATCATGATGAAATTATATGTACAGGAAAGACAAAAAAAACATTAAACAAAATTAGGAAATAATTTGTATTGATCCCTGTTTTATTTAGAATTACATTCCTACTAGGGGGAAAGTGCATCCTAATGCAAAAGGATTCCTTTTTCTATTTAATTGTAATTGCACCTATAAACTACTTCATATACTTGCATATTACTTTGCCTCATATGTAATTACATTTTGTAGATTGTCCTTTGATACAAATATTTGCTAACATATTCTTAGAGCAAGATTTCTTCTTGTTTGATGACTATCTTTTGTGAGTCAGCACATGCACTTGTGGGTTAATTGGAGGTACTTCTAATTCAGCTTCATAATGTATGGCATGCATGCTTGTGGATAAGCCTATATGATTAATAAAATACAACTGGAAAGAATTTAACCAAAGCTTAAAAGCACATATTTGCAGGCCGCAACATCACCTGGCCTGAACTTTCCTTTGGAAACAGAGATTGCCGTTTTATTCAAGTATGGCCTACAAAACATTCATACCCCTGTCCTTTGCTATAGATTTAGATATGATGCAATTAATAGTGACATTTTTTTTTTATAAGCAGCATTTTGTATTTTTAAAAAAAAATTTTTTATTGCATTTTCAATTTTGTTTTTGCAAAGGCACACAAAAAAAAAAAAAAAAAAAGAGGAAGGGTACAGAAAAGAGAGAAAGGGGAAAAATATAACAAGGGGGAAATACAGGAAATTGTCAATCGAAATATCACATAAAACTAAAAATCAAAACAAAACAGAATCAGTGTATGACCTACACAGACAGTAAAAAACACTCCATAACTCCCATTATACAAACCAAACTATAGACCACATCCAAACTTTGATATATCAATGTGTGGTTATTGGAAGACATGGATCAGTCGTTATAAATTCATGCCAGCTGAACCACTTAATCATTGGTGAGTTAGCAGAAGAAGAGTAAGAGCAATTTAGAGTTTCCATCCGGAAACTATAATTTATTTTGGACTTTATCAAAGATAGGGGGGGAGGCTTATCCTGCTTCCAAAACTGGGCAATAGCTGCCTTGGTAGCAATAAGTACATGGCTAATAAAATATCTATGCTGGGTAGGAACATCATCCTGAAACATATGTAAGAGAGCAGTAGAGGGGGTCAGAGATAACCGCAGACCTGTGACCTTCAGGATCAAATCTGCAACCATTGGGAGCGTGTAGCAGGGCAATTCCAAAAATTATGGAATATCTCACCTATTTGACCATATGCACGCCAACACAGATTAGATTGAGCAGGCCAAATTTTGTGTAATCTATCGGGGGTCAAATAAATGCGGTAGAGCAATTTCACATACATTTCAATATGCGAAATACATCTAGACATTTTAAATACAGAAAAGAAAAGTGTAGCCCATTCATGTGAGTCCAGACATATATTTAGGGGATATTCCCATTTAATAATGGCCGGTGACTTGTCCGGTTCTTCCGCTGTAAGTATAAGAGAGTACCAAAAAGATATACCTCCTTTGCGTGAAATTGAAGATATACGTGAAAATACATGGGAAGGAATCATTTTCGTCGAGCCTGCTAAATGCGGAAAGGACTGTATCCAATGTCTGACTTGAAGAAATTTATAAAAATCTCTAGAGGGGATGGAAAAGCTAGCCTGTAATTGGGTGAAGGAAAGGAGGTTATTAAGCATTTTGTGAATACATATATATTATTTTCTTAGAACTCGATAGAGATCCAACTTTGTTGGTGTACAAAAGAGCATGCCAGTAAAAAAAACACGGCTCTAAGCATGCAGGGAGGCAATTGGTTATCATGGCTTGGTGCACTAGCTATAAAATAAATCACTGAAAACTGCTAAGATATGAAAGTTTATTTGGATTCTATTAAAAGATTAGAGTTCATAAATGGTACAGCATTGTTACAGATGGAGATGGAGCTGCCATACTATTAATGATACCTCAATAAGCTGCTGGTATTTCTGGCTCTAGATATTTTACTTTTATTTTAGACTTGTAATTCTGTTATTATATAATCAATTGACACACTGGGGAAAATTTACTAAAGTGAGAGTTTTTAGAAGTGAGTTTTAGAAGAGTTGTTGCCCATAGCAACCAATCAGATTCTAAAGATTATCTTCTAGAATGTGCTAATTAAATGTTAAGTAGAATCTGATTGGTTGCTATGGGCAACATCTCTTCTAACTCACTTCTAAAAACGATCACTTAAGTAAGTTTACCCCTCTGAAATGTTTCCATTTAGCTATCAATTTTATCAATCTTATCTTTTAACCCCCGTTATTTTATCTGTACCCCTTTATCCTATTCTATAAAAGTGTCAATAAACATATTGATGGGGAGTGCATACTTATCTTTAAGTTCTTGAAAAGAGCCTACTGGGTCAAAATCTTCCAGGCGAGATAATGGGAAATGGTTAGCGATGGGGGTGAAGACTGCCCCACAATGACAAATAAACGGTAAAGTGTGGGGTCGGTGTCTATTGATTACATAAGTATGCAATACCCTACTCTCAATTCTTTTTATATTTACAAGTCCTGCATTACGCCTTCAGTTTGCTACCTCCGAGCACCTTTAGTTTACTTTTTACTCCATGTCCAATGCATTCTCTTTCTACGATCTGCACATCAAGGAAATTTAAACTACATGTTTTTGTACTGTGATTTGCTGAATGCAGATGTTGAGAAGTGATGTCCAAAAATTGGGGTGGTGTGACTTCCCAGAATTTACATTCTCTTCTTGTAATTTATCCTCTATGCCATAGGATTTTAAATGGGCTCAGCTAAGCTCCAAGTCGTCCATGTAAAATTCCTCAACCATTCATATATTTCCCAGACACAGAGGCATCGCGTATCTTCGCAAATCTCCAAAATGTGAATGTCCAAAATGTCATGCTACTACAGCTGATTTTGCACATACTGTATCTGGCAATTTCTAATATTAGGAAATTTTGGCACAAAATGTATCAGTTCACCATGCAAATCACTAGAACTACACTCCCCCTACATTACTATAAATCAATTTTGACTCATGGTCACCTATCTTAGTCCCTGTGGACTATGTACCTTTCCTTTCCTTTTAGTCACAATAGCTTGGAAGGCTATTCTACAGAAATGGCTTTAAACACAAGCTCCTTCAGTGGCTATGGTCAAGAGTGAACTGCTCTCTATGATATATCTTGAGAGACATACTGCAATGCGAAACCATATTTCAAATATGGAGAAGAGGAAATGTAAAATAATTATTAACCAAGCTGCAGGTATTGTAATCACAACAGACTCTTAAATGCCTATTTATTTCCTATAACCACATCATTTAACAATACTTGACAATAATAGACAATCCTTTGTTCTACATTAGACCGCACAGTTAAACAGCATTTTTTAAGTACTGTAAATGGGTAAAATGTGAATAATTATTCCCTAGAGCACACAAAGTACTGTTCTGCTCCCACCTGGTACAGCCATGAATAAAGAATGGTACCAAAACATCCAACAAGAGCAACTTCTCCCAACCATCCAAGAACAGTTTGGTGAGGAACAATGCCTTTTCCAGCATGATGGAGCACCTTGCCATAAGGCAAAAGTGATAAAGTGGCTCTGGGAACAAAACATACAAATTTTGGGTGCATGGCCAGGAAACTCCCCAGACCTTAATCCCATTGAGAACTTGTGATCAATCCTCAAGAGGCGGGTGGACAAACAAAAACCCACAATTTCTGACAAACTCCGAGCATTGATTTGGTAAGAATGTGCGACCATCAGTCAGTATGTGGCCCAGAAGTTGATTGGCAGCATGCCAGGGCGAATTGCAGAGGTCTTGAAAAAGAAGGGTCAACACTGCAAATATTGACTCTTTGCATAAACTTAATGTAATTGTCAATAAAAGCCTTTGACACTTATGAAATGCTTGTAATTTTATTTCAGTATACCATAGTAACATCTGACAAAAAAGGTCTAAAAACACTGAGACAGCAAACTTTGTGAAAACCAATACTTGCGTCATTCACAAAACTGTTGGCTATGGCTGTACACCTTATTCTATTCCCTGAGGTCCCAAATTAGCGGTTTTATGAAATACAATAAATGTATTTCTCCTGATTTGTACTCTAGAATACGCAGTGACTATTTGACTCATTTTAGCAACCACAATTCATCAAAATACACCAGATATGATGATCCCTTTATAGAAACAACTTTCCTTGCTTAAGCTTCTACCTGGTATCCATTACAATGTGCTATGCTGGTAGCTGGTTTAGCAAATCATAAAAGCAAAAGCATAAAATCCCACAAGCAATATTACTATCAGCCTCTTGTCAGAGTTGCTCTCAATATGCAGTTTTTACACACCGCCTGATGTCCATCACGGGATCTGAGAACAGTGTAGTTTGGCAACATATTATGTACAAGCTGTTCCTGCCACTCTCAGCATCTTTATGTGTTAGGTCTCAGTTGGGCTTGTTCATCTTCTACATTTGATCTTTCACTTTTTATCTGAGGCATTTCCTGTCAGACTTGCTAAGTATCCCTTTCTGGTAACGCTCACATTCACAGCACAGAAAACAGCAATGTTCATAATCTATCTGTCCTCACACTGCTGGCTCAAGGAATGTACCAGCAAACCACTATGTAAACAGTTTAGCCTCTATATCTGGCTCTAAGAAACCTTAAATGTCAGATCTGTGTTGTATTCATTAATACAACTATAGTAAGTTTTTTCCCAAGTTCCCATATGAAGTTATATGGATAACCATAATGCACTGCAGTTGATAAAGCCTTAATGACAAACAACTATGAAATTGGTATAAAGCCATCAGAGGAGGCAGTAGAGCTTCAGTTTTCAGAAGCATATGCACATTATATAAGCCAAGGGCATTGGTGCCTAGCCAGCGGCCATGGGCACAAGAACGACTGGGGAGTTCTGCTGAAAACTATTAATGTCCTGAGACTTTCAAATATCCCACATCCTGTGTCACCGAATATAGCTATGTTCATGCAGTTTATAAATGGCCACTGTTGGGGACCAAATTAGAAGTTAGCAGCCCAATGCCACTAGGGGCGCTCTTATTCTAAGTACGCCAGGGAGCAGATCAGAAATGAAAAATTATGACTAATATAGTGCACATTTTATGACACATATGACTATTAGTAGGCATTACTGGGTTTTTATTAATCATCACTACTACCTTTCCATATTAATGAACATTACTCTTCTTAGTGGCATATTACTGGGCACTACAACTACAAATGGAACTTTATTTGTTATTACTACAACTGTGGCAATTCTGCCAATACTGGTGGCCTATTAATGGGTATTACTGGTAATCCTAGCATTTTATTAGACATTAGGGCAACTCAATTACGTACAATACTGGCGATGTGCAGTGGGATTGCCTGTAATGGCGGCACATTGTGACTGCAACATCAATAATTTTATTTCTCAGCCCCATAGGGGTAGGCAGTAATATGAGCAATTTTGCAACCGTAATTATTAGTAATGTGTGCAGCAGCAAATCATGGATGATTGCATTACCCCAATGTGTTCTGTTATTACTGGTACATATTACTGAACATTAGGATAATTGCATTACTGCTAAAGATGGCATATTACTGGAAATTATTGTGTTTGTTGTCATATTAATAGACATATTACTGCAGGCATTTTATTAGTCATTACTGCTGATGGCTATTATTGAACAGTGGACAATATTAATATCACTGTACACAATTCCAGGCATCTCTACCACTGCTGGTATAGTCAGCACTGTCCGGTGATTCGTAGCGCTCAAGTGAAGATCCGCCATCAGGAAGAGATTGCCTGCTCTCCATCTGTGGCCCATCCATATTCACCAATGTGTAGAGACTGACCTTTATTCATTTTTAACTCACATACTATACCATATAGGAATGATGCACTTTAACCACACGGTCATCATCTAAATTGATTTAAAGCACCAAAGTAGCACTAGAGAAAGCGCCCCCTCCTTTTTTTTATTTATCCCTTTCCATACCAGTGGAGATCCTCAATGAAATATAGCTGAAAATATTATTACTTATCTTTTTCTTAATGGACAATGAAAACAAAAAAAGAAAAGTCTTGGTATCTGGAAGGAGTTGGTCAAGGTCCCCAAAATCTAGCAAATGGACCATAACTGGTGTGATTTCTCAGGCATAACTGTATTTAGCTGTGCCTGTTTAGGGTGCGGGGAGGTTAGGTTTAGGTACTAGGGGGGGGGAAGGTTAGGTTTAGGAACTGGGGAGGGTGGGTTAGGGTAGCAGTGGCGTCCCTCCCCGCAGTGTCACCAAGTGCGGGGAGGCCGCGCGCCGGCAAAAGGGGGCTTGGCCCGAACCCGTGGTCTTGTACTTATTACTGGTGGGTGCCAGAGTTGTGGACTGCCCTTTGTGCAGTGCCGGCCCCCTCACAGTGTCAGGAGCAGAGTGCTGCACTTAAAGCTACAGGCTGCACCTTGGTGTCACCCCTCGGCGGGTGACACCCGGGTGCAGCCCGCACCCCCTTTGTGACGCCACTGTAGGGTAGGGAAAGGGGGAGAGTTAGAATACCTGGCAGGAACATTCTTCACTCCATAATCACGACTCACATTTCTCCTCAATTTGAAACCCTAAAGAAAGGCTAAATAAAATACAGATGACAATCTAACATACAAGCTGCAAAGGTACTGCATCTACTATGGATTACCATTTATCAGAATGTTTTAAGCATACATTGTTAAAAAGCTGCAAACTGCATAAACATGTTGGCATGCTGGGTTCGACCTCACAGTGTCCCCGTTGTGACTATTAATCTCATATACTCAACCCAAACTCCAAGTTCTGAAATCTCCTCGCTATAGCTTCTGTTAGGAAAGCTAATAGGTTACTAAGGTCATATACTTCCAATCTACTGAGCCCAAAGAGTTTAACTTTAAACAACGCTAACTCAAGAACCAGAATAAGGACACAGGGGACCACTAGAATAACAAAAAGCACACCTTGCAGGAACAACTACATTTACAGAATCAACTTGAGTTGTCATAACAAGTAGACTGATAGTACAGAACACCTTTAAGGATCCCAGCCACAAGCCAGTATCCATCTCCTCCTGCAGAAATAGAGAAAACTGGCCAACCTGAAGGTTTGACTAAGGAACTTCTGCTTACTCCAAGAAATATAGGTCTGCTAGACAATCTGAAAATTCCTGATGGAAAAAGATTGTCCAATGTTTTACAACTCAGGGGGTATTCAATATTGGAGCGAAAAGCCCATGCTGGACTTTTCGCTCCTCATCGCAGGTATTCTGCTTTATCCCCGTATTCAATTAGGAATCAACAAAAACGAAAGCCGGCAGAAAGGTAAGTTTTGCCAAAAAAAAATTGGATTTTCGGGAATTGTTCCTGGAACCCCCCTAAAGATGTCTAGACATGGGGGATCACTATGGGTACCCCCATTTTTGCCTGCTGAAGGAAGTTGGGGTAATAACCGTGGCAGGTGCATGTTTGCGGCTATGAAGAAGGGGTGAAGAATAGCACTTAAGATTTTTTTGGGGGGGGGGAAATAACTATAGCCATCAAATTTGGGGTACTTGAAAATGGGTGCAAGTATATTTTTAAGTCCCTGAAATGATTTTTTTAAAATTATGCAAAAATGCACCTGCCACTACTCACGCATTGAAGAAAACACCTGCCGCATACATGGAACCCCTCTGGACTCAATTCCGCTAATTTAGAAGTGTGTTCCCTTTCTTTTCTTTTTTTAAACCCCAAAATTGAAATTAATCTTTTGGGGTGTCCCTATTTTTTTTTTTTTACTTTAACTCAGATCGTTTTAAGGGGGCATTCCCAAGGGTGCAGGCTATTTTTTTTTAAGCCTGCACCCCAAAACCCCAATTCTGCACTTTCTTTCACTAGCAAAAGGCTGGCGAAAAATTATCCCGGCTTTTTAACATTGACTTTTCACACCGGCGAAAATTTTATGTAATTGAATACGAAGATATTGGAAATAAGCAAAAAATAACGTCATAGACGATAAATTATTGCCAATAACGGACTTTTCGCCCAATATTGAATATGGCCCATAGTGCGATTCAGACAATCTTGCAAAGGCCCTAGAGTCAGGATGTGGGGTCATACTGAAAGACAGTATGGAGAAGTGTCCATCATACAGGGAACTCCAAATACTAAGAACTCTGGTGCCATTAAAAATTAAAAAATCCATGGTAGGAAAACCACCAAAGAAAACTTACAAGTAAAATCTTAAAATGCTACCATTGTATTTAAAGGTAGAGCAGCAAGGGCTAGTTGTGGGAACATCTGGCAGACCACACCTATACGCTAGAAGTTGGAAGAATTCTGGATGAAGGGAACACTCCGCTGGATAAAGATCTTGGCTGCAAGGGTGGTTGAGGAGCTGAATAGTGAAGAAAAAGGAAAATAATCAACCTAAAAATTAAACCTCCAAGCAGGTTGGGAGAGGATCACCTTTTACATTTAATGAGTGAGGTATCAGGAGTTTTGGCCTCCTTGCATGTACAGCACCCATGCACAGATTAAAGCCTCGACCCCCTATATATTAATCTGATTTTTCCTTCATCTGAAAATAAAGTTCTGGGTTAGACTCCTCCAGAAATTCATCATCCATTTGGGAAGTGAGGTCCAAGTTGATCCTTGCCAGGAATTGAGGATCCCAGACATTGTTTTTGCTCCTCTAGTAACGTTAAATATTGGAACAGAATGGCTAAAGGCTACCCGACACTACCCCCCTTGAAGGTCACTTTATTTCAGGTAGGAAGAAAACATGAATAGAACTCCCCTGGGATGGGTCCATTACAATCAGGCTGAAAGCATGCCACCTGTGGGCACCTAAACCCACCAGGCTGTAGCTATAGGACCCCAACTACTGGACAAAATCTGACGATCAAGCAAGGCAGGTCGTCAATACCATGGTCAGCCAGAAATGTACCCAACTATACTAATCCTTCCCATCGGGCCTAAAACCTCCCCCCTTAGCATGGGAAAGTACACAGGAAAAACCTGCCTACAAAATTAAGAGGCAGTCTAAGCAGTAAAACACCCTAGACTAGAGGTGCTCCCTTTAATGGGAGGACCTCCTACTGTTTGCTGTTGGTTCAGAGGAGGAATGGATGCTAGAGACCCGGCACGGGAAGATAAGGCGGGCAACCACACTTACCCCTCATACTTATTGCCACATGGGTAATCCGTTATAGTACTAACCCTTGCTACACCCAGCAGACAATAGCGCCTCTGCCAGATCACTTCAAAACATGCACTGATTGCAGTACTCAACCTCACAAGCAGCATTCTGGACTGCTGGTTCTGTGTGACTACTGGATAACTATCTCCCTTCATGTAGAACAGTTAAATTATCAATTAGAGACAGGCCCTTTCATTATAATAGACGGCATATTGTTTGGTCCCTCCCAATGGATCTCCTCACCCTCCCATGTGAGTGGACACTCACTTGACCTGGTTTTCACTCACCGTTGATATCTCCGATTACACAAATTCCCCATTCCCTCTCACTAACCATCGCCTTCTATTTTTTTAACTTATCGCTCTCACCTTCTCCACCTCTGCCTCCTAAGGCTACTATCACTGAATGTAACATTGAGGCTATCGACACCACTTCCTTATCCTCCCTGCTCGACTGACTTCTCTCCCCTATTCTCTCTCTCCTGCCCTGAACAAACTGCTACCCTATACAATGCCTACTTACTTCTGCTCTTGACTCTGTTGCTCCAGCAATATCTACTCACCTTTACAAATCCACACCACAACCATGGCATACTAACTGCACCAGATACCTACAAAAGTGTTCATGTACCGCCAAGCGATCGTGGACATTTCCTCCACTTCAAATTTATGCTCTCATCCTACAGTGCTGCCCTTTCCCTCTCTAAATAGTTGCATTTCAAAAACCTCATTCTCCTCCCAGCCCTCAAACCCCCGGAGCTTCTTAGCCACCTACACCGCTCTCCTCTGCTCACCCCCTCCACATTTCCCTTCCTCATTTTCTGCCCGACTTTGCCACCTACTTTACATCTAAAATTGACTATACGTCAGGACATCATACCACCAGACCCTCAGCATCCCTCCCCATTCATATTACCAACTCTGACTTCTATTTCTCATGTATCTGGAGATGAAGTTATGGCCCTCATCCAATCTTCACCTCCCTCCTTGACCCTGTTCCCTCCTCCACTAACTCTCTTTCTGCCTTTTCCCATTTTGCACACCTCCTCAAACTCTGCCTCTCATCAGGCACTGTCCCCCTCTGCATTCAAGCATGACCTTTTTTCGCCATTCCTAAAAAAAACCTAGCCTTGATCCTAACACGCTCTCCAACTACAGACTTATCACTCTTTCCTTTTGCCACCAAACTTCTTGAGGGTATTCTTTACAATCGCCTACCACCTTTCTTTCACTCCCACTCTCTGCTTGACCCATCTCTGGCTTCTGTACTCTCCACTCTACTTAAAATGTCCTGACGAAAGTCAGCAATGACCACCTTGCTGCCAAGTCCAAGGGCCATTACTCTCTGCTCATTCTGCTCAACCTCTCTGCTGCTTTTGACACTGTGGACCACCCTCTCCTCCTGCATATCCTTCACTCCCTTGGTCTATGTCCTGGCTGTCTTCCTACTTCCTGACAGCTCCTTTTCCGTCTCCTCTCATACGTCTACTTCCCCCCACACTTACACTAAGAGTAGGTGGTATGCAGTAGGGAAGCCGGCGGACCTAATCCCAACAGCCGGCTTCCCCCCGACTGCTTAATCCCGGCGAGAGTTAAATGACAGGCATCTAAATGTAGACATCTGTAATTTTACCGACGCCGGGAGAGAGGCGCCCGGCCTCCCGATCAAAGGGACGCCGGGCGCAGATAGCCGCGCGGGGGGGTGGTGGAAGGTTAGGTTTAGGGTTCCTGGGGGGGATTTAGGGTTAGGCAACCCCCCAGGAGGTTGGGTTTAGGCTAGGGGAAGAGAGGGTTAGGCACCCCCGGGGTGGGACTTAGGGTTAGGACGATCGGTATTTCCTCCTCTGACGTGATTCCAACCGCCGGGCATGGGTCTGGCGGTAAATCATACAGATTCCGAGTAGGTGTACCCCAAGGTTCTCCCCTATACGTCCTCTTTAGGTTAGATTATCACACCTTTGGCCTCCAATATCATCTCTATGCTGATGATACTCAGATCTACCTCTCCTTCCCTGACCTCTCCCCTTCTCTCCTCACTCGTATCTCTGCTATCACTTCCTGGTTGTCCCAGCGCTTACTTAAACTTAGTATGTCTAAGACTAAACTGATCATCTTCCCACCCTACCGCATAACCTCACTACCCACAATTTCATTATCTATTGACAGCAAAACCATCTCCTCTAGACCCCCAAGTGTGCTGTCACCTTCAAACCACACATTCAGTAGCTTTCGCAGTCCTGCCTTTTTCATCTCAGAAATATTTCCTGGATCAGACCCTCTCTCACCCTGGATGCTCCCAAGTCTCTCACTGTAACCTACCCCTATTTAGCCTCTGACTGCCGCCTCACTCCACTCCAATCTGTCCTCAATGCTGCTGGCCGGCTCATCTTCCTCTCCAAACATATTACATCTGTCTCCCCTCTCCTACAAGCCCTACACTGGCTCCCATTCCCTTTCAGAAGCCAATTTAGGCTCACACTCACAAAGACCTCACTTGTTCCTCTCCCAGTTACATCGCTGACCCTTTACATTCCTGTCTGTCCTTTTCGCTACGCTAAAGAATGCTGCCTCTCATGCCAACCGATTATTCTTCCCACGAACGCCTCCAAGATTTTGCACATGCTGCTCCCTGCCTTTGGCCTTCTCTACCTCAACCTGTCAGACTTTCCACATCTCTGCAAAACTTCAAACAGGCTCTCAATACCCACTTATACATCAAAGCCTTCCATCTCTCATCCGAACACTGTACCATGCTCACCATCTACCCCATTTGTGTCACTCCTGTCCATCTACTCCTACCTTTTAGAATGTCAGCTCTCACGAGCAGGGCCCTCTATCCCGATGTGCTTTTCCTACCCTTACTATTAATTACGGAACCTAACCCTTGACTTCTGCCATTGTACTACTTGAGTGTTATGACCGCTGTTGCTGCAATGTTTATATACCATGTACTTGTCTTGCTTATTTGTTTATGTACTTTGTTAGGTGCTGTGGAACCCTTGTGGTGGCATATAAAGGATAATAATATTAATACACTTTCTGAACTGCCGGCAAACTGACAGTGCCCAGAACCAGGCAAGGTTAGTACATCACAACTTGAAAATAAAAATAATGAAAGATATGGTAAGAACTTACCTTTGGTATCTCTTTCTACGAAGTCCATAGGGTACACAGGGAAACCATTGGGGTATACGTGATTATGGAGTCATCCGGGCACCATGTAGTTAAATTTTTCTCCCAGGATGCACTGGGTCTCTCCCTCCTATACCTCGCCCCCGGGCCAGAGGCACCTCGGTTTCATTGGGTGCCCGACTGGAGTAGAGTCACTGATGCGCTGTGGGGCTAACACAGCCCCTGAAGATTCTTTATTTTTAAGAATATTCCTCCAAGCGCAGACAGTCCAGGGGACGTCCGCGCTGCTGCTCCGTCACCCTGCCGGCACAGAGATGCCGGTGCTGATCTGGGGATCTCGGCGGGCCTCCAGGGGTCTTGGCTAGCAGGGCCCCCTGAGGATCCCTTTGGTATCTCTTTCTACGAAGTCCATAGGGTACACAGGGAAACCATTGGGGTATACGCGATTATGGTGTCATCCGGGCACCATGTAGTTAAATTTTTCTCCCAGGATGCACTGTCTCCCTCCTAGACCCCGTCCCCAGGCCAGAGGCACCTCAGTTTCGTAGCAAGCCAAAGGCCGGAGGATAAAAGAGAGAAGAAAGTCTGGAACACACAAGAATCACATTCTCTCACCGAAGGAGACTGAAAAACCGGTGACCAAAGCGAAGCCCATCTGAAGAACAGGTGTGTCAGGGTGGGTGCCCTGTGGATTTCGTAGAGAGAGAGATAAAGGTAAGTTCTTACCATAACTCAGGGTCCATAGGCTCCACAGGGAGACCATGGGGATGTCTCAAAGCAGTCCTTTTAAGTGTGGGGATGCTCCTGTGCAGAGAGGAGAATCTGGCGCCCAAAGGAAGCATCCTGAGAGGCAAAGGTATCAAATGCATAGTTTCTCAGAAAGGTAAGGACAGAGGACCACGTGGCCGCCTTACAAAGCTGAATAGCCGAGGCGCCACGGCGAGCTGCCCACGAAGGACCCACAGACCGAGTAGAATGAGCAGAAAGAGGGCGGCACTGGAAGGCCCTGAGTGCAAGCTTCAGAGATAGTCAAGTGAAGCCATCTAGCCAAAGTTTGTTTATTGGCAGGCCATCCCTTCTTGTGGAATCCGTAGAGGACAAACAAGGAGTCTGACTTCCAAAGGGAACTGGTACGGTCCACATAAATCCCGAGGGCACGTACCACATCCAACGAGCCCTCATCTGTCGAGAAGTCTGGAGAATTAAAGGCCGGTACAATAATTTCCTCATTAATGTGGAAACTAGAAACCACCTTAGGAAGGAACCCAGGGCGAGTCCGAAGCACCGCTCTGTCCTGGTGAAAATCTAGAAATGGGGAACGGCAAGAGAGAGCCCCCAAGTCTGACACTTCTGGCGGAAGCAATAGCCAGAAGAAAAACAAAAACAGTCTTAGTGGTAAACCATTTGAGATCCACTGAGTCCAGGGGTTTAAATGGAGGACCCTGGAGGGTTCTAAGGACAACAGTCAAATTCCAAGGTGCCACAGGAGGGACAAAGGGAGGCTGAATGCGAGGAAGAGGAGCAATCCTTCGCTGAAACCACACTGAAAGAGCAGATACATGCACCTTCAGCAAGGCACGGCAGAGACCAAGATCCAAACCCGCCTGCAGGAAAGCCAAAACTCTGGATATCTGAAAAGCCTGGGGATCATAATCTCTGGGACGACACCATTGAAAATAGGTGTGCCGCACCTGTGGTAAATCCTGGCAGAGGCTGGTTTACATGCTCTGAGCATGGTGTTAACCATAGAGCCACAAAAACCCTTGGACCTTAGGAGGGGTGTCTCAACAGCCATGCTGTCGAAGACAGACGACCCAGGTCCGGGTAAAGGCAAGGACCTAGAGACAACAGGTCCGGACATTGAGGAAACAGCAAACGGTTCTTTTGACTGACAGAGCATCTACCAAGAGAGCCTTGGCGTCTCTTGTCCTGGACCCGTACACTGGCAGT
The DNA here is from genome assembly GCA_031769625.1 of Taudactylus pleione. Taxonomy (NCBI): domain Eukaryota; kingdom Metazoa; phylum Chordata; class Amphibia; order Anura; family Myobatrachidae; genus Taudactylus; species Taudactylus pleione. Next base: position 725,240 of record JAUIMM010000993.1, read on the forward strand.
TTATGATTGTGTCGGGAGGCCATGAGGACCATGTCTGAAAGGCCCCACTTGTCCACTAGGAGCTGAAACACCACTTGGTGAAGAGACCATTCCCAGTGATGCAAGTCGTGATGGCCGAGGAAGTCCGCTTCCCAATTGAGAACTCCTGGAATGAACACTGCTGATATGGCTGGGTGATGACCTTGCGCCAATGTCAGAATGTGTGACACCTCTGTCATTGCCACCTGACTTCGAGTTCCTCCTTGATGGGTCATGTAAGTCATGGTCGTGGCGTTATCGGACTGAACTTGCACGGGATTTCTGTGAAGTATGAGTCTTGCCTGTTGCAGGGCCCTGTATACCGCCCGAAGTTCCAATATGATGATTGACAGGGCAGACTCCTCTGCTGTCCATCGCCCTTGAAAAGAGTGTGGACCTGCCACTGCGCCCCAACCCTGGAGACTGGCGTCCATCGTCAGGAGGACCCAGTCCGTGATCCAAAAGGGGCACCCCTGGTGAGGTGGCCGCCTGCAGCCACCAAGCAAGAGACAGACGCACCTCTGGAGAGAGCACCATCATTTTTGCCTTTATTCGATGGGGTAACCCGTCCCACTTGGAGAGGATCAATTTCTGTAGCGCTCGGGAATGAAACTGGGAATATTCCACCATGTTCAAAGTCGATACCATGGTTCCCAGTAACTGCATTGCTGAGTGGATGGACACTCGGCGACTGTGAAGGCGTCTGCGTATTCGCATCTGCAAAGTGGAGATCTTTTCCAGTCAGAAAGATCCACTGCTGTTGTGAACCCAACAGAGCTCTCAGATGGAGCATCCTTTGAGATGGAATCAAGGAGGACTTCTTCCAATTGATCAACCACCCGTGCGCCTGAAGCACAGATAGTCAGCTGTAGGTGGTGGTGAATTACCTCTGGAGACCCTGCCAACAGTAACAGGTCATCCAGGTAGGGTAACAGGTGGACCCCCTGCAGCCGCAGATGGGCTACAATTACCACCTTAATTTTGGTAAACACCCGAGGTGCAGTAGAGAGGCCAAACGGTAGAGCCCGAAACTGGAAATGTTGTTGCAGTACAGCAAACCTGAGAAAACACTGGTGAGACGAAGCAATTGGAATATGCAGGTATGCATCCTGAATATCCAAGTTCCATAGCCAGTATAATTGAGCGTAGGGTTTCCATCCTGAACCGAGGTACCCTGAGGAATTTGTTCAGGTACTTGAGATTGAGGATAGGCTGACGGGATCCGTTCAATTTTTGAATCAAACAGAGATTGGAATAATAAACCGTTCTCCTCTGGGGTAACGGGACAGGTACTATGATACCTGCTTGAAGCAATGGATTGTACAGCCTTCTGGATTTGTAGAACCTGATCTTTGTCCGACTGAAGGCCTGTGCAGAAAAACTGATGGGGAGGTCTTCTGCAGAAGGAGAGGGCGTACCCATGAGAGACCACTTCTCTTACCCAGGCGTCTGCAGTGGTCTGACACCAGTACTGGGCGAACTGAAGAAGTCGGACTCCCAACACCTTGGGATCCCCCAAGGGGAGGCCCGAGGTGTGGGAGGCCGACTTCTTCAGTGAGGGCTTGTCTTCAGGCTTGGCAGCCGGACGTCTCACTCTCCAAGCTTGCTTCTTGGGCTTGGTAGTCTTCTTGGGGACTCCCCATCATCAGATGTGTCATTGTCATCATACTGTGTAGACTGAGATGATGGCAAATGTGTTTTAGTCAGTCTAATTTGGGGTGCATCCCCCTGCAGCAAATCCATAAGGTTTTGCACCGTAGTAGAAAAAGTATTGACCCATGGAGGATTAGGAACAACCTGTATGGGTACAGTCTGCTGAGGCAGGCTCTGAGAGGGCACAAATAGAATAAAATGATAGGCAGCGCTTGCAGTATTTAGTTAATAAAAAATATAATTTAGTATAAATAAAGATATAATTTTCCAAGAATACAAATTACAACATGAATAGTGTCATGGTATAAAATCAAACAAAAAATAACTCTCTACATAATAGTATGATAGTATACAAATATCACAACAGTAAAATCTAAAAAGAGAATATCTGGAGGATGGAATAACCTAGTGGTATTAGATCAATCGTTATCCAACTATAGCTTGAATGTATTAGTGATCACTAATAGCTAGCATATTGATTTCTTAAATCCTGTGTATGTGGGATCCTGCGTGGCGTGCCTTGCCAATCCCCTCAGCACTGAAAGCTGGATATGTTCACATGTATCCACAATGCATGGGTTACAGTACCTTAGCTTATAGGTGGGTATTCAAACAAATGAAGGAGCCTTTAAAGCCATAGAGGTCCTTAATGTGGGACACTCTGCCATTGCAAATAATCTTGTCTCCGAACAATGTATTGAGCTGGCAGTATAATTTGCAGCAGTATATTGGTCCTGGGGCACAGCAGTAGCCGGTGGCAAGATATATCCGTCAGCCTCTGTCGTGTTTGAATAACAGCAACGGAGATGATCCCGCGGCACAGGTAAAGCCTGAAATGGGGTGGTGAACGGCAGCTGAAGTGTTAGTTTATAGGTGGGTAGTCAAACGAATGGAGAAGGAGCCTTTTAGAGCCGTAGAGGTCCTTGTATGTGGGACACTCTCCCGTGCAAATCTTGCCCCCGAAAAATTTATGGAACTGACAGTAAAATTTGCAGCAGTATAGTGGTCCTGGGGCACAACAGGAGCCGGTGGCAGGTGTATCCGTCAGTCTCTGCCGTGTATGAATGACAGCAGCGGAGATGATCCCGGGGCACAGGTAAAGCCTGAAGCGGGGTGGTGATCGGCAGCTGCAGTCTGCGGATATATCCACCCCGGTGAGAAGTGGTGATGTAGGACTTCCCAAAGTTACTGCTTTGCTGGTCTCTTGGAGACAGTGGCTGGATGCTTCCAGGGCTCTGCGGACGGATGACTGGTGGGCAAAAGGACCGTCGTCCGCGTGTCCAGGATCCCAGCAAAAGACACAGGTAGCTGGATGAATGGGTGTAAGATCTTCCTGTCCAAGGTATCCTCCAAGAAAAGATGCCTAAAGCGTTTCCCTGTTAACACAGCTTTGATTGCCTCTGACGAACATCTCACACAACCCCTCATGTACTATGTCTCCCACACCTAATCCTGCAGTACACTTCATACATGACAACAGGTCAGTAGCCAAGTTTTGCACGTCATCCTCACTACCAGACATAATGTAGAGGAAAGCGTGTACACTGTAGGTGACCCACCACACAGAAAGAATAAACTGTGAGGTCAAATACACACCATGACAACACTTGCAAGGGCTCAGTGAGAAAAAGCACAGGGAAAGTAAAATGGCTGACAGAAAAAGAAATACAGACAGACAGCGCTAGCATAAAGTCACATACAATGCAGAATAATAATAACACCTGCACAAATGGCACTACTATTCAACTACCCAGACTCAGTGTCTGGTAGCTTATAGTGCTACATATGCTGACCACTTGGAGGAGAGGTATGTAGGGGGACCCGGGCTCCGCACCGCCTGTGAGATCTGCACATTAGCCAGGAGAAAATGGCCACCAGAGACCTCTGAGGAGGCGGATCCGGATGAGGAGAGCTGCCACAGCCCAGCCAGAATGCAGTGGAGGGGCGCGCTGTGTAGCGGGGAGGAGCCGGCTGTATAACAGGGAAGGCTGCCTCCCCTGGCTGGTGATTAACCCCCAGAAAGCTGGATTTGCGCCTTTATATATCCAGCGTGTGTCCCTGGTGGTCTAGAGGAAGCGCATGACTCAGTGCCTGGCTCCACCCGTCATCCCCAGGGAGTCCCCCCCCAGCCCTGGTGGAAAGGACTGCTGCTCACCGGGTAGCAACACGCGGTGACCCGCTGCTTACCTACTCCCCAGAGCGCCCGGACACAGTCCAGGGATCCTCAGGGGGCCCTGCTAGCCAAGACCCCTGGAGGCCCGCCGAGATCCCCAGATCAGCACCGGCGTCTGTGCCGGCAGGGTGACGGAGCAGCAGCGCGGACGTCCCCTGGACTGTCTGCGCTTGGAGGAATATTCTTAAAAATAAAGAATCTTCAGGGGCTGTGTTAGCCCCACAGCGCATCAGTGACTCTACTCCAGTCGGGCACCCAATGAAACTGAGGTGCTTCTGGCCCGGGGGCGAGGTATAGGAGGGAGAGACCCAGTGCATCCTGGAAGAAAAATTTTACTGCATGGTGCCCGGATGACTCCATCATCACCTATACCTCCATGGTCTCCCTGTGGAGTCTATGGACCCTGAAGTAGAAATATAAATATATTGAATGCCAGATAATGCCAAAGCATTCCAGGAAGGAGAGAGAATGCTCAACCTGTATTATAGAAACATACAGTATATTTTATTTATATACATACATACACCCATGCCATTAATTAAAACCACCTGCCTAATATTGTGTAGGTCCCCCTCGTTCCACCAAAACAGCTCTGACAAGTCAAGACATGGACTTCACAAGACCTCTGAAGATGACCTGTAGTATCTGGCACAAATACATTAGCAGCATATCCTTTAATTTGCGAGGTGGGACCTCTATGGCTCGGGCTTGGTTTTCCAGCACATCCCACATATGCTCAATTAGATTTGAGTTATGGGGAATTTATAGTCAACACCTTAAACTCTTTTCATGTTCCTCAAACCATTCCTGAACAATTTTTGCAGTGTGGTAGTGAGCATTATCCTGTTGAAAGAGACCAAGGAATACCGTTGCCATGAAGGGGTGTACTTGGTCTTCAACAATGTTTAGGTTGGTAGTATGTGTCAATGTAACACACACATGAATGCCAGGACCCAAAGTTTCACAGCTGAACATTGCCAAGGGCATCACACTGCTTCTGCTGGCTTGCCTGCTTCCCATAGTGCATCCTGGTTCCATCTCTTCCTCAGGTAAATGGCTCATACCAATCTGGCCGTTCACATGATGTAAAAGGAAACGTGATTCATCAGACCAGGCCACATGCCTCTATTGCTCCATGGTCCAGTTCTGATGCTCATGTGCCCACTGTAGTTATTTTGGCAGTGGACAGGGGCCAGCATGGGCACTGTGACCGGTCTGCAGCTACGTAGCCACAATGCATGAACCTTCAGAACTGACTATTCACTTGCTGCCTAATATATCTCACCTATTGACAGGTGCCATTGTAACAAGAAATATTATTCACGTCATCTGTCAGTGGTTTTCATTTCCATGGAAATCTTTACTCAGGGTGGCTCTGTGGATGGAGGGCAATACGTACTGGAGAGAACCAAACCACTACCACCTGAGTAGGAGATGGTACCACCATGATTTTTCTATCTACTACCTACCAGTGTAGTAGATAGAAAAATCATATCATATGCTCTCTTTTAAAAGTAGCTGTCTAGAGAGTTACCCAATATTCTTAGCTAGGGTACTTCTTACTGTAGGGGCGTTAACAAGCAAGGATCACTAGCACTCTGCCTCACAGGCTACACAGACAGTGTGCTCTCCTGGATAAATGTATTTTGACATTTTTAAAAGGCAAACAATTTTTAGGATGCCACACCTCATCTGTCAGGGTGGATCCTGGTCAAATTTCCATTCCCAGATATTAAAGAATGAGGTAGAGGATATAGACAAGAATGCAATTGTAGGCACTTAAATGGCTATCATTGTCTGATAGGGAAGAAATTGGCGGCTTTGCTCCTCGTTGAAAGCGCGCTCAGAAGGAGGTGCAGGGATGGTTAATGCACCTAGCACCTGTACGAAGGGACTCTGCCGATCCATACCAGACGGCTCCCTGTGTCTCCCTTTTGCACCCATAATGGTGGCTGAGCCCCCCCTTTAGCTCATATCCACTAAAAAGAGAGAGGGGGCAACCACGACTTTGAGCAATCTCTGCTTCCTCTCAGAGTCAGGAAGCTACTTACCCACAACATTTATCTCAGGAGTGCAATCCTGCCTGACTGAAGCTTGCGGTTTCCAGACACTGGCCTGCTATGGTTGTGTTGGGTACCCCGGAGATCATCCCGCTGTAGAGGCAGACTCCCATAGCTGGGAATGTCTAAGTGGTACCCCCAGAGTATGCCCCAGTGAGTCTCTGTAGGGGTGAATTCAAAAAATAAAGAAATAAAATAAAAAGAGAAAAATTCAGTGAGGCTATATGCAGTCAGACCGGTGTTTCCACTTTTTTTTTCTTTTCCTTGTTTTCTAGGTCTGCAGCAGTGTTTCCACTTTTGGGTGTTATTTTTCCTGATCGGATAGAACTTTCTTCTCAGTTTTGAATTTTTGTTGTCTGTAGTTCGTTTTGTCAGCTCTCCTGTTATGTAATTACCACAACATTTTAAGTACTGAATTTGAGAGGGAATTTGACCAGGAAAACACCGAGGGCCTGATTCAGACCCGCTCGCGAACGCTGAGCGCTCGCAAGCGGGTCGATGTTGGCCAAGTGCACATGCGCACGACGGAGCCGGCTCCGTCGTGCGCGAGACCCAAATAACGACGGCCAAGCCGTCACTATGGGTCTCGCACCAAAGGGGGCGTGCCGTCGATGGTGATTGACAGCATGCCCCCTTTGGTGGGCGTGGCTGCCCAGACAGAGGCGTTCCCATGGGAACGCCTACCGTCTGGGGCCGGCCCCACTGGCATCACTAGTGATGTAATTGGGAGTGCTTTTGGCTCTGATAGAGCCAAAAGCACCCCAGGGCTTGCGGCAACGAGACCCTACCACAAGGGTCTTGTCGCAAGCCCGATGGTCTTGACCATCGCGACCATCATTTTGACTGCTCGCTATAGCTGTGGGTCGTCACCCACAGCTATGCGAGAGGCCAGGAGGCAGCTCTTAAATTCAGAGGGACGGCCCTGATTCAGAGCGTGCGCTCTGTCAGAGCGTCTGGCTCTGAATCAGGGCCTGAGCCAGACAACCAGCACCGGGCTGGTTTCTCTCCTCTCCTGTACTCGGTCTCTGTTTTTTGGGCTTGTTAGAAAATATCTGAAGCTTACAAGGCAGCTGGGGTATAGAGGGGAAGAAGCAAAGTTCAAAAAGCTTCAGTTTTAAAATGCCAAGCTCCTCACACCACTGGCTATACCCCAGTTGCCCACTTCCCAAACTAGCATACAGTAGTGAGGGATTGTCCAGCTACTGCAACATTAATCCCTATAGCAGAGGTTCCCAAACGCGGTCCTCAAGGCTCCCCAACAGTTCAGGTTTTAGAGATAGCCATGGTTGAGCACAGCTGACTTAATTAGTACCTCAGTCAATTTGATTTAACCACCTGTGCTCATCCACGGATATTTCTAAAACCTGAACTGTTGGGGAGCCTTGAGGACCGCGTTTCGGAACCTCTGGCCTATAGTAACAACTTAGAACCTGCTGATCTCTCATTCTGCAAACCAACTACTCCTCTTATGATCCAACTCTGCAGGCTCCCCCCAACTCATGCTCTAAACATATACTGTACTCAAGTTAACCTTTGCCTCCTCCTTCCCTGTTTCTTGGTCCCTCCTTTACAATCTTCACCTACAGGCCCAGATTTTCCTTTACCCTTATAAATATCTCCATAGTACGGTCAATACCTGCTGTGATTATGGATTTCTAAATAATATAGTTAAATAAAAAAAAAAACTGTGCAGCCTGTACTACTTCATACCCATAATAATCATATGGTCCCTGACATCTGTCTTTCCAACACCCCATTAGAAGTAGGATTTACCATGCAACCCACCATTAAGCTCTAAGTCTGAACATGTCCGCGCCAAAGTTTGTCTCACATCCTCAACCACCACACACCAGTTGTAGGACAGAAAATGTGAGGATGTACTTTTTTATTTTTATTTTGTTCAGTGTTACTAAAACGGACAGTGTCAAATCCCGACGGCTGCGGTCCCAACGGTGAGTAATAGGGTTAGGGATAGACTTAGGCTGTGGGAGGGGAGGGTTAGGGTCAGGCCGTGGGTAGGTGGGGGATGGCTAGGGCTAGACAGTGGCAAAGGTGTGTTAGGGTTAGAATACTTACCTGCATGCGTCTGGCTTTCTACTGTTGGGATTGCGCTGCCGGGTTTCTGACCGCTGGCATCACCAGTGCCGCGATTGCGTACCAAACCCACTATAACAATGTAATAATTGGCATAAAGCAAAACACTTATTTTCTGTCTTTTTTTATTTGAAAACAGACCAGTGAGCTCAGTAACAATGAATCCAGGGTGACTGCACAGGAGGGCTGAAAACAGCACACCTGGTGGCAGACAAGTAATATGCAGCTTGGTTGTGTTGCTGGCGCGACACTTATTCAGATACCAGAAATTCAAGTACGGGAAACCTACAAAGAAATAGTAAATTGTTAGCAACAATTATACAGTTTCCTATAATGTTTATTGTGCTTTTTCTGCATAAGGTTAGACATTCACATATTACTTGGAATTATGTAGATATGCACTAGTTGGCCTTGCATTTCATTTGCAATGGTGAGAACCTCTCTGTTTTCTTGGAATCAAAATAATTTGACTACGTTTTTTCTATGTTAAAGTCTTGTCCACTTTTGGAGCAAATATGTATAAAAATAGGAGATCTACAACTGGACAAGCAAATATTAACAGTCCTTCCTTGCATCTCCCTTTAAATATTCAAAATTGGACAAATATGTAAATATATATAATAAATAATGATTGCATACAAGGGTATACACATATTTGGTCATTGTATATAGACATCAGTAGCTGCTGTAATTTATAAATTAGGGGCCACTGATAAGCAAATATAATATATCTTCCACAGATATCTGTTCATGTATTATTTGTGGTGAAGCAAAGCCATTTTAGAACGGGAGTGACAGGAAAGGAAGACATTGCTATGGCAGAGCTCTCCCATCCTGCTATACTTTCCACTAAATGGTTCTCTAAGAGACAAACCACCTATGTCTCACAGTCAGTACCTGCACTTTTAGTCATCAATATACTCAAATGGCTCTGGGGGCTCTGGTTCTTGCTCCTCCTCCTCAATTTTTGGACCATGAGCAGCAACTGGTTCCACTAGTTGTTCTTCTTCCTCACTAGTGTCTCTGAGGATTATGATGCCACCAATTGAAAGCTGCAAAGAATGGATATGTTTAAGTGCATAATAAAGTAAAATAAATTTAAAGCAATATACACATTTATTTACATACAAAAAGCTAACTGCTGGACCCACTTTCCTGTGTTCTGTAAAATGACGTGGCCCATATAGTCAGAACATATTTCTCAGGATTTTCCAAGTCAGCAGCTTGCAGAATCAGCCATTTACTTTTCCCTTTAGTCCTTTTAACTATTACTACCTACAGTATATCAGAATTAAACATTCACCAAATACTTTGTATGAAATACTGTTTCATCAAGACATAGCAGAAATAAGGTGTTTTTTTGCAAGTTTTTATATTTTTTAAAAATATTGTAGTAAGAAAACTGGTGCGCTTATAATGATGAAATGATCTACCAAGGTAGTAGCAACCAGAATCTAGCCGTCAGAAATGAATGCGCACATCTGATTGCTAAGGACTGCAGCATCTATTTTACAGATAACATCACTCCGCATGATCCCACATAGATCGTGTCACTCCAGCTGTACTCACAGGCTTAAAAGGTTGGTATCGGGTGCCCTCTGGCATGGTAAGTACTTTGAGCTGAGCTGGCATCACACGAGCTGGGTTCTCAAGGAGCTGGAAGTTTGGCTCTGGCTCCTTCTTTTTCTCTTCTTTCTTCTCAGTTTCATCCTACAAAACAGAACGTTGATGCATATGTACAAATGCATGCATTTTGGGAAGGATTTGTGGTCTATTTTTATTAAGTCACTTCATAAAGAACTACATAAACTGTTGAGTATTAATAGCTCCTTGATTACTGACACTCCTTAAGGGTCAGCTACTTCCCTTGCATTTGAACAGTTGCTACCATATCACAATCTTCTTGCCTCTGGCTATCTGACAGCACTACTTTATTAGACTTGTGCTTTTCATTTTTAGCAAAGGACATCAGATATCAGAGTATTCTTCAATGCTGAAGATTTTAATTTTTTTCTAAATACATAATAATTTCACCTGTGCTACTCAATCTACGAACCCAACCAACCGATAACCCTATATCTGTCTATTCTGCACAACGCATTTCCAAAAATCTCAAAACGTTTAATAGCTGCAAAAAATAGCTAAATTACTTGTCCTGCTCAAAGCTACTAAATGAGATCTGGTCTTCCCACAAGAGACGCACTTCTCCCAATCTCTCCACCCTGACCTCAGATCCTTATCCTACTCCACCACATTCCATGTATGTGATGCCAACCAAAAAAAAAAAAACACGGGAGGGGAGTCTGCAATCCTGCTAGCCAATTAGATTACCTTTGAACTCTTAGGAACTCAAAGATAAGGTCAGAAGATATAGTATCCTAATAGGCAAACTTTACAACCTCTCTTGTACCCTAATAATTGTTTACACCCCCAACCAAGACAAATCTACTTTCTTTTCTATACTTTTCCATCAGAAAAGGAGAACTTTAATTCATTACTGGACCCTTCCATGGAAAAATCTTCCCGTGGCCCGATCTCCAGACAAATCAGATACCCAGTTATATAAGAGGCTCTGTCTGACTTTCTTACACTGCCTGTATGACTCCTGGAGGCGTTCTATTTCATGTCCCTTCTTCATATTCTAGAAAGACATGACCCTACTTAGTCATGGACTTAGCGTTTAAAATTTTTACTCCTAATATACATCCAAATACCTAGTCAGACAATGCTCCAGTCGACCTCTCTTCCTTTTCAGTGAGGCTGTGGAAGCCGGGTGATTGGCTGAGACCAAATCTTGTAAATTAATATCTGGCGACGCCATTTTGTGTCGCCTTTGACGACACTATTTTGCGTCCTCAGTACAATGCCATTGTGTACGATGCTATATTTGATTATTAGCGTTGTGGGTCTGTTTTGCTACCGCATATTGTTGAAAGTCCAATCAAAACCTATACGCACATTAGATAATACATATAAAATATATAAGACGCACAACGCATAGTTGCGCTGTACATCAAAGCAGATAAGCACAAAACACAGACGCACAAAGCATACTAGTGAAGTTACACAATATTCTCACACTCACACATGCAATCACTTATAACAAGATTCCCAAGCATTAAGGTTAATATTAGAGGTTTCATTAGCAAATACTTATGTTGTGAAATGTAATGTATATGATATTTAAGGTACATAAACTAGTAGACATGTCATGTTTGGTACCATTCTAAATCACTGTTTATTTGCAGATCTCCGGTTCTATCGGCAAGGAGATCGCATCATGCGTCTGCAAGTTATGAATTATAGGAAATTAGTGGTTAGAATGTATATCTGTATGTAGTGTCTTTTGACTAGTTTAAACCTGTTCTTCGGCAGGAAAACCACACAAAGCAACGTCTGAGGAACTGGGACACACCCCAAGTGACGCTGTATGAACTGTCCTATGACCTGCATCGTACCAGAATGTCCAGGAGCAAGACTCAATGGACATCTAGCGTTCCCGCTAGGCTGTTTTAGCGGGGCGCGGCGCCCTGCCCTCCTTCTGGAAGGCAAAAGCGCCCTGCCCTCCAGAAGGAGGGCAAAAAGCGGCCTGCCCTAACAGCCTGTGGGAGCCGTCTTCACCCGCGGGTTGCAGTGTCCCGCGGGTGAAGAAATGTGCGGTGACCCGGTCACCGCTGGAGAATAGACATGCGCCCGGCATCTATTCTCACTGTCTGCAGGGCTTGGGGGCTGCCCGGCGTGTCCGTAAGTGCCGGGCACGCCCCCAAGAGTGACAAAAATGGGAAGCGTCTTATAGACACGCCCCCTTTTCAATGACCACGGCCCCTTTCTCGGTCGCGCGCGCGCAAGATCGTGCCCTCTCTAGCTCTGGCGCCCTGCCTCGCGCCGGAGCTAGAATGAACACTAGACATCTGTCAACTAGTTTCTTTGTTCTGTAAGGTATATAACCTGAGTACTGGTTATAGTATACAGCCATTCTTCTTGGATGACCACAGGCATCTGGATAGACTGTAAACTGGGACCAGTGCGCACGGGTATGTATCGGCTTGTACCTTTGTATTTACTTGCTTTTTGCGCTAATTGTCTAGATCACAGCGCGTTATACTTTTCATTGAATAATATAACTTTTTGTGCTTTGGAACCACAATTGGATTGGAAAGCAATTATTTCTTAAGCGACTTGTAGTGCTAAATAGCGACATTTGGGTATAGAGATTTAGAGGTATCAATAAGACTCTAATCCACCATGCTGAGACCATACACAAATTATTCAAACTGTTCATGACATCCACCGATACTACACCTGACACACTCCGGGAGGCACATAAAGCAGTGATAAGGAGTCATCTTCTATAAATGTATTTTTAGGGACAAAAAAATAAACTTCTGTGAACAAAAGAATTGACCAAACAACTTCCATGTCCCTGAGACTCAGCACAAGAACTCACTGGACCCAAGCAACTTGCAGAGACTTAAGGTAATAAAGGGAGAACTAAACCCCAGCTTCTCAGAACAAACTGCCAATAACCTTAAATGACTGAAAACGATCTTACTATGAGAAAGGTATTCTTTTAGCCATAAAGATCTCCTCAAACACTATTACCTAGGAACCCAAAGCAATCCATCCTTTATAACCACCCTCCCCATCCTGAGCTTGGCTGTTCCTCTGCAGATTCTCATGTTAAGAATTTCCTGTCCACAATGGATTTCCCCCAAATCTCCTTCATGCAGCCCCAGATCTTATAGCAGTAATACCAAGGAATCAGCCCTATCGATAAAAGAAGTCTGGCAAATCTCCAGGACCTGATGGCTTCACGGTGGCCTACTACAGAACATTACTTGACACCTCACCCAATTCGCTGTTCAGCATGGCTCTCCGGAGTACCCCATTTTAAAACTCTATCTTAGAAACATGAATGGTAGTTATATATAAAGAGAGCAAAGATTCAACAATATCATACTTTATGCCAAGATTTTGGACAACCAATTAAACACCCTTCTGTCATCCTGAATACACTCTAAGTAGGATTTATCCCAGGCAGGCAGACAAAGGATAATAACAGGAAGACAGTGTAACTAATCCAAATTACTACTGGTTGATGCTCTGCGAGACAAACGGGACATTTACATACATTCAAGTACGTGAACTGTTTCTATACCACAAATGCTTTTAAGACTTGGACACCATAAAAATAAATTAGTAGCATAGAAACAGTTCACGTACTTGAATGTATGTAAATATCCTGTGCATCACACAGGGAATCACTATTACTAATAATAACTAAACCCAGCGGTCGACCTGATGCTTGATGTAAGACAGGATTTCTTGGCAAATCATACTCCGAACTTTAAAAATGACCTAATTGGGCAACTTTCTCAAGGGCATTAAACCTACATACCACAACATTTGCGATGACATGTAAAAAGGGATGCCTGCAGTCTCCACTGGTATTTGTCCTGGTCATAGAACCCATGGTGGTTGTAATTAGAGCTTCACAACATGTTCAGCGAGTGCAGCACTCTCCTGGGTATGGCTGCTTAGGTAGATATTGAAACTAAGACCTCTCTTTCCAGCCTTTGGGGACTTCCCAGAACTCACAAACATAAGTTATACCATTGATTTGCTGCAAAAATGTGCATCTAAATATAAACTCTATATTGCCATATTCTCTATTAACCGTCATTCGGGATAAACCCAACTTCCCATTGAGATGCACAGCAGGGTACTTGGAGCTCTGATCCAGCATGGGTATTAAAATGTATAACTCATCTTACTGAGGGAACACATTGTGTCTAAGGACGCTCTTCAGGAAAGGTATCACCTGCTGGGTGCAAGACTCTTCCAGTACTTCCAGGTCAGACTATTCACAAACTCTCCCCCACCCATGCTGTTTACCATACACCTCTCACCTTTGAAACACTGTCTGCACACTCACCTCAGACAATGCATGATTTCCTTGCTATAGCATATGCCCTTAGACTCTACATCAGAGCTCTATTGCAGGCATGATGTGAGTTTGGTCTGGGCCCACCTCCAGAGGAGTATTATTGTTAGGAGATTCCACTGTGATCAAGACTGTGGCCTATAAGGGTTACTACTGATTGTATCACATATTTGACAAATTGAGCAAAATGTTTCCCACCTGTGATCCATTGTACTGGAGGAACTGTGGCCACAGGGGAACCTTTTAGCACTTATGGTGGACATGTCCCAAGATACGCTTGTTCTTGCCCTGGGTTCTATGGACCTTTCTTCTCTCATATTTCCCCCTCCCCCCACCACCTATCCAAGCACTCCAAAAAACAGACTTCACATATTTTGGAAACAGCCAAGTCAGCCATTGCATCCCATTGGCAGAACGTAGATCCCCTTTCCCTCTTGGATAGTACAAAACACATCTGGCATGTTGTATGCAGGGATCAAATAATCTACTATCTCTTCTCTCAAGTCTTGGCTCCCTGTCTCTTCCACAAGAGGCAGAAACGCATGTTCTCCATTTAACAATCTTTCTCTGTAGCACCTAATCTATATATCCTCCTTCGTTCAATCATACAAATTTTTGGTGGCACCATCCTTCTTCCATGTCTTATTTTCTATTTGCTTGTTTGTTTATTTATTTGCCATTTATTCACATAAAAACAGACCTTGTGTGTCTACTAACTACAGAACTTTACTTGTTTGTAGCTATAATTTCTATGGCATAACCTAAACTGCATCAATTCTCAGATCTAGTAACAAACCTGGCAATGCTTGAGACACTACACTAAGGGCTTATACACATGGGCACTTCGCGGAAGTGGTACGAGCTATATTTTCCGCTTGGTGTATGTAGTTCAACGGTCACTGAAGTAGGGTTCACTAAAGTGCAGACAGCACACAAGTGTTAAAATGAATGCTCGGGTGTGCTGCTTGCACTTTCTTCACAAGGTTCAATGAGCCCTATTTGCATTGCCGGTTGAGCTACCTTCACCCACATAGCTCATGCTAAATGTGCCACCACATAGATCATAAAAGTAACACGGGGGCTTTCTCTGTTCTCTAATGACCGAGTCTTACTGATGCCAGAGAATCAGCGTGCCATATGATTCATCATAACAGCAGCTGCAGAGACTCACCACTTCCATTTTCTCCTCTTCTTTCTTCTCCTTTTCTTTTTCCTTCTTCTTGGCCTTGGCTGTGATGGACAGGACGGCCGTGGAGACCTGAGTGAGGACAGGGTTTTCACATTTATGAGATATCTACGTTTTCAGGATGGCAATATTAATATCCTGATGCGTGGGAATTTAAATAGAAGTAAAAGATTACAAAAAAAAACAAAAACCTGCAAAGTGCCTGAGCGCAGGACAAGTTGTTTTTTTAACACAACATGTTTTGCAGCACTGCCGTTCCAGAATTACAGGGAAGATATTAGAGGAGACACGAGACTAAATGAATGATTCTGTACATTCAAACACTGTAATATTGTTCACCTACCTTCTCTTTCTCTTTCTCCTTGGGCACTTCTAGGGGGGCAGGGTAAGCAAATGTTGAGGGCTTGCAGTTTGATCGATACTGAACTTTTGGCATCTGAAAATAGAAGATGGACTCTATGTACTACACATATCAGAATATATTACACCTCAAACAGCCACCACACAGACAAACGCAGGCATTTCATTATATGTGCACATGTACGTTTATCGTGAACAAGAATCCAGACCACAGAACATATATTTAACGTAGCCACTTCAGCAGTGCAACAGAGCTTAGTAGTAGTAATTATCATTCACTTAATTATCTCTCCTGAAAATATGGAAGCCATGAAATAATGGGAATCATTTCCTAATATGCCTACAGCAAAGGTGCTAAGTCAGGTTATTCAAGGAGAGCAATTCTACAGATAAAACTCTTCTTCCAGATGCCAGGGACACCAACACGTTGCTTAGAGGCAGCAGTGTGTCAACGGAAAATATGTCAGATGGAAAAATCAACCTGTATGCTATGTACGAACAACCAATCCTCTATACAGGTTTAACATTGAATGACTAACTGGGTTAATATTAACCCTTTGTTGATTTTCAGATCATGGTATGGCTTTCTTGACAGTTGCTGAGTACCTATTGTACAGGGAGTGGAGTGAAGCAAGTGTTAACAAATCTCATTAACCGTGATGTCTGTCATTACTATGAGCTGCTAATGAGCGATGAGTGATCCTGCATCATAAGGTCTGTAAGAGGATTATACTTTTCCCTTTCAAGTTTAGGGGGGCTTGATGTTACAGATATTGTAACCCATTCATTGCTATACCAAAAACCTGTTACATGGCCAACCAAATGGGCAGTAGGAGATACAAACTGGACGCAGACTATATTGTATAGATCTGAGAGCACTCACCTTAAGATCCTTGTTAAGACCGATGACACAGGTAGGAGTAAAAGATAAAGACAGGAAGTGCGAGAGTGGGAACCAGAACCAGAACTGAGTGAACACCAGGACTCCTACCACTGACGGCATGTGAGTGTGACCAGTGCGTGACTGCAATGAAATGGTCACATTGTGTCCTCCTGCACAAGACAAATGGTATTGTATCAAAAAGCTACAGAGATCAGTACAGCTCCAGATCTGTCTGTGATTGTTACACAATAAGAGACACAAGTTGTGAGGCTTTAAAAGAATGCATTAAAATTAATATAATGACATCAGTCCATAAACGTGTGCGGCAGCTGAGTGGTTAAACGAGTGGCTAAGGCCAGACCATCTTCCATCAGTGCAGGGTGAAGAGGGCAGCAGCAGGGACATTACCGCCATGGGGCCAGGTGCAGTCGTCTAATACTATTATAAAGCCATTATCCCTGGTTTTCTAGAGAAAAGTAATATACACAGTGACATTCCCCCAACAAGGATAACCCTTTAGTTTCTGGATAGCTTCCTGTTAAGTTAACCGGCCAACTCTAGCTCAAAGGCCTCAGCGAGTCACTAATATATGGTAATGCAACTTTTACAGGGCAAACCATTATCTGTACTGCGATACACGTTCCACATACCTGCATCCAGTATTCCCTGTGCCAGTATGGCACCAAACTTTGCCATTACGTCATCATGTTTGTCATTAATCACTTTGGAATATAGCTGACGAAACTGACTGACCTGTAAAAATAAATGGTTGAAGAGTTAGACAGACAGAAAATTACTAAGAAGCAGAATAAATGTTATTTGTAATAAAACTCACATTCATGCCTGCATCTTATATGCTTCTAGTTTCTGCAGCCACATATCTCACACAGAAAGTATTAAGACCGATGTGGGCACTAACCATGCCCTTGGGGACAGTGACAGCTCACAGCACACTATACCGCCTGAACTATAATCATATCTTCAGGAAGCAAGACTACAAGAAGGCAGAAGCACAGCAGACCTAATGCTCCGCTGGCGCCTGCCGGCTCAAAGGGCCATGTCCAGGATGTCGATCATGGGCATCGTCACGCTTACAGCTTGTTATGGCACAATGACAAGTAAAATAGGTGACATAACGTCTTCTGTGCAAACCCCTGAACTGCTGGATAATTATTCTTATGCTCAGGGCAAAAATAAAGTCAATAAGCAAGCACGTGGAGGCTGGCTATTACAAAAGTCAATGAGCCAATACAGGGCTAACGGCTATTTTTTTTTTATAAACCAATATGAGATTTGCCAGCAGCTGCAGCAAAGAAGTGTTGGATGGGAGAGAAATGTGTCTCACTTCATATCTCCATGCACATAGTGACTGATGGTTCTTCCAGGGAGAGTCTGAGTCACTATAAAGGTTCTGCTCTGTGCATGGATCCGACTGTGGACACAGACTTTATTATCTCTTTTATAGACTGTTTATTTTATTTCAATGTCAAGTTCTCTCAGATGGAACACTCTGGAAAGAGTTGCATACCAAAGTGGGGAGACGATCTCTGTACATGGCAGAACATGGGGGCAAAATATACTACATTACAAGCTAGTACAGGCTTGGTAGAATAATATTTAGAAATGGGGAGGGAGTGTGTATGTGTGTGGGAATACAAAGTACACAAGAAGTCTCAACGTCCGTGTTGCAGGGTTTGACAAGATGTAATCCATGTGCCTCTGCTGCTTCGGCTCATTAAAGTATAACTTCATTTAGCTGCTTTAGCAGGACTACTGCAAATTCATTGTGTGTCTTGGTTACAAACTGAGCAGATTTCCATTTTATCATTTCAAACATCTACAGCAGTGTTTCCTAACTCCAGTCCTAAGGGAGCACTAACAGTGCGGGTTTTCAAGATCTCCTAGCTGTTGCCCAGGTATTTTCATTGCTTGCCGACACATTTTAAAAGATCCACAGGTGTTGATTTTTTTTTTTATTTATTCTACTTGTGATACGGAAGGAGATCTGAAAAACATGCACTGTTAGGGGTCCTCTTAGGTCTGGAATTGGGAAAATCTATGGAGTAAGAGTAAATAGATGCACAAATCTAAAGGGGGGCTTTGTTGCGCATATTAACTGATTTCATGACGTAAAGCAGAGGGATATACTGTAGCTCTAGAGTTAACAATTTCAAGTACAGGAATAATGAAATGAAGTTTAGGGAGTGAGGCATGCTGGTATTAATGGCAATGGAATGAAAAGTTACAAACACAGGGGCCTATGTTGCAGGAAATCTTCTAAAAAACATACAACATTTTTGGATGATATTCACAAAAATTATGTCTCCACCTAATGGAGCGGAATTAAAAGGATCTCTCTTTGTTACTTGTCGCTTCCACAAGTGCAGTAAGAATGTCAGGACAAAAACTGGAAAGTAAAATGTTTTTTGTTTATAATTGATCACTTTACTTTTTATACATCGAAGGGATGGGCTACTATTGGAGATAAGAAATTATAATCATCAGGACTAAATTGTGAATATAGGATTAGTATTTCCCACAGTAACATAAAAGGTGCTATCTGTACGTTTCACATAGTTAATGTTACAATAACAAAATGGTATGTTAATGTTAGACTGATTGACATCATTGTACAAGCAGGTCCACTGTGTCTCTACAAGAGTCTTAGATGTATATTTCCTAAAGTGCGGGCTTTTAAAAGTGGAGTTGTTGCCCATAGCAGCCAAACCGATTCTAGCTGTGACCAACCACGGACGGTTGTTTAGTGTGCCCGGCGCAAGAAGCGAGAGCCGCCGGTCACATTATAGAACGGACCGGGCAGAACTGCCACTGAGCTACTTTGGGAGGCTCAGATGTGCCAGGGCTGTGCCTAGACGCGGGGCGTGACATCACAGGTCACGCACGATGCATTGCCTGTCAGCCCGGCCGCCCTGCCAGTCACCCAGCCCTGTGAAGACCAGAGGAGATGCACTGACAGTGAAGGAGTAGCACAGAAGAGGTAAGTGAATGGGGTGGGGACACACACAATAACGGACAGTGATAGGGAGGAGAGGGGTAGAGAGTGCAGAATAACTGACACTGATGGGAAGGAGAGGGGAGAGAGCAGGACACACACAGATGAGAAGGAGGAGGGGGGAGCACAATAACACAGATGAGAAGGAGGAGGGGGGAGCACAATAACACAGATGAGAAGGAGGAGGGGGGCGCACAATAACACAGATGAGGAGGAGGGGGGAGCACAATAACACAGATGAGGAGGAGGGGGAGCACAATAACACAGATGAGGAGGAGGGGGAGCACAATAACACAGATGAGGAGGAGGGGGAGCACAATAACACAGATGAGGAGGAGGGGGAGCACAATAACACAGATGAGGAGGAGGGGGAGCACAATAACACAGATGAGGAGGGGGAGCACAATAACACAAAAGGGGTGTGTGTACAAAAATAGATGAGGAGGAGCGGTGGCACAACAACACAGATGGGGAGGAGAGGGGACACAACACAGATGAGGAAGGGGGGTTAGCACAATAACACCGATGGAAAGAAAGGAGGGGGGGCACAATAACACAGATGAGGAGGGGGAAGCACAGTCACACAGATGGGGAGGAGGGGGGAGCAGAACAACACAGACAGGGAAGTGAACCAGAGCAGGGACTGTACGGATGCACTCAGGTGCCCCCTCTCCTTCACAGAGTGTAATTATTCTGGTGCACCAGTCTTTCTTTGCCTGGGGTGCCCGGTCCCCTAGATACACCCCCTGGGGCCAGTGGATGCGAGTTTTATTCCTGTGGAGGCCAATGTAGTGTGTTTTATTCCTGTGGAGGCCAATGTAGTGTGTTTTATTCCTGAGGAGGCCAATGTAGTGTGTTTTATTCCTGAGGAGGCCAATGTAGTGTGTTTTATTCCTGTGGAGGCCAATGTAGTGTGTTTTATTCCTGTGGAGGCCAATGTAGTGTGTTTTATTCCTGTGGAGGCCAATGTAGTGTGTTTTATTCCTGTGGAGGCCAATGTAGTGTGTTTTATTCCTGTGGAGGCCAATGTAGTGTGTTTTATTCCTGTGGAGGCCAATGTAGTGTGTTTCATTCCTGTGGAGGCCAATGTAGTGTGTTTAATTCCTGTGGAGGCCAGTGGGTGTGTTTTTTTATGTGAGAGCCAATGTGTATTTTTTTTCATAGGTCGCGCAGCCCGTATAGCCGGATGGTGTGCCTTGGCAATTTTAAAATCCTGCGCAGTGTGCCTCAAGTTGAAAATCACTGTGCTAGGCAAATGAAAGAAGAATCTGATTGGTTGCTATGGACAACAATCTCAACTTCTAAAAAAAAAAATGCACTTTAGTAAATATACCCCTTACACAGCAGATTGGTCTCACTTAGAATTTGATCTTGCTCCATTTAATCAGCAAGACTCTAGGACATACAAAACATATAGGCTTACCGGTAATATAACAAACATCTGAAAAGTGGTAAACAATTGGGAGAAAAACTACAGAGCCAACTACAGATTTTAAAAATAAAGCCATTAAAATTGTGCTCACATTGTGCAACATTTATCTCAATTTCAACCTATATTAATATATATTATATAATTTGATAGCAGTACATCTGTGCCTGGATGAAGGCGCTAAGGGGATAACAAGCTAGTGACAACATGGAACATTGATATGCTGTGTGTTGGGAAGAGTCCTTAATACTTGTCTTGGAAGTAAGAACCTATTTACTCACCTTGGGGCAGGTAATTTCAGTCTGCTGGATCATAATCAAAGCAGATGCGATGAGTGCACCCTGGCGTACATAATTTACAGGGTCATTAGTCATTGGCTCCAAGAGGTTAATGGCTTCCTGTAATAGACAGAAGGGCTTTAGTCTGCAACTGCATACCCTAATTACTAGGTACTTAATATTACATATTCTGCAGGTCAAACTATGTGCTTCTCACCTTATTGCCAGTGCCAGAGCAGCAGATACCCAGGGCCATGGCCGCTCCATACCGCACATGAGGGTTGTAGCTCTCAGAGAGCAGTGACACCACACTGGGACATTGCTCTGGTGTTCTAAAGGGAATAAAAGAGCATTTTGAGTCAGAAGATAGTTAAAAGGGATAGATAACGCAAGCAAATGGTTCTAACTAGACTGACTATAATCCATTAAACCAGAGGTTGGTAATCTGTGGCTCTACAGCTGCTCTAGTGCATAGTGTAGCCTTTGCAATGCCACAGGTTGCCTACACCTGCACTATACTAACCATATTCCTTGGTAAAATACAATAATGCACTAAATCAGTATTCATATTATATGGTGAGAAGAAACTGATTTGTCACAAAGTATAAAGATAGGACATGGAAATGTGAATGAATAATGGCACTGATGAGTTCCTGCTGCATAACAGGATGGAAAGGTATATTTCCCCTTCAGTTTCAGTACCTGGAAGTGATGTGGAGTGAGGGCGGAAGTGCGGTTCCCTGCCCAAACAGACCACCAAAGAAACAAACTTGAACCCTCGTGGCTATTCCCCCTCTATGTCCACGTGGATTGTAGGGAATGACGTGGGACAGTAAGCTGATGACGTCAGGGTACAAAAACTGAAGGGGGATCTATAAACTTCCATAACAGGACATCCCCAGCAAGGGAACAGGCAGTTAGGATCTCAATGTACCACTATAAAACAGGGCAGAACATATTGCAAATACTACATGGATGGGGGATGTTTATTAGTAAAAATGAAATACCAGCTAGTTTAACACAGAAGTGTTGTGCAAGAATATAATCTAATCAAGTAGTGGTGACAGTAGATTGATGAGCAGCACATTTTATGTCAACATACTACCACTATTCACTAAGTGTGATATACCTTAAACAGCCAGGATAAGTAAAAGCTGCCAGAAGCAGAATACAATTATTTAATAACATCAAGTTCAGTTTAGCCAATATGAAGTAACAGATGGGAAAGGTAGAACAGTTCTGCCTGCTAATTCTTCTTGGGACATACTTCCACTTCCCCAAAATAGACAATCACAGTGTTTATACCAGTAATTGGCAACATTGGGTGACCCTCTGACCTTCATAAGGGCTGCACAATAAGCTTAAACTCATTAATAGTTAAATCAATACATTTAACCAAAGAAAGAGACACATACTGTATCTGTAATAGCACATAAGCAGGCATTTTAAACAAACGTCACAGGCTACAAGAAACAAATGTGACAACAAAGCGGGAAGTATCTAGGGGCTGCTGGTTAAGATGTGGAGGGACACAAGTGGCCGCAGGGCAGCCTATTGTCCATCACTGGTTTATACTAGTCACAGTTATTTGTAAACAAAGCTAAAGAATAAATAAATAAAAATTGCATAACACAAGACAAAGTAAAATACTCATTAAGCAACAAATGACATGAATATTACCTACAAAAGACATTTAGAAATACTTGCCTAATTAACAGAGGTGACAAAGGGTCATGGTATACGCAACCTTAAAATGTGCTGTTCATTCTCAAGGTTTTATTTAAACATTAAAAATAGTGAGCTGGTTAATACATTATGTAAACTCTGGTATCTCCGATATCCAAACAAAGAAACTAAAATGACTTTACCGAACACTGTCATTTTTATGAACAATAAAAGCATTAACAATTGTGTTAATGTCAAAGGTCACTAGTGCATAGTGAGTTTAACCTAGAGCTGCTACCACCATATATAGCAATAGTACCAAACAACATGCCGATTCTCTGATACAATTATGCATTGCAGTTTGTTCACTTTTCTATGAACTCTCAAACTATGTACAACACATTCTTATGGACATAGAAGGAACGGTATATACTTATCCCAAGCACATCTAGGATAGCTGATATTTCCAATGAGAGGTGGCATTTCAAAAATAATGTTTTATATGCCTAAAGCATCAGAATTATACTGGTGGAAAAAACATGCATTGCCAATTGATGAATACTTTCCCTTTCAAGTTATAAATCTATATGACAGAAAAGCACTACAGTTCTCCACAACATACCCAGTGCAGATGTGAATTAATTGAAGCATTTTTTTTTTTTTTTTTTTTTAATCTTAAAGCATGGTTATAATGAATGTGGGATGCCCACAGTATGCCAGACTGATCAGCCAGCATTGAGGACATTAGCACGACAAGGTCTAACAAAGAAATTTATTGGATAACATTCAGCAAACAATCAGAGGGGAAAATGAATATTTTACAGTTATCTTTTAATATTCGACAAATACAAAAATATAACACTATTTCCATTACACGGTTTTACACAACTTATGTACCAGCAAAGCATTACACACCCTTGCTGCTGGCACTGAATGACCATCCTGCGATGTAAGAAGGTGGTCAGTGTGGAAGTTGGCCACTCTAAGCAAAGAGTAAGATCGAGTTCAATATTATACTCTGTTTTGTGAAAGGAAAAGGCTTTGCTTGCTGCCCCAGCTTCCAATGAAAGTTGGGACCATGTGCTAAGCTTGGGGGATAAAGCAGAGAAAAGGACTGATGAACACAAAACAGGAGGTGGGGGCTGCAGGTGGAGCTTCTAACGGACACATGCAGCTCCATGAATGGCTGCTGCCTTAAGCTGCATACACACTACACGATGTGTGTATGCGGTGATATCGTCATCGGCAAGTGTATACACTGCCAATGCCGACCAGTGATGGACAGCGATGGGGGAAAGGGGGGGGAGCGGGACCATGCTGCATCACTCACTATATCCCCACATTGGGCTGCATGTACAGCAGACTGGGGTTATCCTAAGTGACCAGTGCATCGCTGGTCGTTTTTTTGCATACTCACTAGCTAATATTTTGAACGGCTGAACAATATTATCGTTTAAAATACTGTCTAGTGTGTACGCGGCATTAGAGTGCTATTGTTTGAATATCCCACCAAACCCCTACACTGTTATTCTTCTTCATGTATGAAAATCTTAAAAAAATAAATAAAAAACTATTTTTGAATGTGGCCAGGGGGGTCCAATGTCATTATGGGCAATGACTGTTTGATAAACAGAAAAAGAGCAGACAATGGGGACACAGATACCACCCCTGATGTTTGCACATAAATATATCTAGCATGTGCATTTTCCTGCTAACACAGTACAAACCTGACTCAGAGGTGCATATATTGCCGAAGTTTGTGCAGCGATTATTTGCTAGGGTGCGTGCACAAAAAGTCCTGGAAACCCCATGTGGCTCATGCGTTCCACTGAGTATGCTGTGGCGTGTGGGGACACTGGCATTAGAACTGGTGAGGCAAACACATGAGTGTTTCTGGGTGGTGACTGGGAGGAGGACTGAAGTGTGCACAAAAAATGGACATCTCATGGGCGTGTTTTGGCAGTGCAGAGTGCTGCATTCTTAGACGCAGAGCCACATGTTTAGCTGGAGATCAGAAGTAGACACTGCTCCAGCCATAGGCTGGTACAAGTGTCAATGGTGAACGCAATAATTGAGTGTTTGAGACCACCTCCAGATTTGCACTGTCTGCAGGCATTTAAAGTGGGCATCTCAGGGCTCGCACTGTCTAGCACACACTAGAACACAAGGGGAAGGCTGAAACTAACATTTGCATATTACCACCTCTGCGACTCCATAAAAAAAATAAAAATTTGCAACTGCGTATGCATTAGCATGCACCTCTGAATCAGGCCTTATGTGTTTTAGGTTAGAGCACAGGTTTGCAAACGCGGTCCTCAAGGCACCCCAACCATTCAGGTTTTAGAGATATCTATGGTTGAGCACAGTTGGTTAAATCAAATGGACTGAGGTACTAATTAAGTCAGCTGTGTTCAAGCATGGATATCCTTAAAACCTGAACTGTTTGGGAACCTCTGGGTTAGAGTGTGAAGTGCATTTTTTCTTGTACACTTAAAGGCTTAAAACTCAACTGCAAAGTTTGCTAAACTAGGAGGAATCTGCTGTACATAAACATCAGTGATTGAAGTAGATGAAAGCTGTGGCTCAATGTAAACTCTTGGGCAAGCAACTAATATGTATGGCAATCACACATCTGCAGACCAGCAAGCAACAAAGTTATACACAAACAGTTCATATAGTAGGACATTTCAAAAACTACATGAACAAATTTCATTTAAGAAATAAATAGATGTCCTCACTCAGGTAAACATTATGAATGTATAGTAAAACAACATTTTCTAAGGAACAGCAAAAAATTCCAAGTAATCCAAGTTGCATTGTGCAAACAAAGTACATTTATTATATCCTCAAATATATTTTCAATTAAAACAGCAAAACAAATTAATGGCGATCATTAGTTCTATTCTCCAGGCATGTATAAATATACATTAAATGGATATTATACACACATTCCATCTTAAGAACGCAGGAGTTACTTCTGTAACAGACTGCACTTTGAGTCTCTCAAGAAACATTTCAACACTCACTAATTCCCTTGGATTCCTGTGTAAGTTACGCCCCTCTTGTTACCGCCCGAGATCTGATAGACTACTATAATGTCACACGTTATTAGAGCACTGATTGTGTTTGTGTTCAGTACTGTACAACAAAAATATACAGCCTGGAACAGAACACATTGCTCAGCAGGAAACAGAAGTGCAGGCTCTGTCGGGTCCCCACTTGTTCTTATTACAGTGCATAATTTAAATTACACTGTATCCTGCCCCAAAAACAATGGACTGAGTGTTCCACTACCTAACAGCAGAATTTAGCAATTTAGGTGTCTATGTACTAATAATCACGGCACTGCTGTGATTATTATGTATCCATTTCGTCTGTAATATTCATTTTCAATGAAAATATCCCTGCTATGTACCAAGGGGAACTCGCAGGGACAGCGGTTGTGGTAACTGCTGTCCCTGCGAGGCATATCGCCGGCATTTATCTTTCACAGAAGTGAAAGACTTCTCCTGGGAAAGCTCACACCACGCATACGCACAGTGTCAGCTTCTGGGACTGGCCAGGGGCTACGGGGGAAACTGCAGTTTCTGCATAATTTTAAGTCAAAATCAGCTTGATACATATGCCCCTTGGTCTTGATGCAAAAAAGTAGTAAGAGTAAAAAGGAGAAAAGAGGTAGAGTTGTTACCAGCAAATGTCAGACATTCTGAAGGCGATATTTTAAAATGACCATGGCTCTAACTCTGATATGTATGTAAACCCGATGGTTTACGTACATCCCAGATGTTTGGGGGTCTGAACAGGCACCGTTCTGCGCATGTACAGAACAGGTCCTGCTTGATCCCTCGCAGTCCCCCTTAGACGCAGGATGATTGACATGCTACATGGTTTGGGGGGCAGCGACAGTTGTACAAAACAGGGGCAGTTGTACAAAACTTGGACAATTGTGATCCTAAGCAGCATCTACGGACACGCAGCTCTCGGATCACAGATGCATGCAGGACTTGTCCATTTCCTAGAGACACCTACTGCTGCATTTGTATTTTAGTTGGACGGTATTGCACGGCTGCTTCCTTGCGGCTGTGCAATACCATCCACATCGGAATCCGGTCCCATGTGCAAGAGCCAACAAGGGAACATCTCACTTCTAAATATGGTCAGAGTACAGGGGTAAATAGCACAGATCCAAACTAACTTAGCTGAACCACTTTCACATGCTTTTGAAACACAATTGCCTTATAATGTAAAAGTACCATTAGAAGTGGTCAGTTTGACATCTCTGGTTCATGGCTGAACTCAGGAGAGATCAAAATACTCCAAACAGAATTTCAAACATCTTTGAAAGCAAAAAAGTTTATTTCAAATGTTGATTCTAGTTATAATCTAGTTATATCAGGTCTGCCAAACCTCCATCCCTCAAAATTAAACATAAGATTAAGAACACCTATCTAAATAAGTACAGAGAGAGTCATCAGTTTGGAAAAAAAGCATGTTGGCCAAGATAGTTTTATTTGATTAATTTTCCTTTATTTTGTATATAAGCTACATATGCACCACACTAGACTACAATAGTTGATTTAAGAACTATAAAGTAATACTTAACCTTATGTATCAAACGCCTCTTTTGTTATGAATGGTAAGCTTATGATTTGTATTTATTTGTTATCATCAGCAAAACAAGTTTGACAGACGAAAATTACATTGCACAAAACCACGCTAAAAAACAGTGAAATAGCAATCCATGGTAGAGGTTATTACAGACAGTTACATAAAATAATGATGTTAAATTAACCAAGAGATACATTCATAGCATTCAGCATGCGCACAGCAGATGGAAGAAAACTATCCCTCAAGCGACTCGTACGTGCCCGTAGTACTCTGAACCGCTTTAAAGACGGAAGCTTATCAAAAAATTCATGAAATGGATGGCTTGGATCAAATATGATACTATTGGTTCTCTTTAGAACCCTAAGTCCATAAACATCATGGATAGTTGGCAACTGCACGCCAATGATTTTGCTAGCAGTCCTAACAACCCGTTCCAGTGCACTCCTTTCACTCGCTGTGCAGTTACCATACCAGATAATACCAAACTTCAGAATGCTCTCAATTGAGCATCTGTAAAAGTTTAACATGGTTACTTTACTAACTCCTGAAGCCCTCAAACATCTTAGGAAAAACAATCAGGACTTTAAAACAGTTTTTTTTTGTCTGTTAATACGCTGTCTAGTTTTAGTATTACTGGTTGTCCCAATTGTAAAACGCTACGTAAAATGCTAACTCTACATAAGAGAATTTTTGGTACTTACCGTTGAATCCTTTTCTCTGAGTCAGGCTGGGGGACACTGGACCATGGGTTGTAGGTGGGAAGGTGTGGGAGTTGGCACTAATGACTGAAATCTATACCTCCCCCCCATCTGCAACCCTTGACTTCAGTACAACTTCAAAAGTGCCTGGTAAGGAGAAGCAATATTCAGTGACACTGTCATGCCGAAAAATAATGAAACTAAGGGTCAATTTAGGACCAAAATCATAACTCATACTCAAAATAACTGAGCGTGAGGGAGGGAACGTAGTGTCCCCCAGCCTGACAGATAGTGAAGGATTCAACGGTAAGTACCAAAAATCCTCTTTTTCCTCAAGGCTGGGGGACACTGGACCATGGGACGTTCTAAAGCCGCCCTGTACGTCCAAACTGGGCATCACCAGAGGCAAAAATATGTAACCTGTAGCACCACGCAAACGTGTACACAGAGGACCAGGTAGCTGCGCAACAAACTTTTTCAGCTGAGGACCAGTGACGCGCCGCCCAGGAGGCCGCCACAGCCAGAGTGGAATGAGTCGTCGCTTTGGCTGGCGCCGGGTGCCCTGCATCCGAATAAGCCCTTGAGATCACTGAGCGGAGCCATCTTGCAATGGTCTGCCACGTTTGTGGGCGTCATAGAGGACCAATAGAGAGTCCGTGCAACGTAAATCCAAAGTTTTGTCCAAGTAAATCCACAGGGCCCGGACGACATCCAACAGTGACAGATCGTCCTGGTCCCTTGAAGACTGTGAAGGTGAGAAAACAGGAAAAACTATTTCCTGGTTCAAGTGAAAAGAAAAAAACACCTTCGGTTGAAATAGAAGGAACCGTTCTGAGGACCGCACCGTCATCATGGAAAACAAGAAAAGGTGGTTTGCAAGACAAAGCCCCCAACTCAGAAATCCGCCGAGCCAATGGCCATAAGAAAAAACACGTGACAAACCGAAGGTTCACGGTTTCCAATGGCTCAAACGGAGCCCGCTTAAGAGCCGACAGAACCAGGGGCAAATTCCATGGCACTACTGGCTGCTGAAAGGGAGGCTGCACTTGCAAAACCCCCTGTAAAAAAGTCTGCACCTCTGGAAGGAGAGCCAGACGCTGCAGAAAATAAATGGACAGAGCCGAAATCTGTACCTTCAAGGATTGAAGCAGTAAGTCGGCTTCCAAACCACCCTGAAGAAAAGCTATCAGTCTTGGAAGGCGGAACTGGGCAGTATGCACTCTATGCCGCTCACACCACATAAAGAAAAACCTATGCTAAGAAAAATTTGCCTTCCTTCCACAGGCACTAAAACTACACTGATGTAAGGGGTTGCAGAGGAGAGGGGGGGGGGGGCAATGGGGGGAGTTATAGATTTCAGTCATTAGTGCCAACTCCACACCTTCCCACCTACAACCCATGGTCCAGTGCCCCCCAGCCTTGAGGAAAGAGAAAAGTAAATTGGTGAGCTTTTAGGTTTCATCTAAGTAACACAAACAGCTTTTCAGTACAATTAACTTAAGTCAGCCAGTTAACATAGTGAGGCGGCTAGGGGAAAGTGTTTACCCTTAGTACAGCCAATACATTTATACCTTGTATTTAAACCCTAAAGCAGTAAAACATCCAAAAATCAAATGTTTGCACCTTAAATTTCACCTGAATGTAACCGAAGTAAAATATCTCATCCTAAATATATACAGAGATCAGACCAATTTTCCAAATTTTAGTTATAGGCAACGCAGGGGGGAAGGGTAGCGTTAAGGAGTGCCTGGAAACCACCCATCACTGCCCACATTATGATCGCAATAGTATATTTTAAATTACTAGAACTGCATGTTTTACAGATCTCCTCAGTAGCACAAATCTTTTACGATGTGTCAGCAAGGGGATGTAGTTATGTGACCGGTCACGATACATACCGACTGCTGAATGCCAGCAAAGTATATACCGACGCCTATCATAATCCCGACACCAGAATCTAGGAGGACGCGCGCCCGAATGAGGTAAGTATGGGCCGCGCGTCCTTTTAGCCGCGGGAGGGGTGGGTTTGGATTGTTAAGTTTAGGCCACTTAGCGGGGTTAGTGTTAGGTTTGTTGTTTTTTTTTTGGGGGGGGGGGGGGTATTAGTATTAGCCACCCCTAGGGAATCCCAACACCAGCATCCCGGCAGCAGTGGAGATCCCAATTGTCCTGAAGTAAGTATTAGCTAACCTAATTCTACCCCCTAACCCTCCCTTAGGGGTGCCTAACCCTAACCTCCCTGCCCAGTACCTAACCCTAATCCCCCCTCTAAGTGCCTAAACCTAACCCCCCCCTTCCCCGCTGATTAAACCTAAGTCTCCCCTAACCTAAACCAAACCTCTCGGGGAACCCTAAACCTATTCCTCCACACACACTACATCCCCCCCGCCCCGGGCTGGCCCTACTGCCACATCTAATGGCTTACTTTGAACGCTGACCATGTATATGTCTGAAATATTACATACACTGCACTTTGTATGAGGCCAACTATAGCTGGTTAAGCTCTAATTAGGACTTCTTTATTGGTGGTCGCACTCGCTCTAAAATCAAGAATTTGGAAAACCTACGTTTGCCCCTGTTAGTGTTGCAGAATTAAATCTCCAATGACGCTCAGCGGACCAGACAATATACTGTATAGCAAGAGATTTTCATTCTAGAGGTTAAAAAAAAATTAAAAAATCATTATACGGGAGAATACGTAGCTATATAATCCAAGACTTCTCACGTGCTGCTTCCAGTCTCAGGGACACGATCCCCTATCCTATCAGGCTATCAGACTGCAAAGACTGAAGCGTGCCCTGAAAACACCACTGTGCATCAAAGCCTTCCAGCTCTTCTAACACTCTTAAACACATGTCCTCCCTCCTCACATTGCTTTCCAGTTTTCCTCCATGATATGCTCCAATTACTTAGAGCAGGTTCCTCTAGTCTTTTGCTTATCACCCTGTGCTATCCCCGTCTCCTGTGCTCCCACCACTTACAGCGCTCCAGTGATGGACTCTGTCAGCCTTTCCAGGCATGGGCTTACTGACTGCACCTGTTATAACTGTGTCATTTTGTTGGGTGGTTTTTGAACCTGTAATGCCTGTTCAATTCCTTTTTATATTTTATATTGTATTGTTGGTTTATCCAATTGTATTCTTCTTGAACACCGCTGTGGACATTCATCTTATGAATAAAAGTAATAAGAGTCATGTTGTAAGCTGTGCAAGTTATCACCTTATGTGATCCATTGTATGTCGTTCTTCTCAACATTACGTTTCTGGAAAATAAAATTTCTTCAGAAGAATTAATGCAGCTCTGTGCTATGTATAAGGGAAACAAACACACTCAGCTGTCTGTAGTGTGACTAGTAACAGTGATTTTATAGAAGTTCCTATAGAATAAAGCACACAGAGGAAGGTGTTCCACACAGGTTTTTCATTTTGATGGGTATTAAAGAAGGACGCCAAGGGGTTAATGTGTAGGATTGTGTCTGTAAAGCTTAAAAATAAATCATTTTGATTGGAGTAGTTTATGCACTGCCTGTCCAGTGTATACAAAATCTGCACGTGACAATCTCCAGACTCTTAGGGTGCCCTTAAGGCACAGCAATATATTTATATTATGGTCACTATGGACTAGGATAATCAGCACAGTGGTCCTCTCCTATTTCATCTCAAGGTAATTGGACCTTATGTTAAAACAAAATATTTGGTCTTAATTAGGTTTAGCTGAAAAAGCACAAATAAGATATGAAAAGACTGCACAATATTTCCCTTGCGTATGAAGTAGAATTAATACCAATAAACGAACTGAATCAGCAAATATATTAGTTATATGGGAAAAGGCACATGGGTGAGTGGGCTAAATAATGGAAATTTAAGGAAAAAAGCAAAAGTTCCATTACACGGTGTTAAGGATATATTCTTAATGAGCTCATGGGGACCTGCTAACAGTTTTCTAGAATAATGTATTAAAAACCTCCCTCCTATTAAATCTGAGGTTGAGGGGTCTGTGTTGTCAGTATGTGGTGTGAAGCCCCAAGGGTGCAGCTGGATAGGAGGGACAGGAGTAAAAGAAAAAAATGGGGGGAGAGAGAGATTCCAGTCTGGCTTCTGGCTGACCTCCAGCTCTCAACCTCTGTTAGATCTCTTAAGGAGACTGAGTGCTTCAACGCGGGAGTACAGATGCAATACACATGCACTTCCTGAGGACCGACTATGTATCTGAGAGGCATAGATGTGGTGTGAGAGCTGCGACTAAATCCATGGACGGAAAACAAGAAATGAAGACTCTTGCTTCAGTTGAAAGAAGTGGAATGTAAACTGCCAGGATTCTATAAGACGCACAATGGTACAAGGCACTGCTCACAATGACTTCACACAAAGTTTTCACAGAATGCAGCTGAACAGTTCCTGGTGAGTACAAAAACTAGGACAACCATTTACAGCATCGTTGTATAAAACAGACCGTTATTCCTAAGTGATACTGCAAAACACTTATGTAAATTAAGATGTACTGCCCTTACACGTGGAACATGAATGTGCTAAAAAACAATGTTCCCACGTGCGATCTTATTTCTAGAAGGACAGACTGCAGCAATGTCATATAAAAACAGCAGTTAAGCTTGCTGCTGGGGTTAGGTTACTAGCAGATAATGCCCATCATAGAGGGGGGAGCACAGTCACACAGGCAAAACAGATGGGTTTAAATTAAGCAAATCCCTCATCTGCCTCATTACAAGGGATGAGCATGGCATTTAAATGATATTAAAACATTGAAATGGATATTTGAAAAAGCTTTTTTGGAGATATAGACACACATATACATTTTCTGCCTTATCTAGATGAACAGAAGAAGAGGTTACAGTTTCATATCCACACACACATTGGATATTCCATGCCATCTCTCTGGCAGCTAAGGGGTTAAGCAAATAGCTCCCACAAAAAAAAAATCAAGACACTCCTTGTGTGGCAGGAGAAAGGATGGTGAAGGCTGGTGATTAGACGACAACGCAAGTGGACCTCACTCTGGTACATGGGAAGAACAGGTCCCAGATTAATTCAAAAGTTTAATCTCTCCTCCATCAGTGGAGTCACAGCCACATCATGGACCCTTGCAAGGGCATAGCAAAGAGTTACGTTCTCTCTTGAGCAGAAACAATAATGGATACAAACTAAGTGACAATCAATAATATGGGTCGAATAAGAAAAACAAGATAATGATCATGGCTGAGTGAAAGGGACATGCAAGAAGCAGTTTTGACATACCCAAGGTTAGCTGGAGCACTTTCCAACCCTGGCTCAGTTCACGGGCAAGAAATGACAGAGCTCAATCATTCTTATACTGCTAGCATCTTAAATGACACCAGGACGGACACGGCACCTCAGAAGTGCTGGATTGCACTCCTCACCCTTATGGTCATTGTGCCCACAATTGGAGGCAATATCCTGGTAATCTTGGCGATATCACTAGAGAAGAAACTACAGAATGCCACCAACTACTTCCTCATGTCGCTGGCTGTGGCAGACCTGCTGGTTGGAATATTTGTGATGCCAGTCGCACTTCTCACCATTATATTCAGTAAGTACCAAAGAGTGTGCCTGTTACTCCTTCAGAGCTGAAGTGGCAAGTGAGTAGTTATACCACTAGCAATTGGAGCACTGAAGAAGCTGCTTTGGTATTATGTACAGATGGACTAGGATGTCATCTAGATTAAAATGGTCAATGACATGTTCTAGTTTAGAATGGAAGTAATGTAACTCGGGAAGAGAATGGTATCACGTAGTGTACGAGAAACTCTTAAATACTTCACATGAGACAGGGTGAACTTTAATCTAAATGAGTTCGGATGGTAAAAATTAGAACATAGGTTACATGTACATTAAGGGGGGTATCCACTAGACTATTAAGTTGAACGATTGAACGATAACGATCGTCGTTTAGACATCTATAAATATTTCAAACATGCTGGTCAACGTGACAATAACGTCAGGTTCAGCATGTTTCCAGATGATAGATGACCCTGCACTGAACGTCTGCTTGTTCAGTGCAGGCCCATCACACGACTGGCAAACGACTGAACGATTACAATGTCGTAATCGAGCAGTTGTTTTCAGATCTTGTAGTGGATACCCCCCTTCACACACACAAAGGAAGCCTCCCACTAATTATTATTATTATTATTACTGGAGAGCATCATGGGGTCAGTATTCTGGGAAAATACGCATTCTAGAATATTGTGTTACATTAAAATAAACATGGATAACGGATACAAAATACTTCAACTAAAATAATTACAATATACTGATATAGGCAGGGAAAAATATATTAATGTAAGAACACATTAATATACTATTTCTTATACATAAACAGGGAGCCAAAATCACCAGGCCCCAGTAAAAACATAAGGATTAAGGCCTTTGTCTCAAATGAAGAAAGACAACTTAAAGCGGCAGCAGATGGCTTTAAAGCATCATTCGAATATACATACATCAATTGCTGTATTATGAACCTTTATATAATGAGATTATATCTATAAAATGACATACGAGGGCACGGGGAGGACTGCAGGAACAGGATAGCACTATATATACAAATCTTGTGTATGTTTATATACATCGAGGATCAACTGCTACAGCTCTATAGCTCTTCTCTGCTACCGCATAAAGCCAGGAGCAGTCACTGCAATCTGCAGCAGAAATATACATTATGTGGCAATAGGATTAGGTACACACAATTTTAATATGTATCCTGTAACTTAAAAAAAACTACAATTTGCAAAGAAATATATTCTGTGTGTCCCTACAGATGAACCTCCCCACACTATTACAAATATTAACCATACTCAGCACTAGTTTAATAAAATACTGTGCAAGTGTTCAGAGTATTGGGAAACGCACAAAGGATGCATATAACTTGGCTGCACTGATTAAAGAGAATACATCTTGAAATTGCTGTTATTACATCAGGCACATTTAAATCAATGGAGGTATCATTAGACCAAAGCTATAAAAAGAATGAGCTAAAAGTACATTACTGTAATAATGTTATTAATCTGCAGTCCACATTTCTGCCTCTCACGGATGAAAACGGACCTTTGAATTCACAACACAATATCCAACTGTAGTTGGTAGACAGCAATTCTTAAGGACAAATATCGACAACATGGGAAAATAGGTATAAAATGAGGTGTCCTGCAGTAATCTGTAAAAGGTCATATCGGTTAGAAGCACAGGTGTATGTAATAGAAGGGAGGCGGATTTGTTATTTATAAGGAATGTCAGGACGGTCAGAAAACAGCTTTAATTCTTCAGCCCCACTGTGTTTTTTAAGTCACAAATACAGAATACAAATTATAACGCCTAATGCTGGGCATACACTCTACAATTATATGTCAGATATCTGTCCAATCTGGCTGGTTGGAATGAAAACCTGGTAATGTATGGGAGCAAATGACAATCTGCTCACAAACACTGGAAAACAGACAAAAATGGTCGTTCAGACAAATTGATTAAAACACACGAATGTAACCAATTTGAATTTTTTGTCTTGTTTTCCAGTGTTTAAAACCATGATTGACTGTCATTTGCTCCCATACATTACCAGGTTTTCATTCCAACCAGCCAGATTGGACAGATATCTGACAGAAAATTGTATAGTGTATGCCCAGCATTAGTAAGAGAAAAAAAAATACTAAATATAATTGAAAGGCAAAAATAGAATACTATGGGGGGAATTCAATTAGACGCAATAAGCTGCTTTTCCACCAAAACCTGCTTTTTGTGCGAATTTGTACTTATAGCGCAATCTTATTAGCCGTGACTTTTCACTGGTGCAAAGTCTCCATAGCATTAAGCCGTGAAACGTTTTCACCACCTCTTGAGTAGCTGAAAAGTTGGGCAAAATCCCTATCTTTAGGTAACAAAAAGTCAGGGCTTTGTTCAGAACCACTAGGACACTCTCCTTAATGGCTAATTAGGTCAAAATATTTTTTTTTACCTTAATTTGGCCAATAATGACATGTCAGTTTTGGGGTGAAAAAGTGCAAAGTGCAGGAAAATAGATTAATTGATGTGGGACAGGTATATGGGGTGCTATATGAATGGGACAGGTGTTTTTAAAATTGCATGTGGGTGTTAGTGGTGTATTTTGAAGTGGCTTTAAATGACACATACTTATAGGCATATAAATGCATATATAAATACATGCGCCCCCAATTTAAGTACATTTATTTTTGCAGAAAACCACTTGCTTTCTATCATTATTTGACTGGGAGATATATGCATAAAATAGCCATTTCACACAATTTTAAGAACAGCAAATGCTTTTATTAGGGCCACTATTACAGTTCTACATTATTATCCTATATCAGTTTACCTTTTGATGGGGGCACAGGCAGATTTCAACATCTTCACCTATAGTTTTTGTGGCTAAATGCAGGAAGAATTTTCATGCAAATGCCGCTTCGTGACTTTTGGAATTGAATTATGTGAAAAACGAGTGCGCATAGACACGATGAGGGTTTTTCTCTCATGAAAAGTGGAATTAGCGGGTGAACGGTGCAAAAACTTAACATGTGAAAAGTTAGCACGTTTTCGCAGCTAAATTTTTCCCCCTATGTATAATAGTTTTAAATAAGCAATTGCTTAACTTATATTTAACCTACTGCCTGTACTCCCCACAACGCCATGAAATGATGTACAGTGTATAAAATAATCTACAAACAAAAATGCTTTAAACTGTAAAAACACATTTTTTGTCCAATACCCTTGTACCAAACATCTTGGCTATTAATCAAACTATAAATGACGGCTCCAGAGGCTTACTTTAGGATCTGCTCCACCGGTCATCTGCCCTTTCTGTCTTTGTTGACAATTGCGGTTTTGGACTCTGCTACATACTTTGAATGTAGGCAGCATTCAGATGTGTCCTCATGTGCTCTGGCTTAAGTCGCCCCAAACAGCCCCTCACAGTGCACCAGATCCTGGGTGATTTGGCCACGCCAAGCGTCTTTCTCGCTCAAAATTTGCATCTTATTCGCACTAATAAAACAAATGGAAGTGACAAAACCACTTTGCACTAATCAATTTGATATATACGACATTTGTACATCTGTGTGTGAATGAGACCGAAACTATGTACAAAGTGCTATAATGCCCGGGTATAGTCTAACGCCACGTTCCGTATACATTTAAAGTCACAACCCAGGGTCTGTAGTACACTGACTGGTGTTCCACTGCGTCTGCGATGTGAAGAAGATGCAAAATGTAAAGAAAAGGACGGTACGCTACAAATCTCGGAGCGGCCAATTTGCGCCTGGCGTCCCGCGCCATATGGCATATTGAGGCTAGGTGCAGGACGACATCTGTAAATCCGTACTTATTACAAGCACCATAGCCTTCAGTCACACATGAACATAAGGTCGACAAGGAAAATATCAACATTTAAAATGTCAACACCAGAATGTCGACAACACGTGTGTGTTATTTTTAAAGTTAGGTTAAAACATGCAAAAACTGTCAACAGTCTGGTGTTGATATGTTAAACACGGACCTTGTGAACATGTCGACATTTGCGAATGTCGACTTTTCATACCACACCCTGTGCAAGGTCTACTAGGGTTCTAGCTGGATAAGGAGGAAATATTAAGAATCCTTGTGTATGTGAGCGTGCAAAATACAATGGACAGGTAAAATCACTTGTCCAACCACTTCTGCTAAATAGCTAAATTATTATCATGATTTGTACGGTGCCGCAAGGGGCCTGTGGTGCCATACAAGGGAAAAAACCGACGAGATACACAAGTTCAGACAGTATATAAATTCACATAGGTACATAATTACAGTGCACAGATAGCATAATTAGGTACAGCAGACAAGGAGGAGATATGGGCCCTGCTCATATGAGCTTACAATCAATAGGAATACGGACGGACACAATTGGGAGAAAAAGACAAGAGAAGATATTTCATATTTATTTTAGGATGGTTGCTGAATGTTTATCACAATAAAGGCTAAGATCAGGAGACTTTGGCCACCAAGCACTCCAACAGTTATAAACCATATTAACATAAAACGTGCCCATTTGTGTCTTGAAAGTGTGGGACATGAAATGAATGCATATATAGGCTTGTAGTTACAGCAAATAATTACATGTAGGTTCTGTCCAGTATGTCATCAGCATCATATGAATGAAATAAGGAGACTGGCCTTAGCTCACATTCTTCATTTGTTTCAGAACCTGTTTGGCCACTGCCGCAGTGCCTGTGTGCAATCTGGCTATTTCTCGATGTCCTGTTTTCTACAGCATCCATCATACACCTTTGCGCCATATCTTTAGACCGTTACATTGCAATCAAGAAACCTATCCAAGCCAGTCGATTCAACACAAGAGCAAAAACACTTATCAAGATTGCAGTGGTGTGGCTGATATCAGCAGGTAAGCCAAAGAGAACTCAGAAGTGCTCAAAGCAGTGTTTGCTGTAGTCTGTATTTAATACTCAGCATTACAGTCTCAGAAACAACTGACAATCTGTTTATTAGATTTGCTTGGGCTAGCTTGGTGGATCATCTCGCTCATAAAAAGCTCCTTAAGTCACCAGTAAAGTTACATAAGAGCCATTAGTAATATTAACAAATTGTGCTTCAGATAAAACCAATAAATTACAAATAATTCTGTGAGTGTAGGGGGAAGTCTTTGTCTCCTGGCAAAGCACAGTTCCTACAAAGATGTCAACTGAATGACAGAGTAAGTGCCTGTCAGATGCTGAATTGCTTACACTCCGTTTTATAGCAGATACAAAAACACTGTCAGACATCTCAAAGTTCTGTCATCAGAAGAAGCTTTTATAAAATGATTTGTGAATTTCACATGATGCGATTTGAAATGGTTTCTACTTGTATTTTAGGTTTAGAACCAAATTTCCAGACTAGAAGTCTGAAGGGGCCTATCCATTAGAAGACTTTTTTTTGTCCAAGACCAAAGACACTTCCTGCCAACAAAAAGTCTTTCATGCAAATAGACTTTCACAAACATGATAGAGTTTTGTGAACAACTTCTTTATAGACCACTGAAAACACATTTCAGAATCGCAATACAAAAGTGTCCTGTACACACATATGATGCTTTATTGATGGGTAATTCTTTCATTCAGTTTAAAGGCACTTTTTCTATATATACACCAATTACATTTGGGTTTAAAATGTTCCTTTTAATTGAGCACTTAAAAGCCAATAATGGACTAATAATAATAAAAAGTGCCTGTTACAGAAACAGGTTATGGTTACAGGGGCGATTCAACTGTTTTTTGGGTGGTGATAATTAATGGGCGCCCGACGAAGCTATTCAGTTGTTTGGGGCGGCTATTATCGCACTTGTAGTGGCCAAAAGCACCGTGTTTAGCTGTGTAAAGCAACTAAACCTATCTAAAGACCTGGATAGGACGCCCAGACGCCCAAACCACAGACTTTTGCCACATTTCTGCTTACCACCTTGGGAAGCTGCAAGCAGAAATATCGGCGCCCACAGCACTCGCACCCAATCGGAGCAACAACTGAATTGCTCTGTCGGGCGCCCCTTTACGAACGGAAACCTAAAAAAAACAATTGAATTGCCCCCATAGAACAGGTATTTTTAATAAAATTACCCTAGTTAATATGAAAAACTGGAGGTTATACAAATATTGCTCAAGGTGTAAAACACTGCTCCTAATCCTCAGCCACAAGATACTGACAACAGACTCTGCTAGTTAGAAGAGCTATGACAACCCGCTGATCCTCTGAATCCTGCAGCTGCGGAGGTGCACTGCATAACTGGGACATGCTGAAAAACTATCCTCATGCTCCTCCACAGAAAGGATCAGAAACACTTTCCTTTAATTTATTCTGGCCTGACATAGCTTACAGATCAGATTACTTGGGTATTGCACGACAAAGCTTTGGTAATCAGCCTGTGGCAGCTGTACGACAGCAAAGGAAATACGATTTTCTGAAACATGTAACTAATCAGTAATGAAACTACCTACACTTGTTGTGATGAATACTTGGTTTGTATCTTAAATGTATTCCACCTGCTATGGACTAACCTGCGCAGCATTAGTGTTTAAGTGGGAGATGGATTAACCCTTCTAAAAGGACAAGTTGAGTAGTTGCCTCTTAGCAACCAATCAGCTTCTAACTATCATTTATCAAAAATGGTCTATAAAATGAGTAGGCAACTGTGGCACATATCCCCAACTGTGGCACATATCCCAGCATGCCCTGCCACAGGTTTAGCATGTCCTAACAGCACAACTGTGACAGAGCATGCTGGGAAGTGTTGTCACAAAGCAGCTGGAGTGCCACATTTTGTCTACACCTGGTCTATACAATTTGTAGAAGCTGATTAGATGCTGTGGGCAACGTCTCTACCTGTCCTCTTTGGACAGCTTGATACAACTCTTTAAATACTCTAGAACATCTATTCCAAATACACCAGTGTTATTTTAGGTAACATATAAACATTAGTCAACATCAAAGAACCTGGTTCCAAGAAGTGTGTGATAGGTACAAATATAAACATCTTCAGTGCAGGGCTTAAAAAAAACTTCATACAAGTTTACATAAGTAAATGATCTTCATTCTTTCAGGCATTGCTGTTCCTATACCGATCCAAGGTCTCCTCGACCCGGACACCATCTTCAGCACAAACTACACCTGCGTAGTTCGGACTGAGCACTTCAAGTACTTTATTATTTATGGCTCCATGGCTGCATTTTTTGTCCCTTTTGGGATCATGGTGGTAATTTACTTTCTGACTATTCACTTATTGAGGAAAAAGGCATATCTGATCAAGAACAAGCCACCTCAGCGCCTCACATGGTCTACAGTGTCAACCGTTTTTCAGAGGGATATGACACCTGGGTCTTCTCCAGAGAAGGTTGCCATGCTGGATGGTCCAAGAAGAGATCGAGCATTGCAGATTAACAGTGATGAAATGCCCATTCGAAGGCTTTCCAGTGTGGGTAAAAAGTCCATGCAGACCATAACTAATGAGCAAAGGGCTTCTAAAGTCTTGGGCATAGTATTTTTTTTGTTTGTTTTTATGTGGTGTCCATTTTTTATTACCAATGTTGCCTCAGTCCTATGTGACCCAAATGACTGCGACCCCAATGTAATCAAAATGTTAATGGAGATCTTTGTGTGGGTTGGGTACATTTCCTCTGGGGTCAATCCATTGGTCTATACTCTATTTAACAAGACTTTCAGAGATGCTTTTGGTCGTTACATCACCTGTAATTTCCGTGGTATACGGTCTGTAACCCTCTTACGGAACTGTT
Organism: Taudactylus pleione; assembly: GCA_031769625.1. Classification (NCBI taxonomy): domain Eukaryota; kingdom Metazoa; phylum Chordata; class Amphibia; order Anura; family Myobatrachidae; genus Taudactylus; species Taudactylus pleione. The sequence continues at coordinate 766,602 of JAUIMM010000993.1, forward strand.
CTAGTCGAATATCATTCCGGAACTCAATGGCAGAAAATTCAAAGCTAATCATGAAACATGGAATGAAAAATGGGATTAACCCAGTCATGTACCAGAGCCCACTGAGACTGCACAATTCTCAGCTGGAGTCATCTGCCATCTTGCTGGACACCTTATTCCTTACTGATAACGAAGCTGGAAAGACTGAGGAACAAGTGAGCTATGTATAAGTCAGCTACAAAACATCTGGTGCAAACCACAAAACTCATCATACATTAATTTATAAATTGTTATATTTGCAACAAATATGCTGTTTGTAGAAAATTATTTTCTTCATTCTAGTTCCATACTGCAGACTTTACTGGAGGTCTTAGCATTAACTAGTAGAATATGACAGCGGCCATGTGAATGCTCTCTAGGAAGCATCTACATTTGGAAAACAGCAAAGGGGGTTGGGGGAGACCATAATACCAAGACCTCTGAACTGCTTGCAAATGGGACTACTGGGAGTCACAATTAAGTACCGCAGTCAGAGGAGGGCTGTAAATAGAGGCCGAAATTACACTTTCATAGAACAACTATGGAAAGCTACAAGTTCAAAAACATTCCAGTATTCATTAATCCAAAATGTCTGGTTTTAGGAGCTACTGCGATTAATCAACCAGAGTATTAGGTACTACTGTGTCTCCATGTCAAATTTAGTGCTCACACCACAACAAAGGTGGCTGACTGAGGATGATGGCAGTTGTAGGTTTCAACAGCTGGAGAGCCACACATTGTTAGTCTCCGCAATAAAGAGTAACAGGACAATCAATGAACAGGGTTAAACATCCTATCAATGTCCGTGCGCACATGCTGTAAATAGCAGCGAGCAAGGAAACGACGGATGTTACACTGTGCACAGTCACTTCTGTCTGGCCCTGCCTGTTCAATTTTATGTCATTATTGCTGTTAGTTCTAAAAGACTAACAAGACAATAAACCTATACTGGTTTTAATCAAAACTACCACCTGTATTCTATCCTAGTATTCCCAACAATCGTACAAGAGGAGACGGGTGTATTTACATGTTGATATGTGTGTAGCAGCAATCACAGAAGCAGTACATGATCAATAACGTTTATTACGTTTCAACCACGGCTGTTGCTTCTAATAACCCGAGTTATGTATCTAGATATTCAAAATAACAGTTATGGCATTGAACATGGTTATGTAACCTGTAGCTCCCAATCTGCTGTTAAGATAAACGGTCTTAAATCTCAGTATGCCAGTAGTCAGCCCATGGATATAACTAGAACTTTGGGGACCCTAAAGAAAAATTTCACAGGGGTCAATAAGACCTGTAGGGTTGCCTCCCTTACTTCTGAGCTGGCCACCTAGTCTCTCCACACAGCTACATCTGCTTTGCCCTCCACCTTGCGCTCAGAAAGGAAACACCAGAGATACTTTAGAAGAGTCAATCCCTTGGGGTGTGGTGTCAGCACTTAAATAGCAGGGTGTTTCCCATTGGCCGCTCTACAGAGTAGAGGACGGCCCCAAGCAGCAGGGGTGCATTGGGCCCAGCAGATCAGGTATTTTGTTATCTATATCATTACTAGCACAGTATCTAGGCTATTTCATTTTGCAAAAGCTAAACTAGAGACCAAAGCCCATCAAGGCTTTGCTTGCATACACTTCATTGAAATTATTAGGAAAAAGTAAACATGTAGATTAACGTCATCTCCAATTAAATTCTGGGAAGCATTTTAGCACAAATTTGATACCTCTCTTTGTGATCTTTTGCAATACTAGTTACTGACAATTAGTAACAAGTTCCCTGTACTGTAATACTCAAAAGTATAATGAACTCTGAGCATATTACATGAAAGTATTGAGATAAAACCAATTGTAGCTATACGTACACAATAACTCCAAAACACATAAGTCTGTGTTAGACCCTTAAAAAGAAATATTGAATAGCAAAGCATACTACATCTAGTGACCATGTCTGCATTGCTCTGGAGATAACCTGATTTCCAGAAGTTCGTATATATCATACAGTACCTCCCAGTAAAATGCACCTGCCCTGCTTGGCAAAATTATGTGCAGAATGTCAGTAGGAAGCCAGGAAAGTGCATCGCATCACTCCTACACCCCATGCTGTGTAAATGTTTGTTTTATAGACACTACACCAAATAAACAGTCCAAGAAGATTGGTTAAACTAGGCATTTCCAAAGGAGATTAGTTCACTAGCAGAGTTTTATAACAACAATAAATCTGAAATAAAAGCATGTCTCACAAACCCCATGCCCCTAATTACCTAATTCGTTTTAATACACACTAACAAGTTAATGAAGTAAGTTGATAAACATACAATAATTACTGAGAAGAACAGGTATTAGCTGGATGGGAGGAAAAGCAGTCTATTAGCGTTGGACATATTATGGAAAATTACACAGATAGAACTGTATTTTTGACAAAATATTTGAAGAACAAACTATAGATCAGAGTATTCTGTTGGTGATAGAAATGTTAGGATTATTCTATAATTATTAGAACAAATGTGACATGACTATACAGCAAACTATGGCTAGTGACAGAGACAGACATGGAACACAAGAGATCCTGTGGCATTCTCACTAGCCCCCCAATGCTAATCCTGGCTGTCTCGCCAAAACGCCTGCTCATTTTGTGGCCTCCTAATTTCCAGCGTGCAGTAAATGACGTATTTACTTAAAAATGATTAAGTGTCACTTTATCTCCCAGCTCATCTTTCACCTCAATATCACAGGCCTTTTTTGGATGCGAGCGACCCTCTTCAAGCATTTGGAAAGAGCTGGTGTTTAGCTCCTTACAGCATCAAATAGGTGCATTTATTTAAGAGAGTGATTCATTGCTTTTTCATGTGAGTGGAGTAAAACAGTCAGAGCAAGTGCGTAGCAGTCAGTGACCAGTCTCCAACACTGTTCACTTACACTGTGTAAACACAGCACCCCATTTTACCATAATACTATTATAAACCATCTACAAATGACATTCTATTTTTCGATTTTAGATTCTTTATACTAGAGATTAAAAAATATAGGGACTGATTATTAGTTATCTGCAAAATGGGAGTACATTTAAATACAGAAAACCCTCACATGCAAATTAAGTGTATTTTCTAGAGACACATCCAGTTCTGCATTGGCAGACTATGGACATGGTTTACAGCGGTCCTATACCAGGTACAAAAGATATGTCACCTTACTGATATATACTAGTGTTTCTGAAGGTTTGCATGAGCTACATTTGCGCCAACATGCCCTTACTGTGCTCTGCCTGCTTTTGCACACACCTTCCTACTACTCGTTTTACCTTACCAGTTGCAAGTGCCAGACATGCACATGTCTGCACATATGTGTCCTCTTTGTGGGTATTTGCTGTGCAAATCTGGGCAAATTACGCTATGCAAACTGGCATAAGTTTAACTCTGCATCACAGCAATAGAGTGCATGCATATAAACTTGCAGTATGTGAAAATGTACATATTTGAGAGTACAACTCATTTGTTGACCATATGCACTGGGTGCCATCAGAACGGCCCGGAGAAGGCACTCTGCAAGCAATCTCTTTCTTCATTTTGCAGTCACACCCTATAGAGGTGCACAGGTTAATGAGTAGAGGTTGACGGCCATGTTAAATGGTATTGTGCGCAGCTAGACATTGCAATGATATCTGGGGCTCATTGCTAAGAAATAAATTGCTCACTAAGAAAAAAAAAATGTTTTAATGCACATTTTGATATAATCAGTAGATCCATTTGGATGTTTACTAATGAGTCACTTTTCATAGATTCAATGTAATGTACAACACACTCAGACACAGACATAAATGTCTGATGACAGCTGATTTAACCTGTAAGCCATCTGCAATCTATGTAATTCACCTTTAAAAACTACGGATGCATGCAATGCATGGCTCCCTTTCCCGGATACTACAGTCAGCGGCCTCTGTTATTTCTCCAACTTTAAACCAGCTGGCCCCAAATGACTGCATATAGCTGATATTTTGTGACTCATGTAGCTGGCACAACCATCTTTCAACCATTACACCGCTAACTGCTTTCAATTAGCCCAGTGGCTCTATTCCTTCCTCTCTCACATTCACAGAACAGCTAAACACATCTACATAACCCTTTCAAGACAGGACAGTCAAAGCTTCCATTTCACTACAGACCTCCGTGGTTATCTTAACTGTGGCAAATTAAGCTATTTAGGAATCTCAGGCTTACTGACTGACTGTAGCGATGTGCACAAACACTACGGTTAAAAACACAGTATAAAAGATGACCACCACCACTGACATGTAGTAATTATATCAAGTTATGCTGATGTTTAGCCTGGATTTCCAGGTGGTGTTTGTAGCAAGAGTACATGTGAATGGCATTAGCACACAGCACTGGGTACAGGTTAGCAAAATAGTGTCAACGGCCATAGGATCTGTACACAAGGCTTAATACCCTGAAAGGCACGTGCGGAATTTCCCTTCTGTATATTTAAGGCTGCCGAGTCCAATCAATCTGAGCTGACCTGTGCTGGCAAGAAACGGACAGAGAATTGTAGCTTCATAGCACCATCTGCTGGGTACTGAGGCAAGTAACGGAGAAAGCCAAACACCTTCTTTTATTTTCTTTAATTAATGATTTTCTTTATAGTTTCCCAAAATAAATTAAATAAGTTTCTCTTGGCAGCACAAAGATAATGGACTAAACATATGTATATTCAAAGCCATTATTGCCAAGCTTAAAGGCGCATACACACTTAACGGTATCACTACATGAGCGATATCATTAAATGTTTGCCGGGCTCAATGTCCTTAATGACATTGCGCTTATACACTGAACAATTTCGTTAACAAAATCGTTGAGTGATGTCACCGGCAGCATCCCTGAACATGCACAACCTGATGATATCGTCAGGTTGGCCGGCATGGTCAGGCGATGAAAGATAACGTTAACGATATCATGCATACACACTGGACGATATTGTGACTGAATATATTGAATATCAGCCAGTGTGTACTCGGCTTAAGCCACATCATTGCTTAGAATATGGACACTTCTGTACAGGGATCTGTTGAGTCCTTTCAAACAAAATGTTAGGCACATTTTCAAGTAATACACACATGATGTAAATTCAATGAACGTATAAATGGCGAGTTCTTGAATTACAATTACAGAAACACATATCATAAGAAATAACATACTCAAATATAAGATTATCTGACAATTCACCTATGAGTTTCATGACCTGTATACAAGCATTCTGTGCCTTTGGTCTCAGTGAGGACTCCTAGTGGCCTTATGATTTACTCAAATGGGTACAACGTCTTATGTAAGTTGTATTATTTCCTTTTAAATATAACTTGCACACATGGTTTCCACACATGTCTTTTCATGGATGGAACAGAGATCCAAGAGACCTGTATTAGTGAGAACAAGTTACTGCATGGAAAGAATTTCAATCACGTAACAGGTTTATGTATATGGCATTTTGTGTATGACCAATCTCTCCGAGAGTATATACAACCAGCTACAACAAACACTTGGTGTCTATTTACTAAGCCTTAGAGAGAAATAAAGTGCACATACATAAAGTACCAACTAATCAGCTCCTGTCACGCTGCAGGCTGTGTTTGAAAAATGGAGGTGTTATGGTAAAACTTACCCTTGTTAACGCTTTCTTCGAAGTCCATAGGGTCCACAGGGAGACAATGTGGTGTAGGCGGGACTTGGAGGACCAGACACCAACAGCAAAGCTTTTTCAATTCCAGGATGCTACGCTCCTTCCCCCTATACCCCGCCCACAGCCCGACGGCAACTCAGTTTTTTTTAACAAGCCCAAGGCAGGGGCAGGAGAGGAGAGAAGGACGACTGGTACACTGAAGAATCACACTCTCACAAAGAGAAGGAAACAAAGGACCAAGAGAATAAACCCATAGAAGCCAGGTGCATCAGGGCGGGTGCCCTGTTTAACCTATGGACTGCAAAGAGAGTTAACAATGGCAAGTTTTACCATAACTCTCCTTTTCTTCAGGTTCCATAGGGCTCCACAGGGAGACAATGGGGATGTCCCAAAGCAGTTGTTCAAGGGCAGGACGCTCCTGAGCTGAGAGGAGAACCCGGCGCCCAAAGTAAGCATCCTGAGAGGCAAATCTATCAATGGCATAGAACCTAAGAAAGGTGTGAACAGAAGACCATGTGGCCTCCTTGCATAGTTGTTCAGCAGAGGCACCACGGCGGACTGCCCACAAGGGACCCACAGAGTGAGCAGAATGAGCAGATACTGTGGCTAGCACAGGAAGGCCAGTCTGCGAGTAAGCCTGTGAGATAGTCATGCGAAGCCATCTGGCCAGAGTGTGTTTGTTAGCTGGCCATCCCTACTTATGGAATTCATATAGGATGAAGAGTGAGTCGGATTCCCTGATGGAACTAGTACAGTCCACGTAGATCTTCAGAGCACGGACCACATCCAAAGAAGCCTCACCTGCGATAGCTCTAGTGATTTTTCCTCATTAACGTGGAAAGGAGAAACCACCTTGGGAAGGAAACCAGGGCTTGCTCGAAGAACAGCTCTGTCGTGATGAAAGACCAGAAATGGGGAGCGACATGAAAGCGCCTAAATCAGATACCCTACGGGCAGATGCTATAGTCAGAAGAAACAGAGTCTTTGCAGTGATCCACTTGACATCTACTGATTCCAGGGGTTTGAATGGAGGTTCCTGAAGTGCGTGGAGAACCACTGACAAATCCCACGGAGCCACAAGAGGGACAAAGGGGGGGTTGTATTCATAGAACACCTTGTAGGAAATTGTGAACACCCGGTATAGGAGCAATTCTGCGCTGGAACCAGATGTACAGAGCAGAGATGTGTACTTTCAGAAATGCTAGGTGGAGTCCAAGTTCCAATCCAGCCTGAAGAAAGGCAAGTATTCTAGAAACCTTAAAAACCTAAAAGGTCATAATTTCTAGGAGCACACCACTGGAAATATGTATGCCACACCCGGTGATAAATCCTGGCAGAGGCCGGTTTACGTGCTCTGAGCATGGTCTGGACCACAGAGCTAGAAAATCCCTTAGACCTTAGGAGGGATGTCTCAAGAGTCATGGAGTTAAAGACAGGCGGGCCAGGTCTGGATGTAGACAGGAACCCTGAGACAACACATAAAGGTCTAGCCGTAGAGGAAGTTGAAGAGGAGTGTCTATTTAGAGACTTTGAAGATCGGAGTACCAATGGCATCTGGGCCAAGCCGAAGCTAGCTACCGAACTGTGCCCCTTCCTGTTTTAACTTCCGAAGAACCCGAGGAAGAAGGGAGGCTGGAGGGAAGAGGTAAGCCAAATGGAAGGTCCACCTCACAGATAATGCATCCATGTAGGCCACGTTGGGTTCCCTTGTCCTGGCTCCATACACTGGAAGTTTGCGATTGTGTCGTGAGGCCATGAGGTCCACATCTGGTAGACCCCATTTGTCCACCAGGAGCTGAAAGACTTCTGGATGTAGAGACCACTTCCCTGCATGCACGTCGTGACGGATGAGGAAATGCGCTTCCCAATTGCGGATTCCTGGGATGAACATTACGGAGATGGCTGGGAGATGGCATTCGGGCCCATGTGAGACGGCAGGACACTTCTGCCATTGCTGTCCGACTTAAGAGTGCCTCCTTGGTGATTGAGGTAGGCCACTACCGTGGTGTTGTCGGGACTGTACTTATACTGGCTTGCCCTGAATATCCAGTGGGACGTCTGTAGCCACCAGGCTAGGGACAGGCAAAAATCCGGGGAGAGGCCCGTAGTCTGGGATCTGGGCAGATGGGGCAGCCCATTCCACCTGGAGAGGATCAGGTGTTGTAGGGACTTGGAGTGAAACTGAGCGAACTCCACCATGTCGAAGGTGGACACCATGGATCCCAGGCTCTGCATTGCAGAGTGAATTGACACTCGGCGACTGTGTAGAAGTCTGTGCACCCGATGCTGTAATACCGAGATTTTGTCTGCTGTTAGAAAGATTCTCTGAACCCGAGAGCCCAGGAGGGCTCCCAGATGTACCATTCTTTGAGAAGGTGTCAAGGAAGACTTTTTCCAGTTGATCAGCCAACCGTGTGTTTGCAGAAAGGCAATGGTTACCTGTAGATGGCGGTGAAGAATTTCTGGGGAGCTGGCCAACAGCAAGAGATCGTCTAAGTATGGGAGCAGTCTGATCCCTTGACGACAAAGATAGGCCACTATAACTGCCATTATCATGGTATAGACCAGAGGAGCCGTTGAAAGGCCAAAAGGCAGAGCTTGAAATTGGCAATGTTGTTGTAGTATAGCAAACAGGAGATATTGTTGAGGAGAAGGCGCTATAGGTACATGTAGGTAATAGCTGTGATCCAGCTCCTGCCGGACACCAACGAAACGGAGTTTCCCTCAGGCAGTGGGCGGGGAAGGTCAAAGCATCCTGGGAGTCAATAAGCTTTGCTGTTGGTGTCTGGTCCTCCAAGTCCCACCTACACCCCATTGTCTCCCTGTGGAGCTCTATGGACCCTGAAGAAGAAATAAAAGTTAGGAGCTGATTGGTTGGTACTTTATCAGTCTCCAAGGCATAGCGAATAGACCCCACTATGTGAACATTTGTATATCTTCCAAATTATTATATTGCTGCCATAGAGACATAATAGTAAAAAAACAAGGGCCTGATTCAACAAGGAACACACGGATGCAGATGCATGCAATTGGCCGATTGTTGCGTACTGCGCATGCATCGCATTGCTCGTGCGCAAACTAGCTACTGCGATGGGGACTGCGTTTGCAGAGGCTACGCAGACCCGGAGCACAGTGATTGACAGGAAGTGCAGTTTGTGGGGGGTGGTTGGGCAAACGTGCCTGTGCATTTGGACGGCGTTTTAGGGGCGGCGACGGACGAAGCCTGAGGTCTAGTTGCACGCAGGAAGTGGCAGAAATCCTGCGTGAAGTCAGGTCAACCATTATTATGCTAATGTGTTCGATGGTTCTCAATGTTACCAATGTTTCCACTGTCTTGCGTAGTATTACAGGACGCACGTTAAGGGAAGTGGTTGATAGTGTAGTGCTAGGCGTCTGCTTATTCTGCGTGTATGCATTTATTAGCATATGCTCACAGCGGACTGGTGCGTGCGCCTGCAACCGTGCGTTCCTTGCTGAATCAGGCCCAAAGTCTCTAATCTAAAATATTTATGAGCATAGTACAAACTCTTCTGTAAGTTGCAGAATTATCATAATTATACATTCTACTTGGGTTGTAGCAACATATTAGTAATTTGCTGTCTCCTTATAGGTCAACAAACTGTGCGCCTCATTTATCAACGAGTTTTATCTTTCACGGACTGATAAAACTTGTTGCGTATAATAAATGGTGCTCCAGCCAATCGGCTCCCAACTGTCATTCTTCAAACAGATGACAGTTAGGAGCCTATTGGCTGGAGCACCATTATCATACGTAACAAGTTTTATCACTCATTGTGAATGATAAAACTAGTTGATTAATGAGGCCTTGAGAGAAGAATCCCCTTCCTTTAAAGGGCAAAGGAAGTCCATATGTGACATAAATGTGTCAAAGACTGTGTACTATTGAGTGTTTTGTACATAAATATGTCCAACTGTTTTATCACTTCACTGCATATGGTTGCTATGTTAGGAGGCAGGTGATTCTCTATTGTGAGGTGCACACTTGGACGATGGACCCACCGATTTTAGTAAGCATACACACTTACCAATCGTTGCACAATATGTCTGACTGGAAGAAACCATTTCAATATACCCGCCCAGTTTTTATGTCATTTGGAATGGTTCTTGCAGTAGTTTGAACATACTATATGTGAACGATATATCTGTTCGATATTATCCCATCTGCCAATTTCCTTTCTTCTTTTTTTCTCATTCAATAAAATTAGTTTCCTTTTTCTTTCTCCTTTTCATTTTTCATTTATTTATTTTAAAAGGGGTTTTTTTTCTCCTTCATTTTAAAAGGTCTTTTTTCCTCTATTTTTCTTTTACACACACACATCACATTTAGTCACACAAGCGCTCGTTTACCTCTATTATTGAAATGTATTAAAAACTGAGCAGATTCGTTTACCACATACAGCGCAATGCGCTTGTTTTCTCCTTTTTTGATATCTGTGAAAGACGTCGTTCACAGATATAGTGTGTGTCCACATGCGCAGATGGACTGAACGGTATCGGCTGTCTGAACAATAAATATCACCCAGTGTGTACCCGGCATAACTAACCAGGCAGAATTTGAGAGACAGTTTGAAAAGCTGCTTTGCAGAAATTCATTGTGTGGATTGACCACTTCATACATGGGGGCAGGGCCAGTGATGTCACAGTAACTCAAATGACTGCATGTGCATCTTTTTGACCTGTATGATTTCCCCTCTAGTTGTGGGAGGAGCTTCATCTGAGATGGAGAGGAGGAAGGATTACTTTACTTTTCAACATGGCTGCAGTGAATGTCAAATAGCCACTATACACGATTTTCTTTTATGGTTCTTATCTGCAAATTCCAATGTTAGGGTTCAATGATCCTCTACACTTGGACCAATTGTACTCAGAAGCTCAGAAGTACCCAAACTGCTGATTAAAAAAATTAAAGGAACCCAATGAATGTTTTCAATGGTACTTGTGTACTTGTGTACTTTACGTACACAAGTACCGAAAGTTGTCCCCACCTGCGCTCGCCACACTTCGGGCTCGGTGGCTCGTTACGCTCGTCACAAGATTACAGGACGGTATGTAATCCCGCTAACCGCATGGCCGGTGGATCAAATCCCGACAGCGCTAGCCCGGCAGGGGTGGAAATCCCGACTGCTTCTAAAAGGTAAAATAACCCTAATCTACCCCCCCCCAACCTCCCTTAGGGATGCCTAAACATAACCTCCCCTCCCAGAGCCTATCCCTAGCCCCCCTCCAAGTGCCTAAACCTAACCCCTCCCCCTTCCCCGCTGCTTTAACCTAAATTTCCCGGGGGGATGTCTAACCCTAACCTTCCCCCCGGGGGTGCCTAACCCTATACCCCCCTTCCCCTAGCCTAAACCTAACCCCAAGTCCCCCCCGGAGTGCTAAAACCTAAGCCCCCCCCCACCCCCCAAGGCTGACCACACCCATCTTACCTTCGTTCGGTATACCGGGCATCGGGCTCCAGGCGTAGGTATCATGACAGGAGTCGGGATTTCGACGCCTGTCATTAGTGCCTTGCCGAGGATTAGACAGTCGGGAAGCCGGCGGTCGGGATTTCGTCCGTCGTCTTCCAAACTTGTTGCCAGGTTATATTCCCCCTCTATGCCAACTTAGATGGTAGGGAATGACACTGGACACTGGCTGATGAAGTCACGGTCCTCTTCGTGGAGGTGATTTAGACATTACCATGATTAATAATAATAATAATAATAATAATAATGAGTGTAGGACACTTAGGTTCTCTCTGCAATGAGTCCGTAAAGTATACAAGTACCAAATTAAAATACAAAATTAAAAACTAGGAGATGCAAAAGCACAATCTCTCTACATTGATGTTGCTAGCAGGTTATAGCAACATTTGGATTGCACTTGAAACAAAAAGGCCTGCGGGCATAAGCTGTCCCTGGCTATCAAAGGTTTTCCACATGGGAATCGTCCATAAATGTAATGATAGCCCAACAGCATATCAAGCACACACAAAGGAAATGCTGTGCAACACTAGTTTTCCCTATGATACTAGAAGACCACACATAAGTGTGGGTAAGAGATTGGGCGCTAAAAATTGGTAAACAGAGCCCATTAAAAAAAGCAATACATAACCTACACAACATTTACACTGCTTATAAAGAAAGAAAACAGATGCACATTTCATTAGGGATAACTGTGTATCCCAGTTCTCACTAATAAAGTACATAACTAGAAAAGTAAGAATTAACTCATCTGTGAAGCAACACTGGGCAGTGAAAGGGTTACCTGTGGCCTAAATGCACCATTAACAAGGCTGTCTATGCACAATTCCAAGTCCAGCCCAGCCTGCATCTCATCCCGGGAGAGCTGTCACCGGCTGTATAAACACCAGCTTTCCGTCAGCAAGTTCAGTTAATACGGAGCTTGTTCCAGGCAGTACACACTCGCTAAGCATTTTCAACTCAGTTGCTGCTTATACCTCAACACCATACATAAGAGACACACTGCATGAGCCACACACTCAGCAATTTAAGTTGAAAGATTAAATTTAAAGACTGAGCTCCAAGCAACTAACAGTATCCACAAGACACCTGGAAACAATGGAAAGGATTGTCCACTATGAGGTATAGGCCTAATACAAAACAAATGCTGTACAATTTTAAGGACACCATAAAGAGGGTCACCTTTCAAAACTACTGTATCAGAATAAGTGATTCTTCAAATAATTAATGTCCTTTATAATTTTTAAATGCAACATTTGGCTTTGTCAGATAAGAATAATGCTTCTATACAAACAGACTATAAAATGAGGACCATGATACATGCCATTTGCACCCTGGCACAGTATAAGATATACGAACTTACATATTATATAGCGAATTACACCTGCTGGAAAGTTTTAGCATATTTAAATAACCAAATTAGAGTTAAAACACATGTATACAGCATAATTGTGACAAGTAATCAAGCAAGACCATCAAAGCCTCCTGCTAAGAGTAACAGGTGATTCATGGAGGAAAGGAGAAATCACTGACCTGAACAGGATGAATCCAAGAGACTCCACAGCTGCCCTCCTAACATCATCATTCACATCACTCACCTAATGCCAAGAGAAGAGGAAAACTAAGCTTAAATGCAAGCTTTATGGATAAAGCAATACTACACATACACGTTGATTATATTATAACATATATATATATATATATATATATATATATATATATTAATATATAAATATATATATATATATATATATATATATATATATAAAATATGAACAAAGGGGGTGCACTCACCAGTCTTCTAAAATGAGTTTTTATTTCATCTTTTTAAAAAAAATTTTTACAGCATCATAGTAAAGCTCCGACCTTTGTCAAGGTCCATGGCTAGGACCGAAACGTCGGAGCTTTACTATGATGCTGTCAAATTTTTTAAAAAAAGATGAAATAAAAACTCATTTTAGAAGACTGGTGAGTGCACCCCCTTTGTTCATTTTTTGTATGCAGGGATACAGGTGATCCCATTTGGGTGGCTACCCCAGCAATTGGTTTTTTCAGACGTGAGTGTGGACTAATACTGGACTTATATATATATAATTGGTGATATAAGCGCCAATGATTAATGTACCCCTCACTTTTGTTTTAGATCAAAACTCCAACAACTGCACCCCAGCCTTTCAAATAAAGGCGTCAGCTCTCTGTCAATAAATAGTTAGTAATGGTGAATTTACTAACAGCATAGATGGTTGAACATGGATATTAACTATAGAGCGACCGGCTAGTTGGTTATAACTATAATAAATTGTGTGACTTAAATACCACGTGTAAACATATATACACATATATATGTATGTATACATATATTTTAAAGTGTCAGTACTAAACGTGCAAATAATGCCAAAATGTGCAATAGCTTAATTCATGTATAAATATAAATGAATAAAATCAAGTTCAAGGAGATTGAGTTAAATTGTGCATACCAGTGAAAGTTAAAAATACAAAGTAATAATAATTTAAAATAAAAACATCACTTGTCTTTAAAAGCAAGGCAATTAATAAACATACAGAAAAAAAACAACACCACGGGATTTAGTACAAATAGAAAAGAAATGCAAAAGGTAAATATAGGTAGAGCAGCTTATCTGAGGTAGCAGCTTATTAGTTCATGTGGCAGGTATGGAAACAACAGGCCCCAACGCGTTTCATCAGTTCAAGACTTCACTCTTATACACACACACAGGCACACACATACATACATACATACATACATAAATGTATAGGGCCACCATGAAACCAAAATGAATATTACAAAACTTTTGCACAAGTTATTAAAAGTAAAAAACTAATTATGTAACTGTTAGGTTACATTTGCTCAGACACAAGATTATGTCAGAAGTCATTCAGTTTTATGAACTCGACCTGTTGAAAGAATGAGTGGATCAACTGTTACAAATTTTTGTTGTAAATATAAATATCCCGCCCCTGACATGTCCTAAAGAATGGTAGAGGCTTGGTTTAAAAAAAGGGGGGGGAATGGGGATTGAAAATGGAGACAGAAGAAGATTCCAAACAAGTCAGATATAGTATTAGAGGGAATTGGTATGTAATGCCGGCTGTCGGGAAGCCTCCTGTCAAAATACAGACAGCGGCATCCTTCCTGATGGTTGGTATCCTGACACCCTTCCCCCTTCTCCCACTAACCCTCCATTTTTGAAGCCTAACCCTCCCCACCCCCTAGCCCTCCCCATTAGTGCTTAAACCTAACCCTCCCCCATCATTGTCTAACCCTAACACCCCCCCCCCCGTGGTGCCTAACCCCAACTTCCCCCCAAAACCTAACTCTTACCCCGCTACGCTACCTAAACCTAACCTAAACCTAACTCTCCCACACTGCGGCTAACACTAATGGCGCCCCAAGACTTGCCTCGTTCGGGCTGGTGTCCTTCTGGATTCCGGCGTCGGGATTAAGATAGGCATCAGTATTTCGACGCCGATCTTAAGTCCCTTGTCAGGCTTCCCCCGTCAGGATTTAGACCGGCCGCCGGTCTCATAACTACACCCCTTATAGAGAGGCATTAGTCTAGGGTAGTGTACAAAACCATTGCAAATGCATTAAAATTCAGAGCTCAGTGAAGACCACTGTACATAAGTGTATGTAGTATGAACCTACAACCATGCTGCATAAATCAGGCTGCTGCCTAAACTAAGGTGCTGAATATGTAGGGCACTTATTAGATATTCTGGGTCCAATTGTGACATTAAGGGCCGGATTCAAAGCCGCTTACAGTGCAAATTTTCACGTAGTTGAGCGATTGTTTGCAACTGCGCATGTGCAAAAATTTCTGAAAACACCTTTGGCGCATGAGTTACACAGTGCTGCTGCGATCAGGACAGGTGGTATGAGAAAAGTGTGACTGAAAAGTGATGGGCATTCCTGGGCGGTGACTGGGAGGTGGCTAGCAGTGCAGCCAAAAATGGTCTGTTCACTGGGCGTGTTATGGGAGTGTTGCGGACGTGTCAGTGCAAACGGCTGTATTCAGAGAAGCCCAGCCGCAAGGTTAGGAGGCTGTGGTCAGACCGAGCCACTACACCTGCCATAGGACTGGTGCAAGCTTTGATGGTGCAACAGATGGTGGGACACACCAATCAGTATTACAGCGTTCACAGGTGCTAAGAGTGTACCAGCATTTGAATAAAGTCGTAGACGGACGATCGTCAATAGATGCAGCTGCATGAGACTCAGAATCAGGTCCTACATGAGCAACAGAAGTCAGTGAATGCAATGGAAGAAAAATAAGAGTTATCGTAGGCTTACCTTTGTTAACTCTTTTGCTTCGAGGTCCATAGAGTCCACAGGGATACCATGGGAAATGTGGTTGGAGTGATCCAGGCACCAAACAGTTAAGCTTTCAGCTCCCAGGATGCCTTTAGTCCACCTTCCCATATACCCACCCCCTGGCCACAAGCATTCAGTTTTTGTAAACAAGCCCAAGGCAGGAGAAGGAAAGAGGAGAAGGACGGACAATGTACACCAGAAACACACAAGATGAGGAAATCCGTAAGAAAAATTACCCAATGCAGCCAGGTGCATCAGGGTGGGTGCCCTGTGGACCTCGAAGGAAAAAAAAAAAAAGTTAACAAAGGTAAGTCTACCATAACTTATTTTCTTCTTCAGGGTCCATAGGGATGTCCTAAAGTAGTTCCTTTAAGGTTAGGGACGCTCCTGAGCAGAAAGGAGAATCCGCTGCCCAAAGGAAGCATCCTGAGAGGCAAAAGTGTCAAAGGCGTAGAACCTAAGAAAGGAATGGTGGACAGAAGACCACGTGGCCGCCTTGCACAATTGTTCAGCAGAGGCACCACATCGAAAAGCCCATGATGGTTCCACAGACCGAGTAGAATGTGATGTCACCATGTTTGGAACAGGGAGATCAGCCTGCGTGTAAGCCTGAGAGATAGTAATGTGCAGCCATCCAGCCAGAGTCTGTTTGTTAGCTGGCCAGCCCTGTTTGTGAAAACCATACAATACAAAAAGAGCATCTGATTTCCTAAAAGATTTTGTACGATCCACATAGATACGGAAAGCACGAACCACATCCAGGGAGGCATCATCTACAGAAAGGCCTGAAGACTGGAACCACAATCTCTTCATTCACATGAAAACATATTACTTTAGGAAGGTAACCCGCCAGTGTACAGAGGACAGCTCTAGCCTGGTGAAAAATCAAAAAGGGTGAGCGACACGAGAGCGCTGCCAAATCAGAGCCTCTGGGGGAAGAGGAGATAGTGATGAGAAAAAAAAAAAGTGTCTTCGCTGTCAACCACTTCATATCTACTGATTCCAGAGGTTCAAATGGGGGAGCCTGTAGCCCCTTTAGAACCAAAGACAAATCCCACGGTGCCACCAGTGGGAAAAAGTGTGGCTGAACTCGGAGAACACTTTGAAAAAAAGTTCTAACATCTGGCAGAGACGCGATCTTCTGCTGGAACCAAACTGACAGAGCAGAAACCTGTTCTCTCAGGGTGGCCAGGCGGAGACAGAGGTCAAACCCAGTCAGGAGAAAAGCAAGTACCTGGGAAACCCTAAAAACCTTAGGGTCATACTTTCTGTGGGAACACCATTGACCAAAGGAGTGCCAATAGATGCGGGCAGAGGAAGGCTTTCGTGCCCTAAGTATTGTCTGAAATAGAGCTGGAGAAACCTTTAGCTCTTAAGATGAAAGACTCAAGAGCCAGGCCATCAAAGACAGACGAGGTAGGTCCGAATGCAAGCAGGGACCCTGCGCTAGTAGATACGGCCATAGAGGAAGAGGGAACGGAGCATCTATGGATTCCATATGTCGGTGAACCAATGGCGCATGGGCCAAGCAGGAGGTACCAGTACCACTGTGCTGCCTTCCTGCTTTAATTGCCTGAGGACCCTTGGGAGGAGGGAAATCTGAGGAAAGAGGTACGCTAGCTTGAAGTCCTACCTCACCGCCAGTGCGCCCAGGAAGGCGGCTGAGGGATCTCTGGTCCTGGACCCGTACCTTGTGGTTGTGATGTTAGGCCATAAGGTCTACGTCTGGTAGGCCCAATTTGTTCATTAGGAGTTAAAAAACTCCCGGATGGAGAGCCCACTTAATGGCTACCGGCCTGTTTGTCTGCACCATTCATTGAAACGCAGCAGCTGACTGAGCTGTACTCTGACTTGGGTGGGCATAGACATCCATCCAGGAAGGATGAATAGGAGCAGGCAAACATAGCAGGCTGGAACTGCTGTGGGTATCCCATTATGGGTGGCAGTGTGGGAGCAGCCAAAACAGTCGACTAGCTCCCTCATAACCTGAGACAAGGAGGACACCCAAGATGGCTCCTGTACAGGGGCTGATAGACTGGACTGGTGAGGTCATATAGAATAAAAAGTGCATGTAACCGTAGCGGCGCTACTATATAAATGTTCTTGCAATGCTTGGGTCCTGTGGATCCCTTCAAAGGGTCACAGTGTACAATTCAATGATATCAGTCTATCGTTGCTCAGACAATCACGGTTTCGTACCGTTCATCAGTAAGACCCCAAAACAGGGGAAAAAAAAAAAAAAACACAAAATAGTGCAGTATGTCCACACAATCTATTTATTCAAAAATCACAAATAGCAGGCCTCAAATGATGGCCTTAAAATGCAGTTGTAACAGAAGACAGATTTTATCCTTAAATGGCTAGAATGAAACCGTACCGTAATTAGCACCTTACTAGGTGCCTAGAAGTGAGTGTAAGGATGGGAGGTTCCGGAATCTCCTTTCCCTCTCCCTTCAAAGCAAGGTGCTGCTGGGCTAATCCATGGTTCAGTTTGTCAAATATGTGCACGTAGGTCCATAGAGCTCCACCAACGTGTTTGGAGTCCTGTTGACTCTTCCTCAAGGTTGTACAGACTGGCAGGGGGGTGAAGATGAATCAGTCTGGCAGTAAGGGGGGAGGACCCTGTGTGTTTGGGGGGCAGCAGAGGTGTGACTGGGAGGAGGAGGCGGAACATCTGCAGCCCCAGCACGATCCCCAGTCTGTCAAAAAGGTTATTGCCTGCTTTGAAAAGCGCTGCTTAGTAAACTTACCCTTTGGCAATCAATGTTTGAGAGTTATCCAAAAAGACCACTGTCTTTAATTCCTGGGGTTCAACAAATAACCAAAGTATGTGAGTACTTAAGTGAAAATTCAGCACTTTTTTTTTTTTTTTCTTAACGCTCGTTATTTTACAGTTTACTTTTGTGCAAAAATATGTAAAAGGTGAAAGCATGACAAGCAAATAAAAGTACCATTCGATAAAATAAAAAAATTATAGGTAGATTAAACTTTTTCAAAATGCAGCTGTTTTGTTGAGATTACAGGGAATAAATTCGATGTGATGCAAACCCTTGTCAAAATGTAATTTACATTAATACAGCTGAATAATTATTGCAAATGTATATTTACCGCCACATGTAGCAGACGACGAATAGCCTTATTGTTTCCTGATCCACAGTATGCCATAGCAACAGTGTACATGCCAGAACGGCGAAGGATTGGGTCCTGAGAGGATGAAAGGACAAGACTTTTTGTAATAGAGAAGAGAACATATTCAAGAACCACACACAAAGACTGTAAAAGCACTGCAGCACAGGTTACATCATTGAGGAATAGTAAGGCACTTTCCTACAGACAGTAATTTGTGGAGTGTTTGTACAATCATTCTAAACCTCATGTTTTTGTATGCAATTTGTCCTATACTACTATTTAGAACGATCCTTTGGAGAATAAAATTGATGTTCCCTGCCACTGCTTCCAATGCTGGAACTATTTGGAAGCCAGACATGTTTGCTGCAGGGAGGTAAACCAGACACATCCTATAAATTCTACAGGAATGAGGTCAAGCCAGACTCTGGAGGAGGTATTACAAGAAAAAAAAAAAAAGATGCTAAGGGATTTTTTTTTTTTGTTTACAATCCATGTTAAAACACCACAGTCCTCTCCAAACCCATTGCCTTCTAAAATCAATTATGATTGCAAAATCTTATTACAAATATTACACTGTATCAAAAGTCTGTCATTCAACTGATCCATTAAAAACATGGCGAGCCATGCTTTTCACTTCCTATAGGATCTGCCTTGTTTATAACCATGTAAAGCTGGGTACAAACTAGGTTGACGTGCCGGCTGAATCGACCTGATGACTGGTGAGTTTATACACACTTACCAATTGGTCTGCCCAATGTGCCGGGCTTGGCAGCTCAAATAGGTGGCCATTTAAATTGCCCGCCCAGTTGAGCTGTCAATCGCCAGTAAGACCCCGCAGCATGTGTACGGGCGATCAGCAGGTCGCCCTTACACACCAGCAGATGACAGATATATATTTCAGATATATCAGCCACCTGCTGTGCTGCCCAGCAGATTGGATATGTCTGACCGACGTCGTTCACAGACATATCCGCTGTACACACCCGGCAATGCACTATAGATCTATCGCCCGTTCAATGGAATGGGCGATATCAGTGTGTACCTAGCTTAAGACTTCAACCAACTTGTATTGCCCCCTTACCTTGTCTCTGCAAAGACTCTCAATGAGAGCATCTGCCTCCTCCATACGGCCATACATAACTAGAGCAATGCCAACAGCTAGCCCCCGCAGGATCTTTTCATGCTGTGTCTCTTGGGCATATCCAACCATGTCCTCAATAGCCTGGGCATTTTTCGATCCAAGCATCACCAAACCAAGAGCCAAACCTGCTGCCTCTCCTAGAAGTCAAACAGAAGTAATGTGTAACTAGCACCCTAGAGATGATCAAAACGTTGAAAAATATATGCAAAATAGAGCAGAAACAGAAGAGAGGAATTTCCTACTTAGGTTAAATCCTTTTCCGTGAGTACATTGGGGGACACTGGAGACATTAGGGTATAGTTGTAGGTACAGGAGTGGGGACACTTTAATTTTGAAAGCTTGCCCATAATCCCTCTATACTTCATGCCTGTAAAGACCCAGATATGTTTATAGAATCACAGCAAGACATTGAGAGAAAAGAACGAGGAGGAAAAGAGCATTGTCCTCCTACTACATCAAACAACATAAAGCAGAACAAGGGCATAACGGTGTGCACCCAAAGTCTGCCAATGAAAGGTTTTAAGTACAAAAAGCCTCATTTTTTTAGATTGGGAAGAGTGCAATGCTGCTTTTATGTCTGTGTATGCTCAGTGGCATCACTTGGTGCAAACACATGAAAGCTGTAGTATCTGGTGCTTAAAACGATGACCGGGTGGTGGCCCCAAACAGCAGCTCAGCCAAGACCCCAGAGCCATGCCCAGGAGGCACTCAAGATTCTGGCAGATTATAGCATGATATTTTCACTAATTTTCAATCCCGGGGTGAACTCGGCTTCAGACCCCGTTTACACTGCAACTTGACCCGGGTTATTCCCGGGTTTGCCCCGTTCACATTGAACCCAGGTAATCCCTGCTTTTCTCTATAGAAGTCATTAAAAATGGTCTGTTTTAAGGTCTGACAAAGATGGTCACAAAAGGCAACAAAAGAGAGGTGGGGACTGATTACAGCATTGCTACAGGCTGCTGTTCTGGCTGTGGCAGGCTGTGTATCAGCCTGCGTTTGTGGCTGCTGGTCAGGCTGTGGTGCAGGCTGCAGTTCTGGCTATGGCAGGCTGTGTGCCTGCCTGCTTTTGTGGCTGCTGGTCAGGCTGTGGTGCAGGCTGCAGTTCTGGCTATGGCAGGCTGTGTGCCTGCCTGCTTTTGTGGCTGCTGGTCAGGCTGCTGTGGTGCAGGAGGTTAGGCAGGCAAGCGATGGCTTCATGTGCGTCTCTCTCTGCAGGGCACTGACAAATTACATCATCTGTCGGTGCCCCAGAAGCTCCAATCAGCATCTTTCAGAGCTAGCCGGGTCAAATAAGCAGGGTAGCACCCGTTCACACTGCCGCATGACACGGGAACAACCCGTGGTCAACCCTGCTCTCAACCCGAGTAAGATTCCCGGGTAAATCAACCCAGGAAATTTTTCTGGGAGCCGTTCACATAGAGCAACGATCTGGATCGACCCGGCAATAACCCGGGTTATTCGGTTGGTGTAAAAGGGGTATAACAGGCTGCTCAGTCCCAGTGTCTGAGGAAACTCCCACTCAGAATATTCACTATTATTAAGTCAGTGCTAAGTAATTAAGTAGTCACCTGTTACGGCATCATCCTGGTAGAGGTTTGTTTTAAGCAGGTCATATACATCTTGGCGTGCAGTCCCCATTGCGGCCAAACCCAGACCTAGACAGCCACCATGGCGTACAATCTGATGAAAATATGTTTAAAGAGAGAGATTAGATATAAAACAATTAGATAACTAAAAAATAATGGTCCTCTACAGCAGGACAGTAGAACAGAAGAGTTTCAGTTTAAATGTATCTTTAATGTGTGAGTAGTCTATTCCCAAAAAGGTATGCTACAAATTAAGGGAAAACACATTCATGGTATTAAGGAGGTGTGTCCAGTGAAGCCCGGAGAAGTTAGTGCCCAACTACTGCTCAAGGAATCATACAGCAGGTTGCTTGACGTCGACACAGTTAGCTAGATGATTAGCAATGTGTGCGAAGCACATGGACATTTACTAGTCTACCCTATATGAAGAACTGTAGTGATCTGCATGCAAGAAGATATGGGGATTTAATATTTTGCCTAAACATTCCTTAAAAGCAGTAAGAGGGATTTCTCTGCAGATTATAGCCAGTTGAAAAAGTTGCATGGTAAACTACCTTGTGTCTATTTACTGACTGCTAAGTTTCATTAAAAAAAACAGTCTTATATCCAAAGGACACGCACATAAGGCTGACCCATTATGTAAAAGGACAATAACAATATGCAAATATAAGACAGTTCTATAATCCAGATCATATATGGCAAGTAAACATATCTTACATCATTGCTGGCATTCTTCAGTTGGTTAAGCAGGTAATCTATAATGTCACCTCCATGGTTAGCATGAATGAGTCCGAGAGCATACAGGCCGCCCCCTTCCTGGTATGCAGAGCCAGGTGACGTGTCCTTGGGCAAATAAGTAGCCATGAGTTGCAATGCCTCTTTCTCATGGCCCTAGAACAAAAAAAAAAAAAAAAAAAATCAGAAGAAAAAGGGATTTTACAACAATTCTTGCCATTAATACTTAAGGGTTCCAGATCACTCACCTTGTGAATAACTCCTAGGCTAGCTGTTGCCGTGAACTTTGCCCAATTTGTGGCTCTTGCTAACCACTCCAAATTATCTCTATTAACAAAACAGAACAAAAAATAAAAGAAACCGAGATGGTGTTATAGGGTAAATAAAATAGTGATTATAATGAGAGATATGGTAAGATCTCTCTTTCTTTGAAGTCCATAGGATCCACAGGGAGACCTTGGGGTGTAGGTGATGGCTTGGACATCCGGGCACCAGGCAGTTAATTTTTCTCTCCCAGGAAGCACCGGGCCACTCTCCCTATACCCCCGCCCCCGAGCCAGAGGCACCTCAGTTTGTAATAAGCCAAAGGCAGGAGGAGGATAAAAGAGAGAAGGAAGTCTGGAACACACAGGAATCACATTCTTACATAGAAGGAGACGGAAAAACTGGCGACCAGAGCAAATCCCATCTGAAGCTAGGAGCGTCAGGGTGGGTGCCCTGTGGACCCTATGGACTTCGACGAAAGAGATAAGGCAAGTTCTTACCATAGCTCTCATTTTCTACTTCAGGGTCCATAGGCTCCACAGGGAGACCTTGGGGATGTCCCATAGCATGTCCTTTAAGGGTGGGGACACTCCTGAGCTGACAGGAGAATCCGGCGCCCAAAGGAAGCATCCTGTGAGGCAAAGGTATCAAATGCATAGAACCTTAAAAAGGTCTGGACAGAAGACCACGTGGTCACCTTACAAAGCTGAACAGCCGAGGCGCCACGGCAAGCTGCCCACGTTGGACCCACAGACAGTAGAATGAGCAGTAACAGAAGGCAGAACAGGAAGGTCCTCTTGAGTGTAAGCCTCAGATATCGTCATACGAATCCACCTAGCCAATGTCTGTTTATTGGCTGGCCATCCCTTCTTGTGAAAACCGTAGAGGACAAACAAGGAGTCAGATTTCCGAAGGGAATGGTACGGTCCACATAAATCCTGAGAGCACGTTCCACATCCAATGAGGCCTCACCAGCCGAGAGGTCTGGGGATTGAAAGGCCAGAACAATAAATTTCCTCATTAATGTGGAAAGTAGGGACCACCTTAGGAAGGAACCCAGGGCGAGTCTGAAAGAACCGCCCTGACCTGGTAAAAAGTCAGAAATGGGGGAGCAACAGGAGAGTGCCCCTAAGTCTGACACCCTTCTGGCCGAAGCTATGGCCAGAAGAAAAACTCTCTTAGCTGTCAACCATTTGAGATCCACTGAGGACAGCAGTTCAAATGGAGGGCTCTGGAAAGCCTTAAAGGACAAGAGCCAAATCCCAAGGAGCCACAGGGGGGACAAAGGGAGGCGGAGGAAGAGGAAGAAGGGAGACTGAAGGAAACAGGTACACAAGGTCCACTTTACTGACAGAGCGACCCAATAGTGCCTCGGCATCTCTTGTCCTGGACCAGTATCTTGGCAGCTTGTGATTGAGTCTGGAGGCCATGAGGGCAACTTCTGGAAGACCCCAGGAATGATGATGTTCGTCCATGTAAGATGACGTTTTGCCTCTTTCTGAGTTCCGTTTTTTTGGAGGGAAAAATCCGAACTCCACGTGCAAACTCGAACCTATCCGAGCCTGCACATCCCTAGTGCACATCATGCTCATTGTCAGACATAATGGCTGAGGAAAAGTACTTGGTATGTGACCAACCACACAAATATATTTCTTATAAATGTGAGGTAATATAACCACCCTGACAACACCCAGTACTGTAAGAGCAGGAGAAATATGAGGAAAGGTATAGTAATATACTTGACAGTAATGAAAAAAAGATACAGACAGTGCTAGCACAAGTCACATACAATGTAGAAACACCTGCACGATGGCACTACAGATCAACTACACAGATTCAGTGTCTGGTAGGATATAGTACTACATACACTGACCAGGAGGAGAGGTATGTAGGGGGACAGAGCTCCGTGATATCCTGAGAGAGCTACGATAAGCCAAATAGAGAATATGGCCACCAGAGACCTCAGAGTGGGTGTGCCCGTGGGAGAAGTATTGCTGCAGACAAGCCAGACCTAAGCGGAAGGCGCGCTGAGCTAAGGGGAGGAGCCGCTGTAACAGGGATTGCTACCTCCCCCTGGCCGGCACTTAACCCCTGGGATGCTGGTTCCCGCACAGCGTAAGGTCCCTGGTGGTCTAGTGGAAGCGCAGGGGTACTGGTGGCCTGGCTCCACTTGCCGTCATCCCCCGTCTGTCCCCTGAGTCCCGGAGGAAAGGACTGCAACACGCGGATCGCTGCAAGCAGTGAGCGCCTTACCTGCTCCCCGTAGATCTGGCTGCAGTCAGGGAGTCCCGAGAGGTCTGGCTAGCACAGACCTCAGGGTCCCACCGCCATCCCCAGTTCAGTACTGGGGTCGCTGTCAGGCGGGGTAACGGAGCGGCAGTGCGGACGTCCGATGGACAGTCCGGAGCTGCCTGCTCTAAGTTATTTCTTTTTAAAAATAAAAATAAAATCTTCTGGGGCTGTAAAACAGACCCCACTGCGTTACAGTGACCCGACTCCGGCTGGGCACCAAACGAAACTGAGGTGCCTCTGGCTCGGTGGCGAGTGGCCAGATGCATCCTGGGAGAGAAAAATTAACTGCGTGGTGCCCGGATGTCCAAGCCATCACCCACACCCCAAGGTCTCCCTGTGGGGCCTATGGAACCTGAAGAAGAAATGTACATTTTAAAACCCTCCAATTTTGATGAATATGAGATGGGAGGGACTGACATTAAATACATGTAACATTAAACAAAAGTGCAAACAATACAGTCTGTTAATTAAATTATTAAAATATAATTTTTCCTTATGGTCAGGGTTTGTATTGTATGCTCTGTGATCAATAGCAGCATTCTGTGCACAGAAAGCAGTCTGCAGCTGAAGCACAGCCCAGCAAAGAATTTACCTGAGGAACTGGTCACTGGTGGTGCCACAGTGCATGAAAGAATTTGCTATTACAGTAGCTGTGTGACAGACAGAATTTCTCACCGCGTCCTGAAAAAAATAAATAAAAAATTGTTGTTCAATGGCAGCAAATTAATTCCCGGTACAAGTTAATAAACTCAATGTCCAATAGTACTATTTACAATTATTTATTACCTGTTATTTATATAGTGCACACATATTCCGCAGGACTTTTACAGAGAATATTTGGCCATTTACATCAGTCACTGCCCCAGTGGAGTTTACAATCTATGTTCCCTACCACATGTACACACACACTAACACACTAGGGTTAATTTTTTTGTTGGGAGCCAATTAACTTGCCAGTATATTTTTGGATTGTGGGAGGAAACCGGATTACCTGGAGAAAACCCACAAAAGCACAGAGAGAATATACAAACTACACACAGGGCCGTAGTGGGTATCGAACCCATGACCTCAGTGCTGTGAGGCAGTAAGGCCACAAATTACACGTCTGTGCTACCAACAGTACAATGTACTATTGGGACAAGCATGCAAGTTATTTTGCAAGATGTGGGTACCAGGACCTATTCATAATTTGCTAATTAGAGAAAAAAACTTTATAGGATCAATCTGGAATAGAAGACCTTGCTTGGGAATGAAATGCGTAGTCTAACTAGCTAAGTACCGCAAAGGCTAACGATTTGCTATTGAATACTACCTACATGTGCGTGTAAAATACTAATTCACAGAAATTATTTTACTAAGACAACTCCTTGTAAATATATTACCCGTGCAAACAGGGCAGTCTCCCCTTTGTCTTGCCATCTCTACATAATTATGCTATATGTATACTGTAAATAATAGGATTTTTAGTCAACTTACCGTTGAATCCTTTTCTCTTAAGCAAGCTGGGGAACACTGGACAATGGGGATTGTAGGTTGGGGCTGGAGCTGGCCCTTAATGAAATGTAGCTTTATATCCTATGCTCCTCCCCCCTGCAATCCCACAATTCCAGTACTTTTTTTTAAAAGAGTCTGGAGAGGAGAAGCAGGAACCCCGTGAAACTGTACAACAACCAAACAGATCAGTAGGGATACAGGACGGTCAAGAACCAAAGCCTGGCATGACTGAGCATGAGAGGGATGGATCGCAGTGTTCCCCAGCCTGCTTAAGAGAAAAGGATTCAACGGTAAATTGACTAAAAATGCTATTTTCTCTTGCAGCAAGGCTGGGGAACATTGGACAATGGGAAATTCAAAAGCCACCCTCAGGGGAGGGAACGCTCAGGCTGCCTGACCGGAGTACTGTACGCCTAAAGTGGGTGCCGCCGAAGGCAAAACATAGCTACCTACAAGGGCTGCATGGCAGCCCATCCAAATCGTGCCTTACTCCTAAGGCACTTAAAGACGACTGGAATTGTAGGATTGCAGGGGGGAGGAGCATAGGATTTAAAGCTGCATTTCATTAAGTGCCAGCTCCAACCCCAAGCTACAATCCCATTGTCCAGTGTTCCCCAGCGTTGCTACAAGAGAAATGTATTTATGGGACACAGTTTACTTGTTTGTGTTAGTCTGTACTCATGGAACCTGTCAGTTGTACCCCCGTTTGGCACTACGGAATTCTTTTGACGCCTTATAAATAATAATAATAATAATAATAATAATAATAATACTACACTGCTCAATAATTCATTGTAGATGTGGTTTTAGCTGGGACACCACTTGTGAGGATAACTAGGTAATGTCAAGCTCTTTTTGCCCTGCCAGCTGGCTTGTCTGCCTGGCGGTCAACCATATGAGACACCCATGGCCTTCCCATTAACTCTTAGTTGTTTATATCAACCTAAGTGGGTGACAGAAACATCCTTTTATTACGATGCACAACAAAAAAAGGTGTTCCTTCCATATGGCTGGTAAACATACCAGCAAATCCTGTGGAGACTAGATGCTTCACTTGCACAATACAGGAGGCACCAGTGTGTCCACCCCCTATTCCTGGATTAAGTCTAATCTTAGTCCTACTGGAGCCACATTTGGCTTGGATGGTACACCAGACCTCGGAAAACAAAGGTTAGAAAGAAGCTTAGATGAGAGATCAAGATAATATTTCCTGTCCCAAACTCAGTGACACCAACTTGCCACTGAATATAATAATTAAAGTGTGTGAAAAAGGTCCAGGCTGATGCATGTGTAAAATAAGTGAATCATCCTGAGCTGGTTAAAGAGGCATGGGACTAATTTCTCCTGCCAAAATGTGTAAAGAAAAAAAAATAAAACAGGATGCTGGGGGACACTGGACCATGGGGTTGTAGCTGGGACTGCTGGAGCTGGCACTTAACTAACTAACCCTGTAGCTGTAACACTAGGCTCCAGCCCTCTGCAACCCCATCATGTCCATGTAGATTTAAGTGCCTGGTGAGTTAGGCACGTTTTGGAAGGGCTGTCCTTTGTAGCAAGGGATTATTTTATTTATTTGTAGTATTTAATTTAATTTTATTCGTCAGGTACTGTGCGCAGGGACAGTGCATCAGCTGCAGGAGCCGCAGCTTGCTGGGTTTTGTTGGACGTCAAAAGCCATGGCGGGGGAGGGATGTGCAGACAGGTGGAACCCCATAGCACTCCGGTCTCATCAGAGACTGTCTGGGCACTGGTAGAGGGCGCCATCTTGCCAGACTTTCTGAGAGGCGGCTCCTATTAGGAGCACGCTGGGCACAGGCTGCCCGTCTACAGGGCATATCAAATGTTTTCCCCAGAGGCGGAAGTAACACTACGCAGATGGACGCCGTTAGTACAGTGCAGGGTGGCAGAGCCTATCAGGGCTGGTCTCCCCCTGCTACACAGCAGCTGATGGTACAGGTTATTTGGCTGCGTAGGATGCTACAGCCCTGAAGCAACCACCTCTGCAAGAGAAGAGTGAAGGCACAAAGGGTACACAAGCTCCTCTCCTCTGCTGCGGTTAGCCTCTCCAAGTATTTGTGTTTTACAATTGCCTGTTTGTTTGGGATTTGTGCAGTTTCCCAGTGACCTCTGTTTTTACTGGCTACCTGCGTCCGCGTCTTTTTTGCGGGACCACGTGGCAACTATGACAGACAAAACAATGTCTGCCAGGGCGAAGTCCACCACTATGGTGTTATACTTTACTTGTGCCCAGTGTAATCTAAAGTTACCGTGTGAACAGTTGGACTACAGGGTGCTGTGCGCAGACTGTCGGTTGGGGCCTAGTTGTGCGCAGGCATCAAATGGCAAAGCATCCACACCAGACAAGCTGATGTGGGCACATGCAATGGGGCGGTCGCTCGCTGAATTGATGCAGCTTATGGCGCGTCAGCATGAGGAACAGGCTCGTGCGGCTGCCGTGCCCTTTCACCATACAAGGTACTGGGTAGCCAGCAGCGGACGGGGTGGTCCCCCAGCTGGTACCTGGCCCACCCTGGCTTCATACCAGGGAGCGCACAGAGGCGGGATTCGAGAAAGATTCCTCTTATATGGAATGGTTCTTTGAGGATCCTAAACTACGCGAGGCGTATAAGCGTCTTCCTTCTTTCAGGGGCCGTTAGACGTTCTGGATTAAGAAGAGGAGGTGGCGGGTGAACTTCCAGAGGAGGTTATCCCCGAGTGGGCGGATCTGGAACTCTCTTTGGGTCATGGTGTGGAAGACCTCATTACGGCGGTGTGGCAGTCCCTGGACTTGGATACCCAAGCGGTGGGATCGTTCAAGCAGAGGTGCAAGAGGATTGTTACTTTCCCTGCTTCCTCGGATCTCGCAGATCTCGTGGAAGAACCGTGGAAGGCCCCAGATAAGAAGCTATCCGTTGTTCGCAAGTTCCTTTACCAGCTTCCGCCAGACCATGTCACAAAGTGTGATGTGGCAGTGGAACGTTTGGCTAAGCACACTGCGCTTCTGGGTCAGGGTTCGGCTTCCTTTAAGGATCCTCTGGATAACAAATTGGAAGATTGCCTTAAGTCCATTTTTATTGGCTCTGGGGCAGTTATTTCCTTTGCTGGCCTCAGCTTGGGTCGCTAGGACCATGGAGACGGGGGCTAACAAACTAGTTGCTGGACTTCAGGGGGACTTGTCGAGAGATGCTTTACTGGATTCGGCAGAACAGCTTTGCAGGGCGGCTGTATACGTGTGTGAGGCCATCCAGGAAGGCGCTCAGGTGGGCCTCCGGGGTTTTGTCTCGGCTCAGAAGGAACTCTATCTCCACACCTGGGACGTGGATGCCGAATCAAAGTGCTCTTTGGATTCTCTCCCCTCTGGTGGGGAAGGGGGGGGGCGTTCAGTTTGGCACCGAGTTGGACACCCATATTTCTCAAGCTGCCGGGGGGAAACACTTTCCTGCCCATAGTGGCCCAAAAACAGCGGGACATCGGTTTTGTGCTTTTCACTCCTCCTTTTGAGGAGAAGCGGTTACCAGAGGCAAGTCTGCCCGAGGCAGATTTTTCCTCAGCAGGGGTTCAACTCCTCAGGGCAGGTTTTCTGGTACCTGCAGGCGCTCGGGAGCCAAGGCTCCTGAGAAGCCTAGCGCCTGACGGGGTCTCTGCCCACCCTAGCCGGTTGGTGGTAGGCGGACGCCTGCTCCAGTACAGGGACCGGTGGGTGGCGTCGATAGCTGATACCTGGATGTAGAGCATAGTTTCCAGATCATAGGTCATCGACCTGGGGGGTCCGCTCCTGCGACGTTTTTTCACAACTGCTCTTCCCCGTGACACAGAGAAGAGGGGGGCCTTGGACCACAGACGCAAGTCTCACCAGTTGGGGTGCTGTGACGTTGAGTCTTCGTCTTCAGGGTCTTTGGTCGTCATGGGAGACTGCCCTACCAATCAATGTGCTGGTGCTCCGTGCCATCTACCTGGCCGGAGAGGATCCAAATCAGACAACGACACAGTAGTGGCGTACGTGAATCAGGGTGGCACCATGGGAGCAATGGCAGAGGCAACCCGCATTCTAGCCTCGGCGGAAGCCTTTGTTCCGGCACTCTCGGCGGTGTTCACCCTGGGCGTGGAAAATTGTGAGGCGGACTTCCTCAGCAGGACCACCACCTTCCTGCTGGGGGAGTGGTCTCTCCATCCGGAGGTCTTCTGGCAGTTGAATCGGAAGTGGGGACTTCCGGAGGTGATCTGATGGCGTCTCGGCACAACTGCAAAGTTCAAATTTTGTGCGAGGTCCAGGGACCCACTGGCTTTCGCAGAGGATGCCATGACCGTTCCGTGGTACTTTCATCTGGCATACCTTTACCCCCTCTCTACATCTTATGTTGTGAGCAGTACACTCCCGCAGTTTTTAGCCTCTGTCTATTTATTTTCAGAGGCGTCTAGCCCTTCTGTCAGAGGTTCGGACCTTTTTGCAAGGGGTGTTGCAGGTTCAACCTTAGTTTCAGCCGTGGGTGCCTCCATGGGATCTTACCTTAGGCCTCTCAGCTCTTAAGCAGGCTCTCTTTGAGCCTTTGGATTCCATGGAGCTTAAATTCGTCACATAGAAATTGGTTTTCCTTATGGCCGTTGCCTCAGCTCGGTGGGTTCCCGAGTTGGGGGCCTTGTTTTGCAAACCGCAGTTCCTCATGTTAAACGACGATAGGGCGGTTCTCGGAAAAGTTCCCTCATTCCAACCGAAGCTTCTTTTGGCTTTCCACTTGACCCAGGAAATTATCTTTCCTGTGTTTTCCCCATCAGAGAAATTTCGGGACTGGGACTATCTGGCTTTGTTGGACATTGCCCAGGCCCTGTGGATCTACTAGGATAGAACTTTTGAACTCCGTTGTACGAATTCCCTACTGGTTCTCTACGATACTCAGAAACATGGCTGGCCAGTTACGAAGCAGACCATTGCACATTGGATCAGCTCAGTCATCTCTCGGACATATTCTGATGCGGGGCAACGGACACCTGCCAAGGTGTCGGCTCATTCTACAGTGGCAACCTCCTGGGTGGCGCGCCACAGGGCCTCAGCTGAACAGATCTGCCACAGCTACCTGGTCCTTTGTCCACACGTTCGCTCGGTTTTACAGGTTTCATGTTTTTTTGCCTCCGGCGACGTCCACTTTGGGAGTACAGTTCTGTTCCCTCCCCTGGGGGCGACTGTTGAACATTCCATGGTCCAGTGTCCCCCAGCATTGAATAAAGAGAGAAAAAAAAAAAATAGGATTTTTGGGTACTTACCATTGAATCCTTTTCTCAGATTAATGCTTGGGGACACTGCGTTCCCTCAGCCGCGTTGAGTTGTGTTTTTTTACCGGTTGGTCCCTGCTGTTCTGTTTTTATTTTGGTTATAACAGTTTCAATGGTTTACTGCTTCTCCTTACCAGGCACTTTTCAAGTTGTACTGACATAATGGGTTTACAGAGGGGAGGAGCTTTGTGTTAAAAGCTACACGTTTAGTTAGTAAAGTGCCAGCTCCTGCAGTCCCAGCTACAACCCTATGGTCCAGTGTCCCAAGCATGAATCAGAGAAAAGGATTCAAAGGTAAGTACCCCAAAATTCTCTTTGTACTTACCAGTAAAATCCCTGTCTCCAATACTATGGGAGATAGTGGAACTCAGGGGTTATAGATGGTGGTATGTGGAGCCTGGTACCTTAAAACCTAAATGATTTGAATAGGGCTCCTCCCCCTCTATACCCCACCTGACTTCAGTTGAGTTTCACCAAGTTCAAGAAGAGACGGAGACTGAAGAGAGAAAAAGTAACTAACTAACCAAACAAAATACATACAACAACTGGAAGTCATGAGGATGCATTCACAGCTCCCCATGGAACTTGAGAAAGTGATTTTACTGATAAAAACAAAAATCCTGTATGCTCCTTCATCCATTGGGGAGACATTGGAACACTAGAGAAGTCACAAAGCAACCCTCAAGGAGCGAGCGCGTCATAGCAGTGCGAAGCACCATGCACCTATAACTTGCATGTCTGGACTCAAAAGTGTCAGTGTTTGAAGTGTGCATGGAAGACAAGGCGGCTGCCAGACATAGCTGGTCAGTAGAGGCCTCATGGCGCCCAACACAAGAGGAGTGACAGAGTGGAATGAGCCGCAAGCCGGCAAGCAGCCAGTTAAACCCAGCTAATGTAAGCCCAAACCCAACAAGACACCATATGTTTTTCAGCTTGCCAACCTGCTTGCGGGAGTCAAAGAACTTGCGTAAGTGCGAGGTATGGCATGCATAGATCTGGAGACCTGGACCACATCCAAGGAATAAGAAGAATCCTGGGCAATCAGAAAACAGTGACAAGGCAGACACCACTTTGGGCACAAAGCACCGCATTGTCATCATGGAACACTAAACAATAGGACAAGGTTTTAAGCTCTGAAACCCTCTGACCCAAGGTAAAGGCAAGGATGAAAACAGTCTTCAAGCGGCTTAAAGGGATCCATCTGCAGAAAAACTACATTCAGGTCCCACGGAGCAGTGTGAGGAAGAAACGTGTTGCAGATGAAGGACCCCCTGTAGAAACATCAATCTCCGGAAAAAAGGCGAGGCGGCATTGGGGGAAAAAAAAAAAAAAAAAAAAAAAAAATCGGAGAAAACGGCACATTCAAGGACCCCAAACACAAGCTTGCATCCAGGCCATCTTGGAAAAACAAAAGCAGATGAGAAAAGTGGAAGGAGGAAAAACTTCTCGCACTAAGACATAAGCATGCAAAAGTCGGTGACAATGTTGGGCAGATATAGACTTCCTAGCTTTCAGTATCATCAGTATAATGACCTCCAGGATCCCCTTAGATGTCAAGTTGGCAGCCTCAACAGCTACTCCGTTAAATGAAGCCAATGTAAGGCAGGGTGGACAAATGGACCTTGAAGGAGGAGGTCTGGATGACCAGGGAGTTGCCAGGGGGCGTCCACAGTAAGGCCCTAGAGGTCGAAGACAACCAAAATGTCAGTCACCTGTTCCAGCTTGATGCATTTGTGAACACACGGCAGCAATGGAAGTGGAGGAAAGATGAAGAGCAGGTGAAAAATCCCATGGAGTCATCAAGGCGTTGACCGAGAGACTTACTGGACCTCTTCTCCTGGAGCATCCAGAAGACAGACAGTCAGATTCACTGAGAAAACAGATTTCCCTGAGATAGGAGAAGATTCCACTTGGACAGATCCAACTGAAATTCACTAAAATGGAACCTACGGAACAGCCTCGAAAGAGAAGAAGTTTTCTCAACAGACGCATGCAGAAACAGATCTGTAGAGGGGTATCAAAAATCATGCCTAAAGGACAACTTGTTCTGTGACTGTATAATGTTGGATTTGTCTAAATTGATAATCCAACAGTGAGAGGTCAGAATACAGTGAGTCAGCAGAACATGGGACTGAAGAACTTCAGTAGGTCATCCAGATAGGAGGCTACGAGCGAAGATGGGCCAACATGAACGCCATCACCTTTGGGAATACCCGTGGGGCAGTAGAAAGGGCAAAGGGCACAGCACTGAACTGAAAATGCTTGCTCTGAATTGCAAGCCTAAGAAGGTACTGATAAGGTATGAATCCCTCAAGTCCATAGACACCAAAAATTCCCTGTTCCATGCTGTAAATGACAATGCAGAGATTTATCTTAAGCCTCTGAATCCTCATATGGTCATTCAGAAACTTTAGATTTACTATTGAACGCACATATGTCCAGCTTCGGAACAACAAACAGATTAGAACGGAAACCCTGTTTTTATTGCACCAACAGTACAAGAACTACTTCACCGGAGGAAATCAGGTTCCACACAACCCATCCCAAAGGCAGACGTTTCTAAGAAACCAGAAGGCCCATGGAAAAGAATCCCCGAAAAAGATGTCCCAAGAGGTATATTTTGTACCCCTCCAGAAAAGACATTCCACACCCAAGCATCTGAAGCCATATGTCCTGAAATTGAAGCAGACGGGCTCCCAACATAGGATCCCCTGTGCGTGAGGGTAACCTGTCATGCGGATGGTACCTCAGAAGGTCTGGTGTCAGGGTGGCCTCTAGATCTGCCCCCTTTGTTGAGGACTACTGTCCCCTAGAACTTTGGGAACATGTCTTAATTGAGGGCCGAAAATAACTAAAGGAAGGCTCAGGAGAAGTCTTAGACCTAGGATCGGAGAAGAGGAGAAAGGAGTTCTCTTCCCCCCCAGGGGCCAGAGCATGGTCCAATTCCGGCCGAAGAGACTATCTCCAGAAGAGAGAGGAAAAAAAAAAAAAAAAATCTCCATGGATTGCATCCGCTTGTCAGACCCCCAGTCAGAGGGCACTACAGCCTGTGACTGCAGAAGCTGAGACTCTAGAACAGACCAGTCCAGCATCCTTCGTCCAGATAAGAAGCAGACTCCTGGATAAAATCTGCAAGCCAAATCAAGTCAGTCCGCGATGTACATGAACGTAGACTGTCACAGAGTAGGTCTATCCACTTTTCCACTGCCTTATTGAGCCAGGCAGAGACCAAAATAGGCCTATAAGAGGCTCCAGTCACCACATAGATATGGGCTGGGGCTGAATCTAAGAGAGGTTGAGCCCAGAACTGGAATAGTTGTAGTCTTAAACAGTCTAGCGCTAGAGATATCTCATTTAGAGGTGGAGATACCCATTTTGTTCTATCCTCTGCTAGAAGAGAGTAAAAAGAGAATAGATGGTGAAATATCTGAAACTTACAATTCACATAGGACCAAGCTAGAAGATCCTCCAAGTGAGGTGAGGAAGGAAAAGTAACCAGGGAGCTTCCTCTTGATAAAGGACACTTCCTGTGTCTCCAGAGTCTATAACTCAGAGATATTTAAAGCCTGTGTAACAGATTCATGAAGGCCTCAACCCCTTGAACTTCTGCCTCATCTTCCGTCATGGAGGAAAGGTCCAGGTCAAAATCATCCAGGTGGTCATCCTCAGCCTGAGAAGCCTCCGAGTTAAAGCCTTCGCCGGATTGGAGAATTACTCAGATGTTTACACTTTTGCAACTGAGAGGCAGAGGAGCTGTGGGAACTTCTGACGGGCTGCCCACAGGCAGACACGTGCCAGGAAAAACAGGGAGTACAGGGAGTAACTCCGGCTCCTGGGGCCAGACCACAGGCTATGCCCGAAGGAAAGAGAAACATTCCTAGAGGCAGCCAATTCCAAGCAAGGGTAACAAGCTTCCTTCACTGGCCCCGCCTCCTCCTTGCGCTGATCCCGGCATCATAGCCACACAAGAATTCCCTTTCTAGAGAGGCGGTTGAACGCGGTTTTTCACCACTACCGATCCTTTCAAACACAGATCCTACTTAACATTGGTTTTAGGGGAGTGGTGAAGGTGGAGCTGCAGCGTCAGGAGACGCTGTGCTTAGTAAGCCCGAAAACCCAGTTCCAGATGTGGAGGGTCCCATCAGAGGCGCCCACGTAGCAGGGAAACTCCCATAGCACAGAGTCGACCCAGCAGGAACAGATCATTTTTTTTAAATTATAAAGAAAAAACATCCACCTCCAACGGGCACTTAAACTAAACTGAAGTCAGGTGGGGTTTAGAGGGTGAAGAGCCCTATTCAAACTATTTAAGATTTAAAGTGCCAAGCTCTACACATTACCATTTATACCCCAGTGTTGCAGTACATGAACAGGGTGTGTGTGTGTGTGCGCATTTACTACCTTTAAATGGGTGCTACCTGTAAAAGATCATTTAAGAGATATAGATGAACTATAAACATCACTATTCATAAAAACCATATAGCAGGGATCATCACTAACCTTAGTGTTCTTTAGGATCATTAAGTCTGTGTTATTGTTCCGTATCAAAAATTGCAAGTGCAGTTCTATCGCCATTTCTCCACTAAGAATCTTTATCATTTTAGAAATCTGGTCCTTAGGCTCTGGACTCTAAAAGGAAAACAAATATGAAGTACATAAGGTTAGTGAAAATGTTAGTGTAAGATAATAAACAGTACCATAAAAGTCTTTATTAGACCGGGTTAGGAATCGGGTCATAAAACCTGTGGTAAAGTTAAGAAGGCGTAACATTTGCAAGAGATCATTTTGGTCTATAAAACAAAAACAAACAAAAAAAAAAAGTGTCCATTAAATTTAAAAGAACATCCTAATATTTTTACATGTAATCATCTAACAAGTTTACTGAATTTATATTACAAGGCTGAACAGGTGAGGAGTACAACATCCAACACTATGGCCTTCATTTTCAGGATAATTGAAGTGCAAGGAGATTTCTGCTATAAATTTGCAGTATGAGACTCATCCTGCTAGCCACGTATGACTAACAGAAGCCAAGCGCTGAAGCACTGAATATATTGCAGAAGGTTCACAAAAAGCGCATCAATTCCTCTACCAAAGCGTAGAAAAGTAGGATTACATCACTAATATCCAAGAATTGTTTCTCTTTAACCACTTAGCAGGCTAATATGTTTTCCAAACAAACGCTCAGAAATTGTCAGGTTTTTTTTTGCTTATTGAATTAAATCAAAAACATCTATTTTAAACTTATCCAACACTATTTTACTTAAAATATTTCTTTTTTGTAAACACAGCATAGCATAAAACTAGTTTCTTGTTTTTTTTGTTTTTTTTTTTAAATACATGAACTTCAACTTCAAGTGCTTTTAAACTATTTAGGATTTCTATAAATTGGCCATCCTGTAATCAATATTATTGATCGTTATGGGATCACCATATTCAATTTATTATTATAAATTTTTATTTAAAAAAATTATATTTAGTGCTACACTGTTGTATCAGTCCCCGAACCACCTGTAGACTACAAGAGCAGATCGCTCCTCCCCCCAATACATTGAATGAAACGACACTACGAAAAAAAATAATGTTTATTGGTGAAAATCATGCATATCGATATTTTTCATAGATCGAAAATATCGATATGCATTCAAATCAGGACAAACTGAGGGCACTGCGGTCTGTACATTTAGTAGCTAACCCCAATCTACCCGGGAGTCCTTATCCAACACTCCAGCGCGACAGGAGAGAGCAGGTTGCTGACTCTGATCTCTGGCTACTGATACTGCATAACACACTCCGGCCAGGGACATGAAGCCCATGCACAACTGCTAGTGCACCAGAAGGTTGTACATTGTGAGGCCCTACCCATTGCACTGGTCCCGGCAGCTGGCCATAGTGATGCGGAGTCCCCAGGACCTCATCCTGTCCTACACCCAGGCAACAGAGCCTGAAATGGCAACATCCCACAGTACATGCTGCGGGATGTACTGTCGTCTGTACATTTGCCCAGCTGCTCCGCTTTGCAGCCGCTGGGTACATGTGGGGCATTGCTGGATTTACTAGCGCCTGCTCCTCTCTGCAGCTGGCGAGATGGGGATGCCCTGGCTGCCAGATCAATGCAACAAGCAATGATCAGGACACACTGGAGAAGGACCCAAGGGTGCAGGGGGGGCGGGGGACCCTCAGAGATTGGTGGCTGCTGGAAGATTATCTTCCAGCAGCCACCCAGTGGGCTTTTCTGACTGGTCACGTCCGATGCGACCATGTTAGGGAAAGCCCAGACTGGCATGCTTAATAGAACGAAAAGCTGTAGATGGCAATAAAGTCAGTCTCTGAGTTATGATAAAAACTCCCAGAGATTTAGTTAAGTTATTTTTGTAACCGCAAAGCAAGAGAAATGAGCTCACTGCGTGAAAACACTAACCAAATCGCTTGATTTGCTGCCTACCGGGCTCCCATCTTTATCCTCTGCTTCCATTGGTTCACTGCAAAAAGAGAACAGTACACAAATATTTAATGTAGTAAATGTTTTACCAGAATTAAAAAGCCTAATGATGTACATGCTCTGCTAAGAGGAGAGTGGAAGCTAAGGAGTAAATAAGCACAGTGAGGCTTGTTTTGCCTTTAATATGCTTGCTGTTTAAAAAAAAAAAAAAAAAAAAAATATGCTCATGTATTCCCACAGTGGCGCCAACTTGCACTCTATTAAATTTAGCCCAGTAATCTACTGCCCTTGCATGGAGAAGAGAGAGAGGGATACAGTGGGCATATCTAATTGGGTGCGATGTTTAGCAAGATAAAAAACTTTGTGCACAATTTTGGATTAGCACGGGTGGGTATGCATGCTCCAGATACCCGTGGTATCCAATAAAAAAAGCTGAAAACCTTGCGGCGCGTAAAAAAAAAAAAAAAAAAAAAATGATACTTACATACCCGTAGTTCAGTGACCGCCCCTCCATCTTGTCACTGTGGGGTGGGGCTGCTGGAGTCCCAGGGGCCGCAAAGAGGCTCCCGGGGTCCTAGCTGGTACAAGGGCTGCTGGGAGATGTAGTTCTCCCAGCGCCCAGTACACACACCAGGGGTCACTCAAACACACTCACATACTCACCCTGCTGCAGAAGACCTGGCTCCCGACGCTGGAGGAAGAAGACACCACTTTGGAAGTGAATAATTAAGGACTAAAGAAGCTAATTGGAAAGCTTAATTAATCCCTGGGTAGGGGGTGCTGTCAGGGTCCCAGAGCAAGTCCCACTGATTTTTCCTAAAATTAATGATTTTAGGAAAAATCAGAATTGCTCTGGAGGTGCGAGAAAAAAAGATGCCGTAAGATCTATAGAAATCACCACGTCCCATTTTCAGTCACCTTATTGGATGGCAAAACCCCACGTCGCAGGGTTTTTAATTTTCACGCCTGCAATTGGACATGCCCCAATCCTTCTTGGTCCTTAATTATAGTCTTCCTGTAACGGATTCCAAACTAGCCTGCTCTGTATGAAAGTGATGGGGAGATATTTCCCTCTGTCATAGTATTGAATGCTACAGCATTAAAGTCAGAGCCATATAGCTGCCACAGAAAACACAATCCACAGTCACTGCATGTCCCCACCAAGTGCTGCACTCCTACTAAATTCATCAGAACAGGAGTAATTAGACTCATTATACAGTATACAGTATAATGTAAAGTGTAAAGTCTGCAAAGTGACAGTTAGGAGCTGATTGATTGGTACTTATCTCGCTCTCTCTCTCTCAAGCTTTGATAAATCTCCCCCTTGTTAAATAATAAGTACAATTACACATGTATCTCATTTACTTTTATGTGAATTAGTATTAGCCAGGACATCCATATAGGGTGCACATCAGAACATACAGTATCGATACGAACATAACAAAAACAGATGTTCCAGAAGAGGGCACTCTGGGATGGTCACTAAATAGAAAAAGTATTATCTTTAAGGCATAGATCACATTTATTCTGCAATAGTTTCCATAAAACATAACTTTTACTCAATATGTATTCAAATATTTTTAGGGTTGAACTTGGTCACATGTATATTACCTATTCTCTGCATTTTGGTTTTACTATTCCAATGAGTTAACATATTTGAACTTTTAATGTATATTGCATAAAAGTTATATTTTATAGAAAACTGTAGCAGAATTGTTGCGATATACACCTTAAAGAAAAATGTTCTATTTAGTGATCATCCCAGAGCCCACATCTGGAGTTACTGTTATGTTTGTACAGAATACTATGCATAAGATGTAGTCTGCCCACTCTCCACCCACTGACCCAACACCCCGGCTCAGAGCCGCTAACTCTCATCTTACAGGCTATTGCCATCTCTGAAACCAGCCTGCTGTCCTGACCGAGCTGCTTGTTTGTATAGAACTCGGATGCAAGTTATTAGGAAACCCTGTCCACATGAATGATATTTAAAACTGTGCTTGATTATGGTTGAATTGACTGTATGTTCGTATAATTCTCTCTGCCCATCTCCATGATCAAAATAACCTTAGAGTCATACATTAAAAAAACAAACAAACATAATTTGACTGTTTTTTTAAAATGTAAATGTGTAGAATTCTGCCAGTCCCACCTGTCCTTTGCTGCCACTGGTACTGTGCCTGTATTTGTTGAACCTGGCACTGATGGAATGGGGGCTCCAACGGTACGGAGATTCTGTATTACAGAAGACAGGAACTGCTGGCTGGCACTCTCATACAAGTCAAAGCATATCTGATAAGCCATGAGCAGGTTGTCCTCCTTCACCAATTTCTCCAAGATATCACTGACAGCCTGTGGGTCATCTAAGAAGATGAGGCACTGTGGAGGGAAAAGAGGGGACATATGAGGTAAGTTAATGGCAGAAGAGGCAAGAAAACATGGTGTAGTCACTGCAGCAGCATTCTTTGGTAAGTCTCCATTCCCTACACCATAATAAACCCTATAATGACTGAAAACAATGACCGACCAATCACTTAACATTTTCAACAACAGCCAGTTATGAAAGTAAATCTAACTTATTGGTGTTTACAAATATTATCCAAATGTATCATATACAAGGTACACAAATTCGCTTTGCAAACGTTAAATAAACATATTTAAATGTTGCTGAGCAATATGGCTTATAAATGGAAGAAATTGGAACCGCAGCCTAATAAAATGAACTCATGCTTTTCTCTAACTTGTAGTCCTAATGTATTCAAACTGATGGCATCCTAAGAGCAAGATATTGAGGTTACCTGGCACACATTGATAAAGTCCGGTTTCTCCAGGTTCATGTAGATTTTCACCAAGACTCGGAGAACTTTATTTCTAAACTGTTTGTTCTGCATTAATGACATGCAGACCTTTAAGCTGTACGCCAGCATCCCAGGGACATCATTCTACAGAGAAGGGACAGGTGATAAATATCAATGTATACCAAGCAAAGAAACATAATTCAAAAGTATAATAAACAAGGTACGAGTGTATTTGTGCCAAAGATGCTTTACAAATAAAGAAAAATAAAGCATATTACCACACGCAAGACTACAGACAGCAAATAGAGTAAAAACACTGGTCTCACCGATTCTAAAATGGTTTTCTGAAAGATATCTAGTCGGCGAGTCTCCAGTGCAATGCCAATAGCCTGTTTGTATTTATGGTCATCAAGACAGCGTTGGAACATCTTGTTTACAATCCCTTCTAGGCGCTCATCAATTGGCTTCTTCTCACCATCTGGGAGCTCAGCATTCTCTACACACTGCTTGGTGTAATGATCGATACATTTGGCTGCAAATAAGTAAAGGACTTTTAAACAAACATTATTAAATCAATTTGTATTACGGATTTTTTTTTCTAGTTGCATTAGAAATCCAGGCCATACAGATATACAAAAGCAGCACATTGGCACAGTGAGTAGCAATGCAGCCATGAGCTCAATTCCCAACCAGGGCCACACCTGCATGGCGTTTATATGCCCTTTCTTCTCAAACTAAAAAAAAAAAAGCCATAATGATGTGTTAACTGGATTCTGTGAGCCAGGAACTGAGGGCTCGATTCAGACCCGCTCACCAGATGCGTTCGCTAGATGAGTATGCAAATTACGCAAGGCAGGCGATCGCACGGCAAGGCAATAGCACTCCCACTTTGTCTTAGCGTGCGATCACATTGTGTATGCAGACGCCCACCAGCCTGTCTTAAGACGCCCACTTGCACACATCATCTCCGGGAAGTGTATGCAACCATCGGTAACATCGGATGCTGTGGCTGACCATACCCTGCCGCAAGTACTGTGAGCGCTTCAGTGTAAATTTCAGCCAAGTGACGTGTACTAGGACGCTGCACTCCTCTGAAAACAGCATTAAGACGCTCAGACACGCCTGCGTTCGCACCTCCACTCCCCCGTTTCTAGCAGCCAGCCCCCGTCACCACCCGCAAATGCTTCTCCTGTCACTCAGCCGGGTAGTCTATGCACAATGAGCCCGATCACTCGCACTGGTACGCGCACTGCGCTGCGTACGCATAATGCAAACATCGACAGGCTGCGTGCGAACGCAGCCGATCGAGCGGGTCTGAATCAGACCCTTATACTGTAAGCTCCAACGAGCATTCAGTGACATGGTTGCACAAAACATAATAAATGACATATAAAAGTCTGATCTTTTATATGGCAGGTCTGGCTGGGTTCAATCAAGTGTACCTCTGACGAATTCTTTTATTATTTTCAAATAAATTGAATTTATTAAAAACACAGAACAACAAAATTAGGGGGGGGGTGGTTAAATATTAAAAAAGAAAGATTTACTAGTTAAAA
The DNA here is from genome assembly GCA_031769625.1 of Taudactylus pleione. Lineage (NCBI taxonomy): Eukaryota > Metazoa > Chordata > Amphibia > Anura > Myobatrachidae > Taudactylus > Taudactylus pleione. The sequence goes on from JAUIMM010000993.1 coordinate 808,810, forward strand.
AAAAGAGTTAAGAAACCAAGATTCCTTCCAGAGTTTAGCTACTATGAAAAACAAGCACCAAATGGTATTGTCTATTCCCATGTACAGTAGGTGGGTTATTTCCTATGTGATATCCAGAATGCTATAAACTGATCCATTTAATCTAGTCAAAACAGAATCTCAAACTATTAACTGTCCATGTTGGCATTAGTTTTCACTCTCGGGCAGTGTGCTGATCACCGAGGAGGGCACTTTGTTGAGACCACGCTGTGCATCATCATAGATACAAAAGGTTAAGAGATTTGTATTGCAGCTACTGTGAGCATTATCAGCAGGGGCTGGGGCACCTGTGCATATTTCTGCAGCTTCTATGCGTGCCCCTCCCCACCTGCCGACCATGGCAATGAGCAATGTCCTCTTTGCACAATGCGCCCTGTGTTTTTTGGGCTTCCTGTTGAGCTTCCTCGCCATGGTGCCCCTATCCGAGAACAGTGTGGCTGAGCGGGAACGCTGGAGAGGGAGCAATTCACGGTGAAGGAGTGGTGACTGGAGTCTTCCTACAGGTTCAGTGTAGGGATGGACATAGTAATCCGATGGTTACTAACCATCGATGTTTTTGTTTCAGTGGAAGTTTTTTTTACAATTCCATGGGAACAGTCAGATGTTTGCCACCTTTGAATGGAAATCATTTGATGGGTGTTCCGATGGTTGGGGTTTTATTTTCAAATTCCTCTCCTGGCTCCTTTTCCTAGTGTATTATATATCTCCACATACATATCAAATATATTTAAGGATTCCCACCCTATAAGACATTATTCACAGTCCACATTTTTCTACGTTTGCAGCATTTAATCACTGCATTTTTCTAACTACATCACAAGCCTGCCTCCACTATGATGCTATAGTGCGGCACCCCTGCCCATACATCATCCATCTGTTCTGGCACCTCCGGAGTCCGCATGCTAGTCTTTGGAGCCCAGCCCCAGTCTCTCCCCATGTAATGGCTTCCAGCTTGTGAGGGATAGTGAGCCACAGTAACATTGAGCAGGATTATCAAAGTCCTCCATATTGTTCTTTGAATGGGGCCCGAGTTGTGGCCGACCCCCGGCTTCACAACACTCTAATCCAGACAGGGGAATAATGACAGGCGTCGAAATACAGACGCCTGTTATTATCCCTACGCCGGGAGCCCCGGCATACCGAACGAAGGTAAGCAGGGGGGTTAGGCACCCCTAAAGGAGGGTTAGGGGAGGGAAAGAGTTAGTGACGGTTAACATACTTACGATTGGGATTTTTGAGGCTGCCGGTGTTCTGCAGTCGGTATTTGAACCGTCGGACATAGGTCCGGCGGTCTTTCATACCGATCCTCACTGCATAATGGTGACCAGACTCCGGCAGGGCACCGACGAAACGGAGATGCCTCTGGCTCGGGGGCGGGGTAAAGGGGGGGACCGATACATCCTGGGAGCTGGAAGCTTTAACTGCATAGTGCCTGGTCCTCAACCACAACCTACACCCCCAAGGTCTCCCTGTGAAGCCCTATGGACCCTGAAGAAGAAAGAACTCTTCCCACAATTGCCTGGCAACTCCGTTGACCGAAAAAAGCAAAGGGGCTGATGCAGAGTTGAATGCACTTAATTGTAGTAATAATTTGCATGACAGTGCATGGAGCATGCTGCAAAGTTGGGTGCTCACAAGGGAAAAGCAGAATAGCACGCTTCTTTTGCATCTACACCCATGACTGAAGAGGCGGAACTGGGCTGCGTTCTAATGTAGGCAAATCTCTGCGAGGGCAGGTTCATGCAAATGTAGCCTATTTAAACCTGGACTCAAGCAAAAATACATGTGTTGGTTATCATTTACACCTAGTATAGGGAGATGCAGGCTGAGGACGACGACTGAGGACAAGCTAGGTGCACATGCAGATGTGATCACATCTCGAGATGCTTATGAAGCTTCACATATTTCCATGCACGCTTTTAAGCAAAATACGCCTAAATTACCTCCAATTCTGCATCAGGCCCAGGTATTTCAGTCTTCTTAGCCTCCTAAGCTTTGAGGCAGAGATTTCAGACATATGCTTTCCAGACTGCAGACCCTCCAGGAGTTGCAGCCTTACTTAGTGAATCAGAACTGGGTTTCAGAGGGGCAGAAGCAGTCACATAGTAAAAACAAGAGATATGGTAAGAACTTACCTTTGTTATCTCTGTTTCTACGAAGTCCATAGGGTCCACAGGGTTGACCTTGGGGTATAGCTGGATCTGGATCCACGGGCACCACGCAGTTAAAGCTTTGCTGCTCCCAGGATGCACTTGGGTCCGTCCTCCTCTATACCCCGCCCCGGCCACAGGCACCTCAGTTGGTAAGCAGCTAAGGCCGGAGGAGGAGACTAAACAGAGAGAAGGAAGACTGGAACACACAAGAAACCATACTCACAGAAATGGGAGACGGAAAACCGGTGACCAGCCACACAGCCCATTTGAAGCCAGGTGCGTCAGGGCGGGCGCCCTGTGGACCCTATGGACTTCGTAGAAACAGAGATAACAAAGGTAAGTTCTTACCATATCTCTTGTTTTCTACTTCAGGGTCCATAGGGGGTCCACAGGGTTGACCTTGGGGATGTCCCAAAGCAGTTCAACTAAGGGCGGGGACGCTCCTGTGCTGAAAGGAGTACCCGGCGCCCAAAGGATGCATCCTGAGAGGCGAAGGTGTCAAACGCATAAAACCTCAAAAACGTCTGAATTGAAGACCAAGTAGCCGCCTTACACAGCTGAACAGCGGAGGCGCCACGTCTAGCAGCCCAAGAGGGACCCACAGAACGAGTGGAATGAGCCTTAACAGAGGCTGGCACAGGTAAACCCTCCTGCGCATAAGCCTCACAAATAACTGAACGAAGCCAACGGGCTAACGTTTGCTTGTTAGCAGGCCAACCCCTCTTGTGAAAACCGAAGAGGACAAACAAAGAATCCGACTTCCTAACCGAAGCAGTCCGGTCCACATAGATTCTAAGTGCCCGGACCACATCCAAGGAAGCCTCACCAGCAGAAAGATCAGGTGACTGAAAAGCTGGCACAACAAGTTCCTGATTAATGTGGAACTTTGAAACCACTTTGGGCAAAAACTCAGGACGCGTGCGGAGCACTGCCCTGTCCTGGTGAAAAATCAGAAAAGGAGGGCGACAGGAAAGCGCCCCCAATTCTGAAACCCTCCTGGCCGAAGCAATTGCCAGGAGAAAAATGGTCTTAAACGTCAGCCACTTGAGCTCCACCGACTCAAGCGGCTCAAAAGGAGGACCCTGCAAGACCCTCAGTACCACCGTCAAGTCCCACGGAGCCACCGGAGGCACGAAGGGAGGCTGGATCCTGAGAACACCTTGGAAAAAGGTGTAAACATCTGGCAGTGTAGCAATCCGTCGCTGAAACCACACGGACAAAGCAGACACATGAACCTTCAGAGAGGCCAGGCGTAAGCCGAGGTCCAAACCCGATTGAAGAAATTCCAAGATTCTGGAAACCCGGAACACCTGCGGATCATAGTTTCTGGATTCACACCACTGAAAATAAGTGCGCCACACCCTGTGGTAAATCCGCGCGGAGGCAGGCTTGCGTGCCCTAAGCATGGTACCAATCACTGAACTGGAGAAACCCCTAGACCTCAAGACGGCTGTCTCAAGAGCCACGCCGTCAAAGACAGCCGACCCAGATCCGGGTAAAGGCAGGGCCCCTGAGACAACAGGTCCCGACGCTGAGGAAGAAGGTACGGAGCGTCGATGGAGAGGCACCTCAGATCGGAGTACCAAGGACGTCTGGGCCACGCCGGAGCCACCAGCACGAGCGTGCCGCCGTCCTGCTTGAATTTCCGCAGAACCCGAGGAAGTAAGGATATCGGAGGAAACAGATACGCCAGGTGAAACGTCCATTTCACCGACAGAGCGTCTACCAGACAGGCGCCTGCGTCTCTTGTCCTTGACCCGTAAACGGGCAACTTGTGATTGTGACGGGAGGCCATCAAGTCCAGCTCCGGCAGCCCCCACCTGTCCACGAGTAGCTGAAACACCTCTGGGTGAAGCGACCATTCCCCGGGATGCACATCGTGACGGCTGAGGAAGTCCGCCTCCCAATTGAGGACTCCGGGAATGAAGACTGCCGAGATCGCTGGAACGTGACACTCCGCCCAAGCAAGAATGCGAGACACCTCCGACATTGCTGCCCGACTGCGACTTCCCCCTTGGTGGTTGATGTACGCCACCGTGGTGGCGTTGTCGGACTGCACCTGAACCGCCCTTCCGTGAAGAGCGGGGCCGGACGACTGCAGGGCCCTGTACACAGCCCGCAGTTCCAGGATGTTGATGGGGAGAAGTGCTTCTTCCGCGGACCAACGACCCTGAAGCGATAATGAGCCGGTCACTGCCCCCCAACCCCGAAGACTGGCATCCGTCGTGAGCAGGACCCAGTCCGGGATCCAAAAGGGGCGCCCCTCGACCAGATGCACCGTCTGAAGCCACCAAGCCAAAGACTGCCGAACCTCCGCGGACAACACCAGCATCTGAGAGCGGATCCGGTGAGGTAACCCGTTCCATTCCGATAGAATCAGCCCCTGCAGGGGCCGGGAATGGAACTGGGCAAATTCCACCATGTCGAATGTCGACACCATGGACCCCAGAACTCTCATAGCTGAATGGACCGACAGGCGGCAACTGCTCAGGCAACTGTGTATCCGCAGCTGCAGGGAGGAGACCTTCTCTGGAGTCAGGAAAATCCGCTGCTGACGAGAATCCAGCAGGGCTCCCAAATGAACCATCCGCTGTGATGGAATCAGGGAGGACTTCTTCCAGTTTATCAACCACCCGTGTGCTTGAAGACAAGCAATGGTCAGGTGGAGATGTCGAAGAAGCACCTCCGGGGAGCTCGCCAGCAGCAGAAGATCGTCCAGGTACGGCAACAGACGTAGACCCTGACCCCGAAGGTGTGCAGCCATAACCGCCATCACCTTGGTGAACACCCTCGGAGCCGTTGAAAGGCCAAAAGGCAACGCCCGAAATTGGTAGTGATGGTTCAGGATAGCAAACCTCAGATACCGCTGATGTGCCGGTGCTATGGGCACATGGAGATAGGCGTCCTGGATATCGAGGGAGACCATATAATCCCCGGGTTCCATCGCCAGAATGATGGAACGTAACGTTTCCATCCTGAACCTGGGAACTCTGAGGTATCTGTTCAGAGACTTCAAATTCAGGATAGGGCGATGAGAACCATTGGGTTTCTGTACCAGAAACAGAGTAGAATAGTACCCCGTCCCGCGCTGAGACTGCGGAACGGGAACAATGACCCCTGCTTGTAGCAAGGATTCTATAGCTACCTGAATCTGACCAGCTTTGGTCTTGTCCAGAGAAGGACTCGTACAGAAAAACTGGTGGGGCGGCCTGAACCGAAAAGACAGGGCATACCCCTGAGAGACTACTTCTCGAACCCAGGCATCCGTGGTGGTATTGTGCCAACACTGGGCGAATTGGAGAAGTCGGCCTCCCACTCTGGGGTCCCCCAGAGAGAGGCCCGTCCCATCAGGCAGCAGGCTTATCCTCCTGCTTGGAAGAAGGGCGCCGAGCACTCCATGCCTGCTTCTTGGGCTTGGGTGCGGCCTTGGTCGCCGAATGTCTCGGGAAGGACTGGCCCTTGGCCTTACCCTGAACCCGAAAGGACCGAAAGGCAGAGCTCCTCACTTTAGCCGGCGCAGAGGCCGAAGGGAGAAAAGCCGACTTGGACTTAGCCAAAGTATCCACTATTCTGTCCAAATCCGGACCAAATAGTAAATCACCATTAAAAGGCAAGGCCTCCAGACCCTTTTTTGAATCTGCATCAGCCCTCCAGGACCTCAGCCACAGGGAGCGCCGAGCAGATACCGCTGCAGCCGACACCCTAGAAGTGAGCAGGCTGGCATCCAAAGACGCTTCCCCAATATAGGAAGCTGCATCCCGCATCTGTCCCACTAACGCTCTCTGGATATCCGGAGCCTCATCAGGAAAGGTATCCTCCAAGGCATTGGCCCATGCCTCAATGGCTTTAGCCACCCAGGAGATAGCCATGGACGGGCGAGCCACCGCCCCGGAAAGAGAATAAATGGACTTTAAACAAGTCTCCACCTTCCTGTCCGTGGGATCCTTCAAAGAGGAGATAGACGGCAATGGCAACGTCGCGCTTTTGATCAAGCGGGTAACGTGGGAATCCACCGCCGGCGGAGTTTCCCATTTCCTGCAATGAGCTTCAGGAAAAGGATAGTTCGCCGCCAACCTCTTCTGTGGATGGAACCTCTTACTAGGTAATTGCCAGGCCGCCGCCATATGATCCGATAATTGATCAGACAGGGGGAACACAGTTGAGGTCACCTTGGCCTTTTTAAAATTAGGAAACTTCGACCTAGGAGCCGGCGCATCATCCTCAACATGTAGGATAGCCCGCACCGCCCTAAGGCTGGAACATTAATGGAGGACTTAGCTTCCACCTCCTGCCCCATGACATCAGAGTCAGAGTCCTCATGGATTTCTCCATCATCTGAGGACACTTCCGAGTCCGACAACTGCGCAGCTAGTGAACTCACAACCGGACGTTTAGACACCCTTGGTGGCACATCACCTTGCAACATGGACTGAAACGCCGAGGATGAAGCCGCCAGACTCTGTACGGAGCTGGATAGAACATCCACCCAAGGCGGAGGAGCCGTCGGAGCAAAACTCTGCAAAGGCACTACAGACTGACGCGTCCCTGGGGAAGACTGCACATACACAGGCAGTCCCGAGTAAGGACCCACAGTCTGGGCCCCGGGGGAAGACCGCAACATTTGTGGAACCCTCGGGGAATGGGGGATGGTGGGCTGCGGTAACGCCCTAGAAGGGACCGCTGATGGGACCGATAACCGGTCCGCAATAGACGCCAGCACCTGTGAAAACATCGCCCAAGGAGGGTCCTGTGATACAGGGGGGTTGGAGGGGTCCGGTACCAGCTGGCACCGCCCGCACAGACCATCCTGAGATAAGTCCTCCCCATCAACTCCAGCAGCACAACGTCTGCAGGAAAATAGCACAGGAGCCACAGAGCGCTCAGTCTCCTCATCAGACATGATACCGTAAATCACAAGAAATAGGTATCACCAGAGGAATTACGGTTTTAACACCCGCGCACTCACCAGTATGCGACACAACAGCCCATATATGGTACTGTGTAGCACACAACAGTATGTGACTGACCTCACAAATACGTGTTTTATATAAGTGAGGGTCTCAGAAAAACGCCCTTCCCCCACACACCTGCCGGGCCGTAGGAGAAGGAAAGGGATAGTTATAAGCTGACAGCAAGGAGAATAAGTCACAGACAGGCAGCACTAGCAATAGTCACATACAATGCAGAAAAGTTATACTCACTGCACCTTCCGCTACAATCAACCGCCCAGATTCAGTGCCTGGGAGGGCTATAGCGCTGTGTACACTGTCCTTTAGCAGGGGAGAGGTACACAGGGGGACCGGTCCACTTGATACCGCCTGGGAGTCTGCGATGTGCCAGTAAAGATGGCCGCCGGAGACCTCAGAGGAGGAGTGGCCGAGAGATAAGAGCAGCTCAGCGACGCCAGACTCCTAGTTGAAAGGCGCGCTGAGCTGAGGGGAGGAGCCGCTAGACAGGGAAGGCTGCCTCCCCTGGCTACCAATTAACCCCCGGGTTGCCGGTCCCGCTACCAGCCTGATACCCTGGTGGTCTAGCGGACACGCGGGGTATTCCTCAATTGAGGGGGAGCCCGCCGCCGCCGCTAGCGCCTCCGGTCTGTCCCCAGAGACCGGAGGCTCCTGACTGCATTGAAGTATCCGCGGGCCGCCGCACGCGGCGACCCGCGGCTTACCTGATCCCCGTCGCGTCCGGCAGCAGTCAAGGGAGTCCCCAGAGCCCGGCTAGTACAGGCTCTGGGGTCCCGCCGCGATCCCCAGAGCTGTACTGGCGTCGCGGCGCCAGCGGGGAGAAGGAGCGGCAGCGTGGACGTCCTAAAGGACAGTCTGATGCTGCCGCTCTAAAAGTGTAAAAAAAAAGTAGAAAAAAATAAAAAATTTCTCTTTTAAAATAAAGCTTAGGGGCTGCTCCTGCAGCCCCACTGCGACAGGGTGACCCGACTCCGGCCGGGCACCAACTAAAACTGAGGTGCCTGTGGCCGGGGCGGGGTATAGAGGAGGACGGACCCAAGTGCATCCTGGGAGCAGCAAAGCTTTAACTGCGTGGTGCCCGTGGATCCAGATCCAGCTATACCCCAAGGTCAACCCTGTGGACCCCCTATGGACCCTGAAGTAGAAATAAGACTATTCTTACGTTTGTTTATTTATTACCTATTCAGTCTGACCTTTAAGTGCTACATGTCATGGATGCGTTTGGTTGTGGAGCCGGACTAGGTGCTGGGAAGTGGTCTGTGAGGCTTGGACGGAAACTAGGAGATTAATTATAACTTCTACATGCAGTCAAGAGATTAGAGAGACACAGCTGGATAACAAAGAACTGTGTGAATAGTTAACTAGGGATATACAGACGAGACAGTTCTAGGTTTGCAGATGCTGGAACCCTAGGACCTTTGATGCACCGAATAAGATCAGGATTACGGAGCTGGTGAGTATCAGAGATAGAATCGATGAAGATGCTGTGTAATGGGTTTAATACAGGAACGGGCAATTGTGCAGACACTGGGATGGAACCAGCTAATACAGGCACAGGCAATTGTGCAGACACTGGGATTGTGCCAGCGTTACAGGATTTGATGATGGGGGGGTCAGGCACATGGATTCACTCGCTACAGATTCAGCAAAGGAGATAGATGGAGAAGTTCATTCACAAATCACTCAGACCAAGCAGCAAGCCAAGTGAGCTCAGAAATAGACCAAGCCAGGGATGTGGCCCATAATGGTTCTGACAGATCAGCAATGGAAACTGTGTTCAACAGTCGGCAATCACATTTGCAAACTCTGTATAAGATATCAATGCCAGCAAGACTGTTAACTGAGCAACTTTGAAGGACACTGTAAATAAAGTACAATAGGTCGCAGAGGAAGACTCTATAATCTTAAATCTAGAACCACTCCCCTTGTCATGACAAGTAAAGGAAAAACATAGGCAGATACAGCCATGGCCAAAAGAATACCATTTAATAACTTAAAACAGCTGTGGGGTGATGTTTCTAGATCACAAGCACGCTACAAAAAGAAGGACTGATCAATTTATCCACTTACCCTGTAACAAAGGTCAAAGTCTGAAAAGAGTTTGTAAGCTACACTGACAAAACTTACCTATAATGGTTTCCACATACTCAGAATTGTCATTTACATTAAACAGATCTCCAGCGCCCAATGCATAGTTCAGAGACTCTTCAAATGCCCCTAGATGATAAAACACTTTGGAGGCCACAAGCGCAGCAAACTGCCTGCTTCTGAAACTCTCATCTTCGTAAAGCACTTCACTGCAAAATAAACAGACACATTATCAACTCTAATACTACCAGTATCTGCATTCAGTGTGACAATAGAGAATATATTTGGGTATTGACATAACCATAAAGTTTTATGGTTTCAAACACCAAACTACTGAAGAACACAAAAACGTGACTTTATTAAACTGGATGTATATTTGTTTTGCTACATATTAATAAAAATGTACATTGCACAGTGTATTATTGTGACATTGTAAAAGTCTTACATTTTATCCACAGACTCTGATATCTCAGCCCAGAAATCGTTGACAACGGAATTTAATTTGTGAAGTGCAAACTCCTGTAAGGAAGGCAGAGTTTCAGAGTGAAATGACAGACCTACATTAGAACTGAACTACTAAAACAGATATACATATACATATATATATATATATATATATATATATATATATATATATATATATATATATATATATATATATATATATATATATACACACACACACACAATGGCTGGCACCATGGTACCAGTACATAGCAAGGTACCAAGCATTACAAAAACACCATGGACCGAGGAGGATAGCACTGGCCTGGGTAGGGCAACTCTCTGTATCTAAGAGGAATGTGTTGTGACGAGTCATGGGTGGGAATTGATAATGTACTGAATGACCCCTACCAAACATGTGGGCAAGCAAACAGTGGCAGAACCACTGAAGGGGAGAAGAGCACTGGTGACATGGATAGTGCAAGGGAAGAATAGGAGAGAGGGCCCTGCTCATGACAGCTTACATACTAAGGCTGTGTACACACTAGACGATATGCAGACGATGTGTCCACATCGTCCAGTGTGTATAGACTATGGGGTCTATTTACTAAGCCTTGGATGGAGATAAGGTAGCAGCCAATCAGCTCCTAACTGTCATTTTTCAAACACAGCCTGTGACATGACAGTTAGGAGCTGATTGGCTAGTACCTTATCTCCGTTCACTTTATCTCCATCCAAGGCTTAGTAAATAGACCCCCTATGTCACTGACGATGCGCGCTCCCGAGCATCGTCAGCGACATTGCACGTCAGACCTGCATACAGCATGGCCGTCGCTATGTCACTCCCGACATCGGCAAGTGCGCCACACGACAGGTTGGCTGGGTACACATCGTTAAATATGTATCCAGCCTAAGGGGAAGGGGTGAACAGTTGGGTGGGTGAACTGGGGAGGATACATTGAGGATGGGACAAGGAGAGGAGTAGCAAGAGCGTCGACAAAAAGGTATGTTTTATGGGTATGTTTGAAGTTGGGAAGACTGATATGGGAGGGAGTTCCAGAGGAGAGGGACACCGCAAATGAAATCTTGGAAGGGAGAGTGAGAAAATGGACATGGGTGGTAGCAAGGCAGAGGTTGGAGGAGGAGCGGGCAGAGCAGAAGGGAGTGTGGACAGATGAGGTGGTAGCAATGTAGAGGGAAGGGGAGGGGTTAAAAAAAATGTAAGTAAGGGTTAGGAGGTTCAACCAGATTGTGAGGTAAGGCAGAGAAGCAGGTTGCAGAAGGGTAAGCAGATGCCATATGGCAGGAGAGAAAATTAAGCAAATAGCAGTATTAAGGATGGATTGAAGTGGGGAGAGGTAATAAAGCAAAGCTAGAGAGGAGGAGGTTACAGTAGTCTAAGCAGAAAATGATAAGAGCGTAAATAAGTTTTGGTGGCATGGAAGGTAAAGAAGGACTTATAGTATTTATTGTATATATCATATAGTAATAGTTATATTAAATAATACACAATGACTAACCTTAAAACAATATGAGATATGGTAAGAACTTACCCTTGTTATCTCTATTTCTACGAAGTCCATAGGGTTCCACAGGATACCTTGGGGTATAGGTGTGACGTCAGTCGCAGGGCACCAAAGAGTTAAGCTTTCAGCCTCCCAGGATGCACTAGGTCCCCCTCCTATACCCCGCCCCCGGGCCAAGGCACCTCAGTTAGTTACCAAGCCATAGGCCGGAGGAGGAGAAGGAAGAGAGAGAACAAAGATCTGGACACATACAAGAATCACATTCTCACCAGAGGGAGACGGAAAACCGGTGACCAGAGCAAAGCCCATCTGCAGCACAGGTGCGACAGGGCGGGAGTCCTGTGGAACCCTATGGACTTCGTAGAAATAGAGATAACAAGGGTAAGTTCTTACCATATCTCATATTTTCTACTTCAGGGTCCATAGGGTATCCACAGGATACCTTGGGGATGTCCCAAAGCAGTATCCTTTAAGGGTGGGGACGCTCCTGTGCAGAAAGGAGAATCCGCCGCCCGAAGGAAGCATCCTGAGAGGCGTAGGTGTCAAACCTGTAATACCTCACGAAGGTATGGACAGAAGACCACGTAGCAGCCTTGCAGATCTGAACTGCCGAGGCACCACGTCGAGCTGCCCACGAAGGACCCACAGACCTAGTGGAATGAGCCTTCAGAGAAGGAGGGACCGGTAGGCCTTCATGAAGATAAGCTTCAGAAATAGCCATACGGATCCAGGCTGCCAAAGTTTGCTTTGAAGCAGGCCAACCCTTTTTACAGAAGCCATAGAGGACAACAAAGCGTCCGACTTCCTAAACGAAGAAGTGCGGTCAACATAAGTCCTTAAGGCCCGCACAACATCCAAAGAGGCCTCACCCACGGAAAGACCCGGTGAGTTAAAGGCCGGAACAACTATTTCCTCGTTAACATGAAACTGGGAAACAACTTTGGGAAGAAACTCGGGCCGAGTGCGGAGCACTGCCCTGTTCCCATGAAAAACCAAGAAAGGGGGTCTACAAGAAAGAGCCCCTAACTCAGAAACACGTCTGGCTGAAGCAACGGCCAGAAGGAAAACAGTCTTAGCTGTTAGCCATTTAATATCCACTGAGCCCAGTGGTTCAAACGGCGGTCCTTGGAGAGCCCTCAGGACCACAGCCAAATCCCAAGGCGCCACAGGTGGAACAAAGGGCGGCTGAATACGGAGAACACCTTGCATAAAGGTGCGCACAACCGGGACTGTAGCAATCCTACGGTGAAACCAGACAGATAGGGCCGAAACCTGTACCTTCAAAGAAGCAAGGCGAAGCCCATGATCTAGTCCCGCTTGCAGGAAGGCGAGAATCCGAGACAGACGAAACTCCCGCGGTGCTTAACCTCTCGGTCGACACCACTGGAAGAACGTATGCCACACGCGATGGTATATCCTCGCGGAAGACGGTTTCCGAGCTCGTAACATGGTACGCACCACAGAGCTGGAAAACCCCCGGGACCTCAGCATGGCCGTCTCAACAGCCACGCCGCCAAAGACAGCCGAGTCAGGTCCGGGTGAAGACAAGGACCCTGAGACAGAAGGTCCGGTCGTAGCGGCAACCGCAGAGGACTGTCCACGGACAGACCCTGAAGGTCTGAGAACCAGTGCCATCTGGGCCACGCGGGAGCTATCAACAGGAGCGTCCCTCCTTCCTGTTTGAATTTCCGGATCACCCGTGGAAGAAGGGAGACCGGAGGGAACAGGTATGCGAACCTGAACGTCCACCGGACGGACAGAGCATCCACCAGAGACGCCCCTTCGTCTCTTGTGCGAGACCCGTACACCGGCAACTTGTTGTTGTGCCGGGACGCCATGAGGTCGATTTCTGGAAGACCCCACCTGTCCACCAGTAGTTGAAAAACGTCCGGGTGCAGGGACCATTCCCCTGGATGAACGTCCTGGCGACTTAGAAAGTCCGCCTCCCAATTTAGCACTCCCGGGATGAAGACCGCTGATATGGCCGGAAGATTGCGCTCCGCCCAAACCAGGATCCGAGAGACCTCTACGAAAGCCGCCCGACTGCGAGTTCCTCCTTGCCTGTTTATGTAGGCCACGGTGGTAGCATTGTCCGACTGGACCTGCACCGGGTGACCCCGGAGAAACCGCTGTGCCTGCAGGAGAGCATTGAAGACCGCACGGAGTTCCAAGATATTTATTGGAAACTCCGCTTCTGTCGGCGTCCACCTGCCCTGGAACAAGTGTGGACCCGAAACTGCTCCCCAGCCCCGAAGACTGGCGTCCGTTGTCAACAGGACCCAATTTGGAACCCAGAACGGACGTCCCTTGTTGAGGTGGGTCGTCTTTAACCACCACGCAAGGGACAGGCGAACCTCCGGGGTGAGCACAATCGTCTGGAACTTCAGAGACTGAGGCAGCCCATTCCACTTGGACAGGATCAGGTGCTGCAGAGGTCTGGAGTGAAACTGGGCGTATTCCACCATGTCGAACACCGACACCATGGAGCCCAGTAACCTCATCGCCGAGTGTAAGGACACCCGGCGGCTGTGCAGACAACTGCGCACCCTTGACTGTAAAGCAGAGATCTTGTCCTCCGTCACGAAGATCCTTTGCTGTCCCGAGTCCAATAAGGCTCCAAGATGCAGAATCCTCCGAGACGGGATTAGAGTGGACTTCTGCCAGTTGATTAGCCAGCCGTGCCGTTGCAGCAGTGCAATGGTCAGGTCCAAGTGGTATAACAGGAGCTCTGGAGATCCTGCCACCAATAACAGGTCGTCCAAGTACGGCAACATGCGGACTCCTTGCAGCCGCAGAGAAGCCGCCATGACCGCCATCACCTTGGTGAAAACACGTGGTGCTGTCGCCAGGCCAAAAGGTAACGCCCGAAACTGGAAGTGGTCGCTGCGGATTGCAAACCGAAGGAACTCTTGATGGCGCAAAATTATAGGGACATGCAGGTAAGCGTCCTGTATGTCCAATGACACCATGTAGTCCCCAGGTTCCAGCGCCAGAATGATGGACCGTAGGGTCTCCATCCGAAACTTCGGGACCCGCAAAGACTTGTTGAGTGCTTTGAGGTTGAGAATCGGACGATATGACCCATTGGGTTTCTGTACCAAAAATAGATTTGAATAGAAACCCTGGCCCCTCTGGGAGAATGGAACAGGCACTATAACTCCAGCCTGGAGCATAGTGTGCAATACCTTCCGCAGCTCCGTAGCCTTGTTCCGGTCTGATGGTAGACCCGTGGTGAAGAATCGAGCCGGGGGTCTGTGCCGGAAGGAGAGGGCGTACCCGTGGGAGACCACCTCCAGAACCCAAGTGTCTGTCGTAGTGAACGACCAACACCGGGAGAACTGCAGCAGGCGGCCTCCCACCCTGGGATCCCCCAAGGGGAGACCCGGACCGTCAGGCCGCAGGCTTGTCATCTGGCTTGGGGGCCGGACGTCTGGTACTCCATGCCTGTTTCCGGGGCTTGACCGATTTCTTAGGGCCAGCCTGTCGAGGAAACGACTGTGGTTTGGGCCTGCCCTGGGCCCTAGATGACCGAAAGGAAGATGGTCCAGAACCAGAAGGAGCAGCGGCCGACGGGAGACAAGCAGATTTGGCTGCCGCCAGCGTGGCCACAATCTTATCCAGATCCGGACCGAAGAGAACTTCTCCGGTAAACGGCAACGCTTCCAGACCTTTCTTAGAATCTGCGTCCGCCTTCCAGGATCGCAGCCACAAGGTGCGACGAGCAGCTACCGCTGCTGAAGAAATTCTAGACACCAGAGTACTAATGTCTAGAGCTGCCTCGTTGATGTAGGTGGCCGAATCACGGAGATTGCCAATCAACTCCGCCTGTTCGGCCGGACAGTCGGATTCAAAAGAAGCCTCTAATGAATCCGCCCAGCGCTCCATCGCTCTGGCAACCCAGCAAATGGCCATAGCCGGCCGTGCTGCCCCCCCTGCAAGGGAATAAGCGGACTTCAGGCAGATTTCTACCTTGCGGTCCGTAGCATCCTTAAGGGAGGACATGGATGGCATCGGCAATGTGGCACTACGGACAAGACGGGTCACGTGAGAATCCACCTGTGGAGGGGATTCCCACTTAGCAAAATAATTATCCGCGAACGGATAAGCCACCGCCAGGCGTCTCTGCGGCTGGTATCTTTTGCCAGGTTGTTTCCACGCCTCCTCTAAATGGTCCACCAACTGACCCGAAAGAGGAAAGACTGTGGCATCGCCCTTCACATCTTTGAAAAAGGCATACTTAGATTTAGCCGCTGGGGGAACTTCGTCCTCAATCACCAAGGCTGTGCGGACCGCCCAAATAAGTCCAGGAATATATACTTTGGACTTAGCATCAGCGTCCTTAGTATGGAGAGGTTCCTGATCGTAAGGATCCAGAATCTCCCCATCATCAGACGTCCCTTCGTCATCCTCATAAGGAGCGGACAGAGACGCCACCGGCCTTTTATGAGGCCGCATCACAGACTCCCCTTGCAACACATCCGACAAGTGCTGTACAGAACTCGTCAGGGAGTTAACCCACGCTGGCTCCTGAGAACCCGGGAGCGGGGAAATAGGGAGACTGTGGGGTACCACCAATTGTCGTGGGAACCCCTGCATGGGTGACGACACCACAGACTGCTGGGACAAACCCATCGGAGTAAACGCGGGCTGCGGAGCTAACTGGCCCACTAAAGCTGTTAACGCCTGAGCGAAACAAGCCCAGGGCGGCTCCTGTACCGGTGCTGTAACCGTAATAGGCCGCGCCATGGACAAACACTGCCGGCAAAGGCCCTCCGCGCTACCCTCCCCCTCCGCTAACGGTACTTTGCACGTGGTACACTGTAGCCGGAGGGGAAAATCACTTTCAGACATGATGGCACCACGTATGTGACCTCTCTCACCAATTAAGTATTAAATAGGCGAGAGACCACCCTGCAGCACCGCACCGCAAGGGCTTTAGCAGA
Source organism: Taudactylus pleione (assembly GCA_031769625.1). Lineage (NCBI taxonomy): Eukaryota > Metazoa > Chordata > Amphibia > Anura > Myobatrachidae > Taudactylus > Taudactylus pleione. Next base: position 824,970 of record JAUIMM010000993.1, read on the forward strand.
AAGAACAGGGACAGTAATAAAGCTGACAGTTTAGAGAAGAAAAGTTACAGGCAGCGCTAGCACAGTCACATACAATGCAGAGAAATAACAATTCCTGCACTAACAGCGCTGATCACTCAACTACACAGACACAGACACAGGGCCTGGTAGGACACAGCGCTGCATACACAGACCTGAGCCACAGCGGAGGAGAGGTATGCGGGGGGACCCAGACCACGATGCTTCCTTCCAGACTTCCAGCAGCGTTCACCATGCGTTGCAGAGAAGATGGCCGCCGAGGAGCAGAGAGAAGCTGGCCTGGGGGAGGAGCGCTGACACAGGACCAGTCAGCACAGTGCAGAGAGGGCTGTGTGCAGCGGGGGAGGCGCCGGCTGTGAGACAGGGAAGGCACGCTCCCCTGGCATGCATTTAACCCCTGGGACGCCGCAGCGCTACCGCTCTGCTGCGGTCCGCTGTCCCAGGGGGTAGTGGAAGCGCAGGTTGGTCGCCTGGCTCCACGCTGCAGCCAGTCCCCAGGGAGCCCCCTGCCTGGGGACTTAGGACCATGTGATCAGCGGGGACCCACCGCGGGACCTCGCTGCTTACCTCTGTCCCCCTTGAATCCGGCCATGGTCCGGAGCATCTGGGGTCACCGCTAGCTGTGACCCCAGACGCCCACCAGCATCCCCGGATCAGTACCGGCGTTCTGGTACCGGCGGGGTGTAGGGAAGACAGCATGGACGTCAGGACTGACTGTCCATGCTGTTCATCCAGATGTGCAGCCACAGCTGCATGAAGAAAAAGCTTCAGGGGCTCTTCTAGCCCCCACTCCAACAGGTGCACCCGACTCCGGCCGGGCACCAAACTAAACTGGGGTGCCTTGGCCCGGGGGCGGGGTATAGGAGGGGGACCTAGTGCATCCTGGGAGGCTGAAAGCTTAACTCTTTGGTGCCCTGCGACTGACGTCACACCTATACCCCAAGGTATCCTGTGGATACCCTATGGACCCTGAAGTAGAAAAATATTTGATCATGTGGATTACAGGTTCGGAGTGGAAAATGTTTCTATAAGCAGTATACTTAAAATAATGTATCTAAACCAATTTTAAAAATATTAGATGAAAACAAAAAAATAAAGTCTATACCTTGAGCTGAGGCTCATCTTCATCAAGAAGAGAAAGAATACCAGCTGTGAGAGTGTAAGACAATACAATTAATTGCAAATAACATGAATGCCAAATTCAACATATGCAATCTCGTACCTTTACAGTTCATGACTATATACATCTTATCACTAACAGCACACCATATAAATTTGCTTCACAATCTAATAAGGGTATGTGAAAACTACAGCATACCAAACACCATTAATGCCATCTTTTAATCATAATCTGTCATTTAAAAAAGCTCATAGGGGGAAATTATTTTTGTGGAGGATGCAGTTCCTGGGTTAAGTGCCCAGAGCTATGCAATTGACTGCACCGTGCCAAGCACTTAAGCCGGCAGATGCACCGTACCTTGACTAATGCCCAGGACTTAGTCGCGGTAAACAGCACCTCCCAGCTTAAGTGCCGTATGTGATGCTTTTACCGCAAGGGGTAACACTACGACTAGCCCCAAGGCAATAGTTAACACAAATTCCTACTCGCACTTCAGGAGGGTGCGAGCAGAAATCTACTAGTCACGGGTTTCTGCGCAGGCAATTTAATAGCTCCGGGAACTTAACCCAGGAGCTGCATCCCTACAAAGAGAATTGAATTTCCCCCATACCTTGATATTTCACAGCCTCAACAAATGAGTACAATTTAGTAACCAACCTCAGGAGTCAAGATACCAGGAGTAAGAAGCGTGATAGAGGTGTATATAAACAGATCAGATAAAAAAACTGATCTGCTAGCAACTCCCTCCTAAATTATCAGTCATTGCTCTTGGCACCTCAACAGGTAAAAGCGCTCAGCATGAAAGACTGGTGGGCAGAGGAGACTTTCTCCAGCACATCACACATCAGTATTCCTTACCGGCATCTGAGATAACTGTTCTTCCTTGCATATGCAAACAACTACTAAACACTGAGAAATGAAAAACTTCATGGGATAGATGCCTAGTATCATGTAGGACCTCTTCTAGAAGGAAAAAATCAGGTAACCACGCTCTTGAAAGTGTAAACCATCAACAGCATGTTATTAGAAATTACATTTAATCCAGATATATGAACATGTAAAAAAACACAGACACAATTAATGTACTAGGTAACACAATAACAACTGGTGTATTAAATTCCCATCTAATTGGGTAATGTCAGCTGATAGCCGATTGTTCTTTGTATTGAATTCACAGGAAAAATAACTCTTGAAATGAACTCTGATGTTCTAATAAACTTGTGTACATAAATATCTTCAATATCTTAGGTAGTCCTAACTGATTAGCCGCGTCCGGCTAATTGAATCAGTATAGGAAATTCACCGGTGTATATGGAATGACAGCAATCCCTCAGAGAGAGTTAAGAATGCCAGTGTCCACTTTGTTCACATTAATATGGAGCCGAGTATGTGAATAAATTGTATTTCACTTTTAATGGTGCTTATGTTGATTTGAACTGTATAGATACAGTGCATTAAATAAGCTCTGTCCTTGTAAGCGTGAATATATTGTCACTCACCCAGTTCTTGTTGAACCAGAAAAATTGGACCAGATTGAGGATGAAGTTTTGGGGGTGCTGTCAGCGCGGTGTGTGATGCTTGTTAGCTGCACAGTGTGTGGGCGCCCACCGCTCTCCCTTCTCCTCTATGTGTAAATACTGGTCTTGGTCTGCAGGTCCCGTCGTGGTCTGTATGCAGGCTATTGATGCCGGAATGGAGACCACCAAGAGCGTGGGGTGCTCACATATCCTGAATAACCAGAACAATCAGCTATCAGCTGACATTACCCAATTAGATGGGAATTTAATACACCAGTTTTTATTGTGTTACCTAGTACATTAATTGTGTCTATATGTGTTTTTTTTTTACATGTTCATATATCTGGATTAAATGTAATTTCTAATCACACGTTGTTGATGGTTTACACTTTCAAGAGCGCGGTTACCTGATTTTTTTTCCTTCTTGTATGTCTCTTGGTTTGCTACCATTGGTTTAACTGCTGCTTATCAACAGGTGTATCTATCCACACAATTGGACTAATCAATATTTTTATTAGATCTTATGATTTTTTTGATATATATCCTTTGTTAGATTGATACGAATTCCAGCGCTTTAGACTTATTCTTCCCCAGGACCCCTTCTAGCCAGCGAAGTGCAGCAACTTCATGTAGCATCGATTCCACAAGTGGACGGAAGACCTCTGGAGAGATGTTGGCCCATGCCTTCTGGATAGCTTCCCACAGATCCCTAATATTTGTAGGTGCAGGATCTAGGGTGTGAATGAACCTCTCCATCAAGTCCACTAAATGCTCGATTGGGTTCATGTCGGGCGAACGTGGTGGGTCACACCATTCGCCGGAAATCTTCAGAATGCTCCTCAAACCAATTCTTGGGACTGCTGACAGTGCATTAACCTGCTGAAATATTTCTTCGTTGTGGGTGTACATGAAGTCCATGAAGGACTGCAGATGGTCATGAAGAAACGCAACAGTGGTTACCGGTTAATGACAAGTTCTGGCGGACTAACAGACCCAACCCATGCCACGCAAACACATTCCACACAATTATGGAACCACCATCAGCCTGCACAGTGCCATGTTAACAATTGGGGTCCATGGCCTCATGGGGTCTGCCCCCCACACCCGAACCCTATCATCAGCCTGAAAGAATTGGAGCCGTGACTCTTTGGACCATGCCACATGTTGCCAATCTTCCAGGGCCCAAATAGTGATGTCAGGAGCCAGGTGAGGCGCTGTTATATGGTGTCTTAGTGTTAACTGGGACACTCTGGTGGGTCTTCTGCTCCCATATCCCATGTAAGCTAAAGAATGCTGCATTGACCTGCTGGATATGCACCTGGTACCTCCTGTATAGAATGTGGAAGCGATTTAAGCCAGTGGTAATGCCTTCCGTGAGGTATTCCCGTTACACACGTGACACCGTAGAGCGAGGAATGTTAAATATTCGCACAACTTTGTAAATGGAATGTCCAATTCGTCAGGCACCATCATGTCCTTTCGAGCGCTGATAATTCACATTGTTTTGCCATGAGCTGCCTAGCCTGTGTTCAAACTGACTCACAAGATGGCAGATTAAAGCTGATGTAGGTCTGGGCATTTCCAAGATGTCACAGTACAGTGACGCCACCTACCACCACCATTACATACTGCTATCCCATGACTTTTGACACTTCAATGAATGACCAGTTTCCAATTATGCAGTATGCCCCATGTGACCCTACCCTGCCAAAATAGAAAATAGGTATGGAATCATTAGATGGAGGGTATGCTGCTTCATGTAGTGCCATATTTGGGCATCCAGGGGTGTCTCCAGGTGAGTTGGCTCTAAGTTTAGAAATGCATAGATATATGACCTACAGTGGTGCTATTATAGTGTAGTGAAGGACTACAAGAGCAGAAACGCCTTGATGTGGCCGGTAGGTTAATATGTTTGCAAATGTGTGTAACTGAGTCCTCTGCGTTTTATTACGTAGGTTGCAAGTCTCCTTTGATGATCCTTTGCAGAGTGCTGGGGGAAAATTTTATTTTATTTTTTTAATCTAGTTTAAACCATCCCTTATGCTGGGTACTCACTGACATATATTGGCCGATCAACTGATCGGCCAATATATCTGCTGCACGTCGGCAAGTGTGTACCAGCAATATGTCTGTGAACGGCGTCGTTCACAAACAAATCGCATTGGCTGCGCTGCACAGCCGATGGACAGATATGTCTGCAGACATATCTGTCCATCGGCAGGTGTGTATGGACGGTCTGCAGACCGCCCGTACACACACACACACACAGCGGCAGCCGCAGGGAAGAGGCGGGACACGCCCCCAACCCGCCCCCAACCCAACCCACCCCCACCGCTGGGACCCGCTGCAACATGCAGATGATGGTTCAGCGTGTATGAACGACCATTATCTGCAGATTACTCGATCTGCAGATATATCGCTTAGGTGTGTACCCACCATTACACTCACCTGCGATGGGCCAATAAACTGATTAAGCAACTTCCATTCTGTATACTAATGTATTTGACTTAGGGGTCTATTTACTAAGCAGTGTTAGGAGACAGAGTGAAATTATATAAGGTGCCAGAAAATCCGCTCCTAACTACCATCTCACAGGCTGTGTTCGAAAAATGACAGTTGGGAGCTGATTGGCTGGCACCTTATCACTCTGTCTCCTAACAATGCTTAGTAAATAGACCCCTTAGCATATAATGGGTCACCTTGGTCCGTCCCCCACTGCATATACTTAGCACTTCCCGGCACTCACTGCAGCGGGAGCCATTGGAGGGGTGCGCATGCACGAAGGAGACACACAGACCTTAAGAAACTATTATATAGCTATTGTGATCAAAACCAGCACTTCAGGCTACAGTACAAATACCCCAAACAAGTCATATTTTCATTCTATGTGGATATTTACTGACCAAATCAGATAGACTAGTTTGCTTGAGTATGATGGCCTAGGGCCTCTAAAAGCATGGCTCATTGGGCACGCATTAATTCAACGCGAATTGAATAGCGCCGGGAAGAAGCTTCCGGAGCTATTCAATTCAGCACACTGTTAGGTCGGAGAAAGCCCGCTCTTGCACCTTAAACATGGTGTTTAGTCGCGAGAACCGGCATTCTCCAACTAAACTGCCCAGCGCGGTGCTGTTTCCGCTGTGCTAAGGGCAGAAAAAAGCATTGCGCCAGGAGTTTTAATGGATTTCTGCTCACACCCCAGGAGGGGTGCGAGAACAGATCCTTAGTCGGCTTAACAGCGTGCTGAATTGAATAGCTCTGGGAGCTCATTCCCGGCGCTATTCAATTTGCGTTGAATTGAATCGAGCCCATTGGGAGCATTTAAGGAATTTGGAAACAATGGTCTAGAACTCTAGATTCACATTGCTAGAGATTTCTCTAGAGGTGTATGTTTCTGACAGAGGCGGAGCCAGCGGTGAGCATTACTAGAGATACAATGGTGACTGTTTCTAACGAAAGCAGAGCCGGCTAAGAGCATTGCTAGAGATGCAATGGTGTGTTTCTGACGGAGGTGGAGCTAGCTGAGAGCACTGCTAGACATACAATGGTGTCTGTTTCTGTCAGAGGCGGAGCTGACTGAGAGCTCGGTCTCATGGAGGAGAGGTAAGTCGCAGCAATCCAAAGGAGGTGTGTGTGTATATATTACAGGAGGATACACCACTGCAGAAGATGTCAAATCTCTACAAATGCATACTGAAAGTAATTTTTTTTTTGTTACTGGTGACCAAACTAATGTTAAAATGCAGGAGGCTGTAGAATATTTTAAAGGCAAAAAATGTTGCATCCAGGCAGACATACAAAAGTTGCACCTAAACCACATGCCCCAGCAGTAAAATGTTTAGTCAGATGTTGTCTGGCTACTGCTACTTTTATAAAGGTAGGTGAATTAGTATCCAATATTCTCTGCAAACCCCAACCCCCCATTACAAGCAAAAATTCCATATTAATAAAATCCTATTGTACAGACAAAGGGAGCGATTCAATTCAGCGCAATTTGACTAACGCCAGGAATTCCCGGAGCTATTAAATTGTCCCCATCATGCCCTGCACTGAAGCTGGGAGATGTCGGTTACCACACATTGGGGCAGATGTATGAAGCTCTGGGAAGAGATAAAGTACAGAGTGATAAACAACCAACCAATCAGCTCCCAACTGTCATTTTTCAAACACAGCCTGTGACATGACAGTTGGGAGCTGATTGGTTGGTCGTTTATCACTCTCCACTTCATCACTTTCCAGAACTTCATACATCTGCCCCCTTAAGCCCGCGATTAGTCGCGGTAACCTGCATTCTTCGACATAAGTGCCAGCCGCGATGCTGTTAGCGCACTTGCTAAGCCCGAAAACAGCATTGCGGCACTAGTTTAATCAGACTTCTGCTCGCACCTCAGGAGGGTGCGACCAGAAATCCTCTAATTGAATATTCCTAGCGCTATTCAACATCGCACTGAATTGAATCACCCCCATAACGCCTAACCGAACCACACACAATATACACTCATCTGTATACACACTTTAACATCTAAAGTATATATAGAAAGTTGTTTTGAAGTGAAAGTTTCAATGATACTTGATGTTTACAAGTTATTAGACATTCTATAACTGCTTACATCCAGAAGTGAATATATCACAATTGTAAATAAGTTGCCACAACGGGCACACATACACATCATAGAGCTGGGGTACATAAGTGGGCAAATAGCTACACAGAATGAGCAGGAGGAAGAGCATGGCCGGTGCTCAGCAGCACACAGATGACACAAGGCCTCCCTCCCTCCGCCGCAAGTGACTCAGCATGTGCCTCTGCCTCCGCTTCCTGCACTACCTTCCCTCCTGCGGACAGTCTGCCGGCTACCCCACTATAGGGTGCCAGGGGCAGCCGCAGCTCACCGGAGCCGGGACAACATTCCCATACAATCACACAGAGCCCCCGAACAATGAGTCAGCTAATCCGGACTCTCTCACGCTGTGCCCGATATGCCCCTAGTTCTGCCTTCCGGCGCCAGATTCCTCACCCGCCGAGGTAATCATGTTGTCCCGTGGTACTTCTCCGCTCTTCCTCGGTGATCCGGTACAATCTCTGCTCCCGGCAAATCCCTGTATCACTCTGCTGTGTCCGGCGCACTCCATACGTCATGAAGGAGACGGAAGTGGTTTGGTCAGTTGCCATGGAAGTATTCGTACAGCGCCATTTTAGATATTGGCAAGGTAGAGCTTATTTCCCCTTCAATGCTGGAAGGGTACTGTCTTAATCCCCTTCACGGAGAGGACTCTGACGTCATCAGCCAGTGTCCAGCGTCATTCCCTGCCATCCCAGTGGGCATAGAGGGGGAATATAACCATGTAGCGAGCGTAGCAAGCCTCCGTCCCCGAAGCGTGGTGAGCGCAGCAAGCCCGCGAGGGGACAACAAACTTGGCTAAGTGGGGACAAAGTACTTCTTTAGCTGGTTGTCATGGGCTGGAACTGCACTTCCGCCCTCACTCACGTCACTTCCAGGTCCCTAGCACAAAGCGGAAATAAAGCCAACCGTATGGAATGACGCTGGATACTGGCTGATGACCTCTCCGTGGAGGGGATAAATATTGGCAAAACTAAGGGGGAGATTTAATAAAGCTTGGAGAGAGATAAAATTGGAGATAAATAGCAACAACCAATCAGCTTCTAACTTTCATTTTTCAAACACAGTCTGTAAAGTGACAGTTAGGAGCTGATTGGTTGGTGCTGTTTATCTCCAATTTTATCTCTCTCCAAGCTTTATTAAATCCCCCCCTAAGCGCTATAAAAAAAATGGTAGTGGATAGATCCTCTTCAGTATTTGTACCCTGACATCATCAGTTACTGCATACCTCCCAACTTGTGTGCACCAAGAATAGGGACACTTCACGCGCAGGGGGCGTGGCTTCTTGGAAATGGGGCGGAGCCTCGCAGCAACCCCAGTTTGTGTCATTATAGGGGGCGTATCCCCAGGCTCTCCATACACAGGCATCTGCGCACGGCATCTGCAGAGCAGCGGTATGTGCTCTCCCCAACTTCGCCCCCACTGCGGCCCGTGGGTGGGACCACGGGACAGTCCCAGGATAACGGGACTGTCCCGCTGAATACGGGACAGTTGGGAGGTATGGTTACTGTCCAACGTCATTCCCTACTATCCACGTGAACACAGAGGGGGAATATAAACCTGTGGCGAGCGAACAAATTTCTTCTATTGGTGGCCTTTATGGGCATGGAACTGCACTTCCGCCCTTACTTAACGTCACTTCCAGGTACAAATACTGAAGTGGATCTATGCACTACCATAAAAAATAAAGATATAGGCAACCACTGCACCGCCAGTTGGTGCAGTACTGCAAATGTCAATATATATAATTATCTATATATAGTTAATTAGTATTGAAAAAGTGGTGGTCATTCATCACATTGCCCCATCTGCTGTGCACCATAGCAGATGTGACAATGCGATGAACGACCCATTGGCACGTGCAGGCCGTACACACTATGTGATCGGTACCAAGATTTTGCCCGCGCTGCTCCCCACCTTTGGGACTCTACCACTTCCCATCAAACTCTCCACCTGTCTTTAATCCTTCAAACGGGCTCTCAAGACCCACTATTTCATCAAAGCCTTCCAGCTCTCATCTTAACTTGCTTCCTCCCTTAACTTGCTTCCTCCCTGCCTACCCCATCTGTGTCACACCTCTTTGTCTGTCCCTCCCCTTTAGAATGTAAGCTCCTATGAGCAGGGCCCTCTACCCTCTTGTGTTTCTCCTTACTCTACCTTCATCTACTTCTTATTCTACCAGGGACCTAACACTTGGTTGCCTTGCATTGTTGCTTATCTGGGTGTTATGGTCGCGAATGTAGCAATGTATATTATCCATGTCCTGTATTGTACTGTAAGTCACTGTAAATCAACCTATTTGTTTATGTACTGTGTAAGGCGCTGTGGAACACTTGTGGCACCATAAAAATAAATGATAATAATAATAAAATATCCGATCTGCTTTGGAACAATATATATCGTCAGAGGTGTAGTGTGTAGCCATGGTGCCTGAAGCATGTGTGTCATATCCCCCTCCCAAGTGTGCCAGGTAGGGGGCATGCCCAGCATGTAGGGGCAAATTAAAGGGAAATAAACATTAGGGGCAGTATCAAACTGGGGCATTGACGGCTATATATATTTCAAACCACTAAGTAATTCCACTAATAAAATATATACATCAGTAATATAAAATAAGCAATGTTACATTATATGTACTGTAATATAATGTCCACAATTCAGATTGACACATATGGGCCTATTTATCAACAAGTTTTATCATACACAACGAGTGATAACATTTGTGCGTATGATAAATGGTGCTGCCACCAATCATCTCGCAACTGTCATTTTTCAAACAGATGGAAGCTGATTGGCTGGAGCACTATTATCATACGCAACAAGTTTTATCACACGTTTGATGAAACTAGTTGATAGATAGGCCCCATTGTGCCTAAAATTCACATGCCACACAGCAGTGCCCCTTATTCACATTACGCCACACAGTAGTGTTTATTCATGTTACGCCACAGTAGTGCCCCATATTGATATTATCCCATACTATAGTGCCCTTATTCACATTATGCTACACAGGAATGTCTCCAATGCATGTTATACCACACAGTAGTGCCCCTTTTTCACATTATGCCACATGGTAGTGCCCACAATTCACATGCCACAGTAATGCCCATAATTCACATTATGCCACAGTAGTGCCCCTTATTCACATTATGCCACACAGCAGTGCCCCTTATTCTTGTTATGCCACAGTAGTGCTCCTTAATCACATTATGCCACACAGTAGTGCCCACAATTCACATTAGGCCACAGTAGTGCCCCTTATTCATATTACACCACACAGCAGTGCCCCTTATTTTTGTTATGTCACAATAGTGTCCCTTATACACATTATGCCACAGTAGTACCCCTTATGAACAGTAGTGCCCCTTATTGGCATGTGGCATCAAAGCAGTCCGACTTCACCTCACCAGATTCACCGTTAAGGCTCCTCCCAGTCATGGGTGCCGCGAACCGTGCCCTTAGCAGCAGCACCTGGTTAAGGCCCCTCTCAGCAGCAGGGACACAGCTGCCATGTTCTCTTTTCCTGTGTGACTGATGCTTAATTCATGCAACCCGGGTCAGCTGATGTCAGGGCCAGGGTGGGAGGTGGGACCCAGCTCACTAGAAGCAAAAAGGAGGAGTCGGGGGTTATGATGGGAGGGTACCGCTTACTCCACCCTCTTTGTTATTGTCCATGTGTCTATCCCTCCTCACTTCTGCTCAGTCCCAGATCTGGATTAAGACCCCACAGGGCCCTAGGCAAAATACAGCCGCAGGGTCCCATATTAATGTATATATAAATACATACAGTATATATAAACCTCACAGCTCTCCCCACCCCGCTCAGACCCCCCCTCACTCAGATCTCCCCCCTCACATTGCTTTCCCCTCCTCACACAAACCCTCCCACATACAAAGTTCTCCCCCTTCTCTCCTCCCTTCAAACACATACAGCGCTCCCCTCTCACTAACATTATGTAAAAAACATTCATAAAGATAGCATATAAAATAATATGTATGTGACTGTAATAAGCATCAGTTCACACAGACTTACTTATGAGTAAAGCAATAATGGGCGGTCTTACAGAATATAATAAGTCCCTCCAGTAATGGCTTATAGTGCAGCAATATAGTATGTCCGATCTTTGGGTAATAGAACAGAGGGCCTGATTTAGAGATGTACGGTATTCCGATATTTGCACAGTTGCAAATATTGATTATTGGTCAATTGCACATGCGTCACGGTCACATTGCACACGCACCGAGGTACCTTTGCAATGCCTCTGGCTATGAGGATTTCTTCGCAAAGTGAATGACTGTCAGGGACCATTTGGAGAGGTAACGGGGAGTGGTGCCAAAAATTCAGCCATTTTCAGGGCGTGTCACAATCTATGTCTTCGATCCCGTAAGCAGATAAAGTGGTTCCAGCATCTCAGTACAGGCGGCCATTCTGCATGACCATAGGCTACTCAGTGAGTCAGATGGCTGATTATCGAATGGTCTGCGACGGCGGCTGCGTATTTGTATGCACTTGGGTCTGCAAATTTGCCGGTTGTAGTCTCAATACATTTCCAGCCAGCTACAGCAATAGTATAATTTCACATGGCAGTTGTGTGAGAGATCACAGCTGCGAATGCATTAACGTACATCGCTGAATCACGCCCAGACACACAAGATGCAGCTTGAAATGGTGCATGATATGTAGGCTTACCATACGATTCCTTTAAATGGGGACACTCATGAATTACACAGGTCCAGAGGCCGGCTGATCTCAAGTCTGCATTTTACCTGGTTTTAATCAGCCACAGAACCTGTGTAATTCATGAGTGTCTCAGTAAGTCTAATGATATGAAATAAAGACAGTCCCTCTTCTATGATGTAAACATAGTCAGTACAGATCTGAATTTAAACATTTACTGTTACCATATTGCAGGCAGGTTCTGTATGTAAGGCCTCCACATAAAAATAAGACATTTCCTCAGACCACTCCAGAATCAGCTACAAGCATCCCTTTTATTCCAGTCACTGATTTTTTTACTTTACTAGCACAGTATGCATTATGGCCACAAGATGTCCTCAGCATTCTGCTTTTTACTCATGTACTTGGTAATACTGTACATACAGGACTGTGCCTACAAGACAAGATTTTATTATTTAATTTTTTATTTTGAAAAATGCTATACTGTATTTGCATTACATTCCTAGCAGGACCCAATTCACTCCTATTTGAATTGATCACTTACCATATCTTGATTATTTACTGTTAATCTTCTTTTAGCATCAGTATTTCTACTAGTGGGCTAAAGTGTTATCAGTTTGTTTGCTGAGAGACCGTCTGTGCTTGGTATGTCAGGAAATGGAGATATTCTGCTGCCATACTGTGTATTTCTGGTGTTCCTGTGCTTGGTATGTCAGGAAATGGAGATATTCTGCTGCCATACTGTGTATTTCTGGTGTTCCTGTCCTATCTGCAAGTTGTTTTGTGTTAGTGTGGCACATACAGGAATATACAGTCAGGTGTATAAATATTGGGACATTGACAGAATTTTCATATTTTGGCCTCTATTCACCACCACAATGGCTTTGAAATGAAACAAACAAGATGTGCTTTAACTGCAGACTTTCAGATTTAATTTGAGGGTAATTACATCCAAATCAGGTGAACGGTGTAGGAATTACAACGGTTTCTATATGTGCCTCCCACTTTTTAAGGGGCCAAAAGTAATGGGACTATCAACTCCAAAGCTATTTCATGGACAGGTGTGGGCTATTCCCTCGTTATTTCATTATCAATTAAGCAGGTAAAAGGTCTGGAGTTGATTCTAGGTGTGACATTTGCATTTGGAATCAGTTATACCCCTTTTCCACCTAAATTCCGGGTCTTACTCGGAGTTGGAACAAAGTTCCTATCCGGATCAGACCCGGAATTTTGCCGGTGCCGACTCGGGATATTCCTGAGTCAGCGCCGCTCACACCGCAGTCGGGTCTGCATAGACCCGGCTTTTGCGGAGTGAAAGTGGTCGCTTGGAGATGACGTCATCTCCAAGCGCCACTGACCAATCGGCCGGCTAGCAGCGCACTCCAGGTCATCGTGACCCGGAGTAGGCTGTTATCACAGCATGGTTTCACGGGCTACGCCCGTGTTAAACCCTGCTAGTTACCTGGGTTGGATTGCCGGGTCACTCGACCCGGCGATCCAACTCTCTGCCCTTTTACACCAGGGAGCTGCCCGGGTTAACCCTTCAAAAACCCGGGTTTTAGCTCCGGTGTAAAAGGGGTATAACTGTGTATTCCATCCCCATCCAACAGGACTGTATTTCCTGTTGGATGGGGATGGAATACACAGTATTCCTACATTACTCTGGTGCATTAGTTCTCACCTCAGGCCATGCTTTGAAGATTTCTGTCTGTGGAAGCAGGTGGTATTATACAGGTGGTATTATTACTGACCAAACAAAGTAGATTAACTAATCTGTGCATGTTCTAAGATATCCACAAAACAGGATCTGTTAGTGGTATTTGAGGACTGAAGTAAGAACCATTGCTCTGGTAGATGTTAAATAGTGATGAAATTACCGGCTATAATTGTAGGGACTAAATGATGAATGTATTGGTTATCCTTGCAGGGAATATCACAGTGGTTCAGGGTACTTCAAGAGTTGCCATGGGTTGGTGGTCCAGGACCAAATAAAATTATTTAAGGTCATTGTGATATGATAGGCAAAACCAGTGCTGGTCACTACCATTCAAAAAATATATAGACAAACAGAAGCGCAACCCTGTCCGCCACCATATAACTGAGTCTAAGGATGACAGGTATGCACAAATTACTTTTTATTTTTATTTCTTTTTAGAAATTTCTCCATAAGAAACTTTTGGCCTAGAGGTGGTGCCATGAAAAATATGCTGATACTCTAAGGCACCATGATACAAGAAAGTTTGAAAATCAGTCAGTGGCGTAATTAGGGTGAGCCGGGCACGTGCTCTGGGCGCCCGCCACAGACTCGCCACTGAGCAAGGCCCATGGTACTCGGCGGCATGACTGCACCTCCCACCTGCCGGGAGCGAGATTGAAGCGTCCCATGATATCACACTCCCTGTCCTACTGGGAAGAAGAGCCCCGGTGTCTGCTTGTCCTCACTGTCTGTGGCTCATTCAGACAGAAGGCAGAGGTGAGGGCGACTGGCATTTACTGGGGGAGGGGGGAAACAGAAAAGAGAAAGAAGGGAGGGGGGACACAGAGACACAAAAAGTGGGGGGCACACAGACACAGAATGAAGGAGGGGGCACAGAGAGACACGGAAAGAAGGGGGGCAAAGACAGACACAGGATGAAGAGGGGGCTGTTTGACACAGAATGAAGGGAGGGGGAGACTGAGAGATACAGAGTGAAGGGGGAGGCTGAGAGACACAGAGTGAATGGGGATGGTGAGAGATGCAGACGAAACATGATGGTGTTGCACAGAGATGCAGGGGGGAGATGATGGCATGGATGAGAGACGATGCAAGGAGCCGATGATGGCGTGGCTGAGAGATGATGCAGGGAGGAGATGTTGGTCTGGCTGAGAGATGACGCAGGGAGATGATGGTGTGGCTGAGAGACGATGCAGGGAGGAGATGATGGTGTGGCTGAGAGACGATGCAGGTAGGAGATGAAGGGGGTGATGATGGTGTGGCTGAGAGATGCAGGAGGTGAGATGGTGTGGCTGAGAGACGCAGGAGAGAGAAGCCACCTTATAGTTAAGGTGCATATGGAATGGAAAGGAATGTTTCCAGAGTTACGAAAATGGTGGCATGTCATGTTGACACACCCCCATTTTCCAGTGGCCATGCCCCACACAATTAGGGGGGGCACCATTTTTCATCTTGCCCTGGGTGCCAAAGACCCTAGTTATGCCTCTGGAACCAGTGGAATAGTGTTCACCAGTGCCTGTTTTCTGTAGAGGAAAAGGTGGTTAGTGGTAGGATACAAGGGAAGAGTTATGCAGATTTTTATCAACTAATTATTGCAGAGAGTTTACCTATTAGCTGGATATGTAAAATGTATAGAGATAAATGACAAATATATTGTTGCAGACTGAGCAGGAAAATTGGTATCTACTAATACCCCTTTCCCACCAATATCCTGTGTCTGACCCGGGATTTGGAACACGGGGCCTGATTCAGACCTGGTCGCAAGCGCTGAGCGCTCGCAACCGGGTCGATGGTGGCCCAGAGCGCATACGCATGACAGAGCATGGCATGCGCGAGACCGGGATAGCAAGGGGCAATCCGTCACTCCTGGTCTCGCACCAAAAGGGGCGTGCTGTCGATGTTGAGTGACAGCATGCCCCCTTTGGTGGGTGGGCCGGGGGGTTGCTGCCCAGACGGAGGCGTTCCTATGAGAGATGCAGGTAGTGATGATGGTATGGCTGAGATATGCAGGGGGTGATGATGGTATGGCTGAGATATGCAGGGGGTGATAATGGTGTAGCTGAGAGATGCTGGGGGAGATGATGGTGTGGCTGAGAGATGCAGGGGGGAGATGATGGTGTGGCTGAGAGACACAGGGGGAGATGGTGTTGCTGAGAGATGCAGGGTGGAGATGATAGTGTGGCTAAGAGATGACGCAGGGAGGAGATGATGGTGTGGCTGAGAGACAATGAATGGAGGAGATGATGGTGTGGCTGAGAGACAATGCAGGAGGTGATGATGGTGTGCCTGAGAGACACAGGGGGGAGATGTTGTGGTTGAGAGATGCAGAGGGAAATGGTGTGGCTGAGATATGCAGGGGAGTGATGATGGTGTGGCTGAGAGATGTAGGGGGGAGATGATGGTGTGTGTGAGAGATGACGCAGGGAGGAGATGGTGGTGTGGCTGAGAGACAACGCAGGGAGGAGATGATGGTGTGGCTGAGAGACGATGCAGGAGGTGATGATGGTGTGGCTGAGAGACACAGGGGGGAGATATTGTGGCTGAGAGATGCAGGGGAAAAACGGTGTGGCTGAGAGATGCAGGGGGCTTGAGTCTGGTTGATCCGCTGTTGTATGATGATAACCTTGGTAATATTCCTACACAAACAGGCATCTTCCAGATATCCTACATGAATAGTGAATACCAATTGAAGATGCCGTTTGCCCAGGGAGGATACATTTCTTCAGTGGTTCCCCATTATGAGAAACCACCATACATTAAGGTGCATATGGATTGGAAAGCAATGTTCCCAGAGTGATTTTTCATCTTGCCCTGGGTGCCAAAGACCCTAGTTACGCCTCTGGAACCAGTGGAATAGTGTTCACCAGTGCCTGTTTTCTGTAGAGGAAAAGGTGGTTAGTGGTAGAATACAAGGGAAGAGTTATGCAGATTTTTATCAACTAATTATTGTAGAGACTTTACCTATTAGCTGGATATGTAAAATGTAGAGAGATAAATGACAAATATATTGTTGCAGTCTGAACAGGACAATTGGTATCTACTAATACACCTTTTCCACCAATATCCCAGGTCTGAACGGGGATTTGAGACACGGTTCCAAGCCGGGTAAGACCCGTGATTTACCCTGTTCCCACTGCGGCTCCGACACGGGAATATCCCGGGTCGGCGCCATTCACACTGCACACGGATGCAGTGCCGGCGCTTGGAGATGATGTCATCACCAAGCACCAGAAACTCATGATCTCCCCTGAATGCCAGACCGGATCGGTGACCAGGGGAGAGTGTCTTTCGGCGGGTCGGGGTGGTGTCCTTACAAGAGGCTGTCTGATGTCATAGCTGTCACCGGAGGCACATGCAGGGAAAGATTACAGCCTCCCCGTGAGAAGCGGGGTTGGAGTAAAAACCTGAACGGTCCAGTCCATAAGGGGAGGCTGCAATCTCTCCCTCCCTGGTGACAGCTGTCACAAACAGCTTCCAGTTTCAGCCAATCAGCATGTTGTATATGGGTCCCGGGTTGGATGACCTGGGTTACCCATCTGCACTGAGCAAGACCCAGGTTTTACTTGTGTAGAACCGTGCTCGCGACCCGGGATTTTTTCCTAGGACCCTTTTCCTCTGAGCCACGACCTGGATTGACACGGCAATAACCCGGGTTTTTGCAGCAGTGGAAAAGGGGTATAACTGATATAGGGGTGGGAAGATGTGGTTAGTGCATGGAAAAACAAACACTGATATATAATTTGTACAGAGATAATTTACCAAAAATTGCTGATGACACCTGCATATAACAGTTGTTATTTAGTAGCTAATATGTGGATATAAAGATTGGATTAATGTGGGGACAATATCACACTGATGTATATGGTACAGAAATACTGTAAAAAACAAAAGTTGTTGTAGGTGATACGGGAGACAAAAATACAATGAGCTGAAAACCCTGCGGAGTGTAAAAATGAAAATAATACGTGTCTGGGGGTCTCCGGTGGTCTCCGTGGCTCCCGGTGGTCTCCCTTCCATCTGGGGAGGGGGCTTCTGTTAGTCCCGGGGGCTGCAGGGAGGCACAAGGGTTGCTGGGAGATGTAGTTCTCCCAGCGCCGGCTACAGGGGGGTATACACTCACAAGGGGACACACACACACACTGGGGGTCGCTCACACACACTCATGCACACACACATTCACTCACATTCACTCATACACACTAACAAACACACAAACTCACGTACTCACCCGGCTGCAGAAGACCTGGCTCCTGACGCTGGATGCAGAAGACACCACTTCGGAAGGTGAGTAATTAAGGACTAATTAAGTTAATTGGAAACTTCCAATTGCTTAAAAAGACTTCGGGGTGACCCAGAGCAAGTCCCGCTGATTTTTCCTAAAATCATTAATTTTAGGAAAAATCAGACTAGCTCTGGAGGTGTGAGAAAAAAGACGCAGTGATTTCTATAGAATTCACCACGTCCCATTTTCAGGCATCTAATTGAATACCAAAACCCCACGGCTGCCGGACAAACCCAGCGCTGCAGGGTTTTTAAAAATCCCGTCCACTATTGTATTCCCCCTATGTCTGTCTACCGGGTGCACAGTGAGAGCCAGGGGGAAGTAGTGTGTGTCCCTGTTCTCAGCTCTCCCTGGCACCTGGGACATACTGCTGAGAAAATTCAATAGCTAAGGGCTCCCAGCCACCTTCCCTTACCACTAATTAAATTAGTTACTATCACACCACAAGGAAATATATATCACGAGTGCATCGATGGATGTGTACACACGATATGTCTGTACACTAAATCGTTCACAAACATAGCAGGTGGGCAATGCAGCATAGCCGATGCTGATATATCTAAAAGATCTATCAGTGCATCAGGCTGTGTGTACAGGCAACCCGCCTACCGCCCTGCACACTTGCTGCAGGGACTCCCCCGACACGGACATCTCAAATGGACGGGCAAATTTAGATGCCTGCCCAGTTGTGAAGTCAGCCAAGACATATTGAGTAGTAAATTGGTACGTGTGTGCAGCTTACCAATCGGCCACTTTGTGTACTCGATCTAATGATCCTGGAGTTGTCTCAATTTGGCACAATTAAATCTGAGGTGCAGAGTCTAGCTAACTCTCTGGTGTTCACCAAGAACCACAGCAAGGTGGGATGGACTTTGCTGCTGGTAGCGCGTATGTCGCGGCCTGAGGGTTAGCACAGGGCAAGACTTGTGTGGGAAGAGATAGTAAAGTGACCCAGAAATAGAAAAGGCTGGAATGTAGTAAGGTGCATGGTGGCACTGGATATAGAGTCACACTGTAGGAGCAGTGAGGTGTGAGGCACTGGATACAGAGTAACTCCACAGGAGTAGTGGGGTGTGAGGCACTGGATATAAGCTATCTCCGCAGAAGCTGCGAGATATGAGATACTGGATGCAAACTAACTCAACAAGAGCAGCAAAGAATATTCAATTACTCCTACTGTATACCCACAACTAGCCCTTAATGCGGATTTCTGCTCGCACCCCCCTGTTAACTAGTACCTCAGTGCTAGTCGCAAGCTCACTGTGTGCAGTAACTGCATCATGCCTGGTACTTAACCCGAGAGATGCAGTTTATGGCAACAAAGCCCCAGGAATTAGTGGTGGTCTCTCGGGGGTTTAGTGATGATGCAACTCCCGGGTTGACGGGCGCAATGCAGTCAATTTAATATCTCCAGGCACTTAACCTGGAGGCTACACAGCAGTAATGCTAATAGGAGCCATGATACGACCACACATATGGGAAGAAGTTGTGGTAATGATGAGTCGTTAGAACGATGGAATTTAAACAGGATGTCTAAATCTCAGGGTCACTAGAATTAGTGCAAGCCGGTTTTATTCCAATCTTTTTCTGGTTCAGATACCAGATAGCAGTCACAGACCAATCTTAAACTTAAAGGAGTTAAATTTAAGGTGAAAAATAGACAAATTCAGGATAGTGTCTATAAGGTCATCCATAAATGGGATGAAAGCAAACGAGGTGTTGGCATACATAGACATCAAGGACGCCTATCACCATATGGGATGCAGTCAGCATCATGGCAGATGGGATGCCGATGGTCAGAATAATGGCGCCAGAATACTGGCAGCCGTCAGAATCCCGGGTCCAGAATCCCAGCCGCTGATGTCCCGACGGTAAGTATTAGGGTAAGGGGGAGGGTTAGGTTTAGAGTTTAGGGTTAGGCTGCAGGGGGAGGGTAAAGGTTAGACTGCAGAGGGGAGGGTTAGGTTTAGGCTGCGAGAAAGGTGGGTTAGGGTTAGGGTTTTTTTTTAGGATACTGTTAGGATTCTGACTGTCGGGATGCTGCTGTTTTTTCTATGGAAAAGGTGCCGGTACTCAGAAGAAGTTATCAAAACAACAAAGGATAATTAAAGCTATTTAAGGGTGCACACACTATTATGCCCTCAGTCTTAAAATATACTAATTGGGTCTGCATTAAAAAGGGAAAACGTCTATCATATCTATTCCCCAATAATACACATATAAAAACAGTAATAATGCCTCAGATGCATATTAATTATATAAATAATTTTTATCTTTATTTTAGACAAAAGTGAAAAATTAAAATATAGATGAATAGAAAGTGAAAGGAACATGAAACAATTGTGTATTAAAATTGCTGTGCATTGTTCTCAAAATTGTGTCTTGTTAGCAAAGGTAAGTATATGTTATGGTGTGATTAAACCAAAGCTATATATTATAACTGCTATAGATCATAAAATGATCTCCTTTAAATTCCAGCTTGCCTATATGGCAGATATATTGTAACAGTGAATTACTAACAAATCTCGATACACTGTATACTATGGGTCTTTGTGGATAAGAGTTAAGGGGCCTATCCATTAGACGACTTTTTGAACGATCCGATCAAAACCAGGAGGTTTTGGTCGGATCATTCAGAAAGTCATCTAATGGATAGCCGGCAAGGACCAGCGATGCGCGTGCACGCTGGGTCCTTGCCGACGCCGACCATCTGTGGAACATGCTCGTCAACCTGACGACGATCGTCAGGTTCCACATGTTCACAGATAGGAGGTCGGTCTCCTGCACTGAATGACGTTCAGTGAGGGCACCGCACCTAGGCGACCTGAAGGACTGAACGCTAGTCGTTCAGTTTTTCAGGTCGCCAATGGATAGGCCCCTTTACACAGTTAGTCCAGCTGCAATTTTGTTATTGATGAAAGTTAGTCTTGTGCATTTTGAAACATTCTTAAAATGGATTATAATGTCAGAATCTGTATGTATTAGAAACAAATAAGTTCCCCAGCCTATTTAAAATAACTAAGATGTCTTATTGAAAGGAGGGGTAAAACAAATGGTTGATGATCTAGGTAGACTAGAGGAATGGTCAAGAGCGTGGCAACTACAGTTTACCACCAAAAAATGCAAAATCAGAGACTTGAGTCTCAAAACCCAAAGGATAAATTTAGTAGCAAGGGCACTACAATGGAAAGTACAGAGGAGGGAAGAGACCTAGGAGTCACAAATTCAGGTGAATTAAAGGCACATAAGCAATGTAACAAAGCAATGAGAAAGGCAAGTCAGATGCTTGGTTGCATAGGGAGAGGAATCAGTAGCAGGAAGAAAGAAGTAATAATGCCACTGTATAGGTCATTGGTACGGCCTCATCTAGAATCCTGTTGTGTTCAGTTCTGAAGAAGATATCTCCATTGCTCATGCATATAAGCCACACTGCGCATGCGCTGTGATTGCCTTGCGATTTCGCACACACATAGAATCCATTTGCAAAGTGAGTGACAGGTAGTCAGTGTTTGTGGGAGGTAATGGGGGGGTAGTTTAAACGCCGTTACTTGAGCATGCATAAATTAGCCATTGCTATTACATAAGCAGCATGAGAGCCCTCTACGTGTCAGCAGAGCTGCAGTGTTTGCGGCTGGTCAGATCGGCCACAAGGCCAAGATGGGTGCTCAATGTGTGTTGATGTTACCGATACTTACGCAGGTAAGCGTCGTCGTATGCTGGTGAGAAGGCAGCGGTGGCCATCCTTATGCTCTAGTAAGCTTTGGAACTAATAGCATGTTTTCGCAGCTGCATTCTGTGTTAAATTGAAGCTGCGATCGCATTAGCGACCATCTCTGATTCAGACCTTTAGACAGTAGAGCAATTTAAACATGCTTGAAATAGACATAAGGATATCCTTACATAGATCTAAGGATCAAGAAAGGTTTGAGTTTAACATAAGGTTAAAAAGGGGCAGACTAGATGGCCAAGTGGTTCTTATCTGCAAATTCTAGGTTTCTATGTTTATTGGTAACTTGGATATATGGGGACTAGCATCTGTAATGATATATACTGACTCGAAAAGTGCCAATTAAAATGTGAACTGTATTAATCCCACTAATATGACAATAGCGGTTCCCAAACAGGTAGTCCACCCTGTAGGAGTCTCCCTTACAGTTGTTAATGGGAAAGGTACAACTCCCTGTCTGAAATTACAGGTATTAAATTATTTTCATAATCAGCTATCACGCCCTGTGTCAGAGCTACCTGATTTAGCATCTGATTTAGGTTCTTTGGTAGTAATAATATGCAGACCAAACCTAAAGTTACAAGCTGATACAATATAGTAGCTCTCACACTCTGCATCAGTGTGCAGATGCTTATTGTATTTATTTCTGAAATTATTTTACTGATTTTTTCCTGTTTCTAAAACTAGTTCTAAAAATGTAAATTTATACAATAAAAAGTACTGTTTATCCTGCTGCTCACCATACTGATCATCATCATCAAACTGCTCATCCTGCTGTTCATCTTACTGCTCACCATACTGATCATCATCAAACTGCTCATCGTGCTGCTCACCCTGCTGCTCACTATTACTGATCATCATCATCCTCAAACTGCCCATCCTGCTGCTCATCATACTAATCATCATCAAACTACTTATACTGCAGCTCACCATACTGATCATCCTCAAACTGCTTATCCTGCTACTCATCCTACTGCTCACCATACTGAGCATCATCAAACTGCTCATCCTGCTGCTCATCCTGCTGCTCACCATACTAATCATCATCAAACTGCTCATCCTACTGCTCACCATACTGATCATCATCAATCTGCTCATCCTGCTGCTCACCATACTGATCATCCTCAAACTGCTTATCCTGCTACTCATCCTACTGCTCATCCTGCAGCTCACCATACTGATCATCATCAAACTGCTCATCCTGCTGCTCATCCTGCTGCTCACCATACTGATCATCATCAAACTGCTCATCCTACTGCTCACCATACTGATCATCATCAAACTGCTCATCCTACTGCTCACCATACTGATCATCATCAAACTGCTTATACTGCTGCTCACCATACTGATCATCATCAATCTGCTCATCCTGCTGCTCACCATACTGATCATCAAACTGCTTATCCTGCTAGTCATCCTACTGCACATCCTCCTGCTCACTATACTGATCATCATCAAACTGCTCATCCTGCTGCTCACCATACTGATCATCATCAAACTGCAGGGGCATATTTATAATGCATGCAAGATGTGTGGTGCACACAGGCCCACATACCGCACACCCAATCAAATATACTCACCTCTCTGTCAGCACAGCACTTGCTGCATAAAGCACTGAGAAAATGGTCACTGTGGCCATTTCCCCGGTGATTTGTGCATGCGCAGTAGAGATGTCCCAGGAACGCGGCGCGGGCACCATGATCCCG
Organism: Taudactylus pleione; assembly: GCA_031769625.1. Classification (NCBI taxonomy): domain Eukaryota; kingdom Metazoa; phylum Chordata; class Amphibia; order Anura; family Myobatrachidae; genus Taudactylus; species Taudactylus pleione. Next base: position 848,351 of record JAUIMM010000993.1, read on the forward strand.
GAGACCTGTGCATGCGCAGTAGATTCTGGCACAATGCCAGAGTCTACTGCGCCGCCAGAGAGGAGGGGCCCGTTTGGAGCCTGTGCATGGGCCCCCTCCTCTCTTAAAGCGCCTCTGTCAAACCTCTCCTCCTGCTGCTCATTTCCCTTGAAATGACCAAACCTTTCCATCCCCATATCAGTTAGTAGATAATAACTGTCCTACTCAGCTACTGCAAAATGTACTTATATGCTAATAGGTAAACTCTTTGCAATAAGTTTATAACAATCTGCAAAACAATTCCCTACATTTTACATGTAAATGCTATTTTTCCTACTGAAAACATGGGTGTGGTTCGTTAGGTCAACAGTTATCATGTCGACATGCATTATGCCGGCATGAGAATGTTGACATGGTCAAAATGCCAGTATGCCGAATGTCAACATCTATCATGTATACACAGATGACATGTCGACTTGATAGCATGTTAACATTTCACATGGCAACATTGTGAATATGTCGACATTCTGAGGATGTTGACAAGGTTTCTGTCAACATTCTAGTGTCTCCATACCTGATAAGTCTTCCGGGGAGGTGCGTAACCCTAACCTCCCCCCCCCGGGGGTGCCTAACCCTAACCCTCCCTTCCCCTAGCCTAACCCTAACCTCCTGGGGGGTTGCCTACCATAAGTCCCCTCCAGGAGCCTCTAACCTAACCCTCCCCGCTCCCCCGCGGCTGTCCGTGCCCGGCTTACCTTCGATCGGTAAGCCGGGTGTCGGGCTCCCGGCATAGGTCTAATGACAGGCGTCGGGATTTTGACACCTGTTATTAGACACTTGCTAGGATTTAACAGTCGGGAAGCCAGCGGTCAGCATTGCGACCGTCGGCTTCCTGACTGCATCTCCTCTTACCCTTATGTATGTCTTTTACATATGTCTTTTATAACCCAGTAAAATGATAATGTTGATTCAAATTGTAAAGCGCAACGGAATTTGCTGCGCTTTATAAAGAAACTGTTAATAAATAAATATAGTTAAGAACAGTATTGGTCAAGTCAGTTTGTATTTGTACTGGCACTCCTGACCACCCGGAAAAGTAGGCAAGTCTCCCGCACTTCCATCCATCTCCAGCACACAAAACCCTCCACCCACTCGCAACCCCCTCCCGGAGGAGGGGCAGCAAAGTAGGCAAGTATGTTCCAGACTGAATTTGAATTATACATATTTACATTATGCTGCACAGAATTATGATCTATTTTCATAATTAATCTGGTACATTATCATGCATGCAACAGCAGTATTTACCACATATATATATATATATATATATATATATATATATATATATATATAGATAGATAGATTTATTTTTTGAAGGGGCCCGGCCAATGTACTCTATAATGCAGCGTTTTTCAACCGCTGTGCTACGACCAGGGCCGTAACTAGTGCGGCAGGGCACCGCAGGGCAGGGGGGGTGTTTGGGGCTGTCAATTTTCCTGTTTATTATCTTCTCAATTGTAGCTTCCTTTTATCCCCAGCATCTTCTGACTGCCGCAGGAGTACCCTTATCTCTTTCCTGGCCCTTCCCCATGAGGCCATGGCCCTTTTTCAGGTGCACTATCTTATGTCCCTATTTAAAAAATGGAGGGGGGGGCACCAATGCTCTCTCTGGCCCAGGGCACCAAAAAATCTAGTTACATCTTTGGCCACGGCACACTGGTTTTATTTTTCTGGGGCCAATGTATGTATGTTTTATTCCTGTGGAGGACAATATAGTGTGTATTATTCCTGCGGGGGCCAATGTATGTGTGTTTTATTCCTGTGGAGGCAAATGTAGTGTGTGATGTGTAATGTGGGAGTCAATATGTATGTTTTTTCATAGTTCATGTATGCCGCATTGCCAGTGGTGTGCCTTGGCAATTTTTTTTTTCCAATAAAGTCTTTTATTGTATAAAGCACCAAGTATCAGCGATCCAAAATGTTTAGTATGCAATACAAATAATACAATTGCATAGTGTTAAATAAACATTCAAACAATTATATGTTTCTGAACAGAAGACACAGAAAAATAAAAACAAGATACATTTAAATATAAGCGGAAATAATTACTTTTCAGTATCCATAATATATAGAATATTATTCATCATAAAAGATAAATTAGTACAATAAATTGGTATGAAGAGACATTTTAAACTAATGCAAAGAGAAAACCAATTAATGAGAGAAGGGGGGAGCCGCACGGAACAACAAGACCCAGCCTCCAGGAGCTATCTCAAACACCAATATGGTCACTGCGTATTAAAGGGAAAAACTCCAAAAAGTCGTCGTTGCTCATACCACATGGTATTTTTCAAAACATCTTCGATTCTATGTTGAAATTCCCCAGGTAAAATGGAGATGTAAGCTCTCCCAAGTGTCAAAAAATCGTGGGGAAACGCTCCTTGTTCAATGAAGTCTCTATCCAATCCATGTTGAAAATATGATATAGTTTATTTTTAAACATACGCAATGATGGAAGATAGGTCGATATCCAATTTTGTAAGATAGCTATAAGTGCGGCTGCCAGGAAAGTTAAGAGCAGCTTTTTACATCCCCTTAAAACTCTCTGTGTGGCGGGTACCATTCCAAATATAGCCCATTCTGCCGTAAATGGGAAATAATTATCTAAAGGGAGAACTTCCTAACTGCCAGCCAGAATTGGCGTAGTAACGGGCAAGACCAGAAACTATGGTGGAAATCTGCCTGAGGGGCCTGACAACATAAGCAGTTGTGTGAAGGGATCATTCCTGCAAAGTATTGCCTATGGGGAGTGAAATAGTGGAATATGTTTTAAAACATTTCTTGATACTGCGCCGCAGGCAACAGTCTACAGGAGCTACCAAAGTTGTCCAACAAGACATCACTTGTTAGTGAAGGAAATGAAGACTGCCATTGGCTGACTCCTGGTCTAACCTGTACGTGATCCATTTGCCTTCTTAAAATACTGTAATGTAATGATATTCCCTTCCTGGTGGGTGGAGGAGACCGTAGCACAACATTTCGCCAGTCCGAATTAGAAAATCCGGATATTACAGTGCTTGCATAATGTTGCGCTTGAAAGAATGCTAAGGGAAATCTCTGGAGTATCGGTGTCACAATTGGTGTCTGCGAGTTACCTATCTCAGGTGGTGATCGGGTTTCAACGGAGGCCGGCATGACTGGAACCACAGGTGATGTAGATAGCTCTATTTACAAGACTTGTGTAGCAGTGAAAACTGCCTTTGATGATAAATGACAGAAACTGGAGGGACCGGACTGGGACCGGCAGGAAGACTTGTTGAATTGAACTGATGAACTAAGAACTTGACTCTGGACTGGAACAACGTGGACTGAACTGATGAGTTTGGAACTTGACTCTGGACTGGAACAATAATGACTGAACTGATGAGCTTGGAACTTGACTCTGGACTGGAACAATGTGGACTGAACTGATGAGCTTGGAACTTGATTCTGGACTGGAACAATGTGGACTGGACTGATGGGAAGTCAGGTAATGCTGAAACGAGGGCTAAACAGGGTAATCTGGAATTTCTATGACAAAGGCTGGAACTCAGGTGCAGGCTGGATTGGATAATTGGGAATAACAGGTTTCAGGAAGGAATGGGTAGGTTTGGGAATTTTAAGTTCAGGGAGGGAGTAGGTGGGTAAAAGGGGCAGGAGTTGATCCACAGTAGGAAGCAAGGCAGGGTGACACGATGCAGGTTTACAGAGTGCCAAGGACCAACCAGGAGTAGGACTAGCAGCAGAGCACAGGCCAGGTATTGCTGTAACAGGACGTCTGGATGCCAGTTATTACTGTAGCAGGTTTTCGGGATGCACCAGGGGTTGCTGTCAGCAGGCTTACTGGATTGCCAGGTTTGGCTGTAGCAGGTTTTCAGGATGCACCGGGGTTGCTGCCAGCAAGTTTACTGGATTGCCAGGTATAGCTGTAACAGGTTTTCTGGATAGCACCAGGGATTGCTGTAGCTGGTTTCAGGGATATACCAGAACACAGAAACAGCATGAACCATACACCACGGGAAGACGAGATGTTCAGGCCCAGAATGCTATCAGGGGAGGATATATATACCCTGGGTCTGGCAGCAATTGGTGGATACGGACATGGTCTGGCAGTAGCATTCTGAGTGGTGGAAGGCACAACATGCAGAGGGAACATTCATCTCTGCAGCTCTGAGAATCAGAACCACACCTGCGACTCCAATCAGGGCTAGCAGTGCTCACAGACAGGAGAGACCAGGTGCAATAATCACTGTGACAGGAATGCATAGAGAAGTCAGAGCAGATCCCCCAGGAGAACTACAAACACAGATCCATGGGACAGCTGACAGGGGTAAGTCTCAAGGCAAAAAGGTGACAACTAGACAGGGTCGTGACAGTACCCCCCTCTTTATGGGTGGACTCCGGACACACAAAAAAAAAAAAAACTTTCTTCAAAGGTCTTCCCAATTCTCAATTTTGTTGGGGTACTTAGAGTGCAAAGTCTACAAAGTAGATAGTTCAAGACCTTCACCGATTCTTCTTTTTACTGCGAGAACGTTTTGTGCCAACCAACAGACAAGGAATCTCTAGTAACTCCTGTGGAAATATGTGGCTGGAAAGGACAGGATCAGAAGAACAGTAGCACAAAGGTGACAAGGAGGTGTGTGCACAAGTCATGTTCTGGGTTACAGATTCAAAAGTGCTGCTCTCTTGGGATGCCTGGAATTCAGTACGCTGGTCCTTGAAAACTTGACCTTGTTCGGATTTCAGAGGAGTGGAGGATGAATTCTTGGCAGCACAAACAGAGTGATTGGACAATATTTTGGAACGGAGAACTTCACTAGAATTTTGGTTTACAGGGTAAGGACCAAATTCTTTGACAACAGCTTCACTGAAAGTCTTTATATTTTGAAGCATTGGATCATTGGAGTTGTAAATAGGGGCAACCTAGTCCCAAGCTTTACCCTGAAAGGATGAGATAATAAACTCTACCATATTAGTAGACTTGACTCCACATGACAAAAGAGAATTCATCATACCGAAGAATTGTTTCAATAAAGCATAGTATTGAGATAAGTCCCCATCAAAATAAATGCATGGTGGAGAATCCAACGAATCCTGTGTGTTCAAGGAAGGTGGAGCACTTTCAGGTGCCTGGCAGGAGGAAACTTGAGGATGCTCCGATTGATGAGGAGTCGAAATAACTGAAGCTGACAGATGTTCGGAATTCTGACCAATTGATGGAACTGGAAGGAGTCCAGAGGAGCTAGAGACAGTAGCATCAACAATCAAAGCTGAGAACAGACTACAGAGATTGTCATCTTCTGGAACGATATTTGCAGGAGAAGGTGAACAGGAACCATAATCAGATTTTGTAGTACAAGACACTTCTCTCTGATAACTGGAACTTGAAACCCCCTCCTGGGGCGCGAGACTTGAGGCCCCCTCCTGGGGCGCGAGACTTGAGGCCCCCTCCTGGGGCGCAAGACTTGAGGCCCCCTCCTGGGGCGCGAGACTTGAGGCCCCCTCCTGGGGCGCGAGACTTGAGGCCCCCTCCTGGGGCACGAGGCTTGAGACACCCTCCTGGGGCACGAGGCTTGAAACCCCCTCCTGGGGTGTGAGACTTGAGACCCCTTCTGGGGTGCCAGACTTGAAACCCCCTTCTGGGGTGCGAGACTTGAAACCCCTTCCTGGGGTGCGAGACTTGAAACCCCTTCCTGGGGTGCGAGACTTGAAACCCCTTCCTGGGGTGTGAGACTTGAGACCCCTCCTGGGGCTGTTGACTGGAGTCCCCTGCTGGGACAAGCAGAATCCGGGCTGGGACCGGAACGGGCAGAATCCGGGCTGGGACCGGAACGGGCAGAATCCGGGCTGGGACCGGAACGGGCAGAATCCGGGCTGGGACCGGAATGGGCACTGAGACGTTGACACTTGGAACCACTGCTGGAGTTGCAAAGGAAACAGTCTTTAATGAAGTGGTCAGAACTCCCACAATAGAGGCAGAGCTGTAAATCTTTGCGCCGCTGGCGTTCGGCCACAGAGAGCTTGGGGCATGGGTAACTACGATGTCTGACATTACTTGGTTCAGAAGAATCCTTGTTTCTTAGGGATTCCAAGGCAGAGGTTTTAGTCGAGATAGAGGCAGCTCTAAGAAATTCAGGAATGATCTGAAAAATTTTGCTGAGGAGAGCCTGAAGCTGTTCCAGCAGTCGATGGAAGGTAGTTAGGGGTTCAGGTAAGGTTTGGGTAACATCTAGCCGGTTATTCAGGATTTGCAAAAGCTGTAGTACTTGATGCTGTACGGCCTCCTGTGAATCCAAGCGGGTGACCAGGTTACGGAAAGCATCTAGTCCCTTAATAGGTGCTTGATCTGCCACCATCGTTGGGCCTGAACATTCTGTCACAATTGGTGTCTGCGAGTTACCTGTCTCAGGTGGTGATCGGGTTTCAACGGAGGCCGGCATGACTGGAACCACAGGTGATGTAGATAGCTCTATTTACAAGACTTGTGTAGCAGTGAAAACTGCCTTTGATGATAAATGACAGAAACTGGAGGGACCGGACTGGGACCGGCAGGAAGACTTGTTGAATTGAACTGATGAACTAAGAACTTGACTCTGGACTGGAACAACGTGGGCTGAACTGATGAGCTTGGAACTTGACTCTGGACTGGAACAACGTGGACTGAACTGATGAGCTTGGAACTTGACTCTGGACTGGAACAACGTGGACTGAACTGATGAGCTTGGAACTTGACTCTGGACTGGAACAATGTGGACTGAACTGATGGGAAGTCAGGTAATGCTGAGACGAGGGCTAAACAGGGTAATCTGGAATTTCTATGACAAAGGCTGGAACTCAGGTGCAGGCTGGATTGGATAATTGGGAATAACAGGTTTCTGGAAGGAATGGGTAGGTTTGGGAATTTTAAGTTCAGGGAGGGAGTAGGTAGGTAAAAGGGGCAGGAGTTGATCCACAGCAGGAAGCAAGGCAGGGTGACACGATGCAGGTTTACAGAGTGCCAGGGACCAACCAGGAGTAGGACTAGCAGCAGAGCACAGGCCAGGTATTGCTGTAACAGGACGTCTGGATGCCAGGTATTACTGTAGCAAGTTTTCGGGATGCACCAGGGGTTGCTGTCAGCAGGCTTACTGGATTGCCAGTTTTGGCTGTAGCAGGTTTTCAGGATGCACCGGGGGTTGCTGCCAGCAAGTTTACTGGATTGCCAGGTATAGCTGTAACAGGTTTTCTGGATAGCACCAGGGATTGCTGTAGCAGGTTTCAGGGATACACTAGAACACAGAAACAGCATGAACCATACACCACGGGAAGACGAGATGTTCAGGCCCAGAATGCTATCAGGGGAGGATATATATACCCTGGGTCTGGCAGCAATTGGTGGATACGGACAGATGGTCTGGCAGTAGCATTCTGAGTGGTGGAAGGCACAACATGCAGAGGGAGTATTCATCTCTGCAGCTCTGAGAATCAGAAGCACACCTGCGACTCCAATCAGGGCTAGCAGTGCTCACAGACAGGAGAGACCAGGTGCAATAATCACTGTGACAGGAATGCATAGAGAAGTCAGAACGGATCCCCCAGGAGAACTACAAACACAGATCCATGGGACAGCTGACAGGGGTAAGTCTCAAGGCAAAAAGGTGACAACTAGACAGGGTCGTGACAATCGGGTATTTGTCTCTAGCCTGAGCAAAGGTTAATAAACGTTTATTAGAAACATCTATGGCCCTGATTCAGAGCCGGACGCTCTGACCAGTGTCACCACCCACAGCATATTCGAGCGTGCAGGATGATGGTCACGATGGTCTTGACCATCGCGACCATCGCCACTGCGAGCAGAAGCCTGCGGTTGAGTTTCTCAACCGCAAGCCCTGGAGTGATTTTGGCTCTATCAGAGCCAAAATCACTCCCACTGACATCACTAGTGATGTCAGTGGGGCCGGCTTCTGATGGTAGGCGTTCCCTTGGGAACGCCTCCGTCTGGCAGGCACGCCCCCGGCACGCCCACCAAAGGGGGCGTGCTGTCAATCAACATCGACAGCACGCCCCCTTTGATCAGACACTACGAGCGAAGGAAAGTCCTTCGCTCATCGCGTCTCGCGCATGCGCACGACGGAGCTCCCTCCGTCGTGCGCATGCTCAGTGCAGACCATCGACCCACTTGCGAGCGAACAGCCGCTTACGAGTGGGTCTGAATCAGGGCCTATGACATTACTTATATCTTTCACTCCCTCCCTCCACCATAAAGTGAAAGGAAAAGATGCTAGTCCGTCCTGGAAGTCAGGATTGGACAAACAAAGGAAGAAATAATGATTTATGTGCATTAAGATTATGTTGATGGCGTAATATATGCCACAGCCTCCTCGTGGACCACAACAGGGGATTTTCTAGTATCTCCGGACTAACTTCTGCATCATGCCGGTGTAAGAAACTAATCAGGTTACCGTTAGGTAAAAACTGCTTATAAATAATTGGATCTGTATATGTATTAGTATTATGCAGCCAGTTGCGCAAATAGCGCAGAACAGATGCCTGATTGTAAAAAGTTAAATGCGGGAAGTTGATTCCTCCATTGCCTCTGGCCTGCTGTAGTTTTAAGAGAGCTATTCTAGGACGCCTTCCCTTCCAAAGGAATTTTCTAAACAAAGCGTTAAGTTTTAAAGTATCTTTGTGCGTAAGTAAGAGTGGCAAAGACTGAAATAAGTACAGTAAGCGTGGGAAAGTCATCATTTTTATTAAATTTTCCCTGCCTAGATAGGATAACAGGAGATGGTACACTCCTCCAGCTCCGCCGTCACTGCCTTGACAATTTTAAAATCTTGCAAAGTCTGCCTCGAGTTGAAATAGGTTGAAAATCACTGCTGTAATGGTTAGCCAAGCCTCTGTGGAGGCTGGCCACACCCCTAAGTATGGGCCCCTATAACTGCATTCTGGTGGGTCCTTCATGCCCCAGTGGGACACTGGGTGTGGACACATGGTCAATAATAGCATCTAAAAAGAGTGCATTATAAATGCATGCAATAAGATGAATTCATCGTACTGGTTCATGATGCGTTTGCATCTTGACTCACTCATAAAGTTCAGTTGGAATTTCTATGTGCTCATTGTGTTTTGAATCAAAAGTGTTCCCAGCAGAAAAAGAGGCTGTACAGTAAGTGCGCCATATACAACTAAATATAACAGTACTTATACTGTACTCTATCACATTTTTGAAAGACTGCTGGAGTAATGCAAAGACCAAAGAGCATGACTAGATATTTGAAATGTCCATCCCTGATATTGAAGGCGGGTTTATACTTATCTGGTATTCTGACTGGATTGTATGCTACCCTGAGGTCTCTTTTCAAAAATATGAAGGTTACGAAAAGTTTATGACTCTTGGTAGGTATTACTGGAGGGGCGGGGGAAATTTGAGGCAACAAGAGGAACCTCAGGAAGTGGCAGTACCTGCGAGTGGTGGGCCCAGGTGCAAAAATATCCTTTGGGCTCCCTCATCCGCCTCATCCGCAATGCACAATATGCACTAATGCACCAAGTTACCAAAAGACAGAGGTAAGGCAGAGAGTGACGTAGAAGCAGTGATGGGAAGAGGCAGGAGCGGAGAGACAAAGGGTGATGGGGAAAGGCAGAGGGTGACAAGGGAGACAGGCAGTGATAAGGAAAGGCAGACGGTGATGGGGAAAGGCAGAGGGTAATGGGCAGAGGCAGAGGGTGACAGGGGAGGCAGGCAGTGATAAGGAAAGGCAGAGGGTGATGGGGAAAGGCAGAGGGTGATGGGCAGAGGCAGAGGGTGACAGGGGAGGCAGGCAGTGATAAGGAAAGGCAGAGGGTGATGGGCAGAGGCAGAGGGTGACAGGGGAGGCAGGCAGTGATAAGGAAAGGCAGAGGATGATGGGGAAAGGCAGAGGGTGATGGGCAGAGGCAGAGGATGATAAGGGAGGCAGGCAGTGATAAGGAAAGGCAGAGGGTGATGGGCAGAGGCAGAGGGTGACAGGGGAGGCAGGCAGTGATAAGGAAAGGCAGAGGGTGAAATAGAAAATTCATAATGTAATCACTGTGGTCTGAGCAGGAGAATACATTTTATAATGTAACACACATGGCCAAGGCTTAAATGAAATGTAATTTGAGAATAACTAGACTGTCACCCTGTCACCCCCGTGTTGATTCCTTGTGCACGCCATCGGAGCACATGCTGGCATAAAGGGCAGGACCAAAAAGCCACCCCTCTTGTTCATTGAGGTTTTGGGGGCTCCAGCCCCCAGCCTCTCCAGACAGTGTGCATGATGTGCGCATGTATTATACCCGGCAGAGCCAGGCTTAAGCTCCGCTCCGTAATTAAGCCCCGCCTCCCGGTGACATCATCTGTCAATCAACAAGAGGACAGGAGGAAGCAGGCAGCAAAGGGGGTGTGGCCTCACAGGGAAAAGGGGGCATGGCCTCGTGGGAGCGGGAAAAGCTCCTTAGGGAGAAGAAGAAGGGTGGCCATCTTAGGCTGGGACCGCGGGACAGGAGGAGGGAGGTCCCGTGGTTCCCTGAGGTTCAGGGGAGGGAGCATGGCTGCTGCCATGAGCCACATCTTATATGTACAGGGGGAATGCCCCTGTAATGCAGAAAGGGGCCCCTGCAAGAAGCCCCTAGGCTATAAGGGATCTTGAAGTCCCTGGATACAGACAAGGGGGGAGTCACCCCTTCCCATAGTCCTGCAAGGGAGCTCCTGTATGAGGAGCAGCGCTATTGATAATGAGACTCCCTTATTAGAAGAGGATTGGGGAGTGCTGCAGAGGTAGCAGCTGGAAGCAGAGTGCCTGTTCAGTGAGGAAGTCACTGCAGAGGATCTCAGGGGAAGTGCTGCCTGATACCACAGTGGAAGATGAGATCTCCTGTGAAGAGACAGCCCATGTGATGAGAGGGTGAGTGTCTGTGATGCATAGTGCTGGATCTCTGGTTGATAGCCCCTGGAGAAGTGCCCCATAGTGAGGGGGGGCTCAGTGCAAAATGGCAGTGTGGCTAGAGGGGAGTCCTATGGAAGAATCCTGTGTAACCATGTGCTGAAGTAGAGAAGCCCAGCAGTGAAAGGGTTAATGGTCTGCATGAAGTTGTCAGCACGTCAGATGAAAGGTCCCTGGATAGTGGGACTTGTACTAAAGGCAGATGGCCTGATTCAGAGCCGGACGCTATTTGCGCTCGCTCGTTTAGAAAAAGGGGCTGGCTATTTAAATTGACCGTTCGCTCTTTGCGGTCTGTTGACGCCTCTATGTCTGAACGAGCGAATAAAACATGCGGACGTTATTTTGAAAAAAACGCCCCCTGGCCACTCGCATCATACGTCATCTCCGCTATTTATTTGATTAATCGAGTACATCGAAAGGCGTATGAACTGCTCGCTATTCTTGTGGTTGCATTTTCCTACCGCAATCATGCGAGCAGTTCTGGCTAAAAGACACCCAACTGACGTGGTCGATGACGCTGCTTTGTTAAGTATGCACACCCTTAAAACGCTCGTTTTGACCTTTTGGCGCACCTGCGTTCGGATCTCTACTCCCCGTTTTCAAGCACCTTCCCCTGTTACCACCCACAAACGCCTCACTCTGTCACTCAAATTAGCAGGCATTCGCTATTTTGCGAGCACACGAATTTCGGCCGCACTGACTGGTTCACGCATGCGTATTACAACCCGTACGCATGCGCAGATGTGCGAACATCGCTCGGAACGAACGAGCGGCCGCTTACGAGCGGCTCTGAATGAGGTCCAGAGTCCTGGGATATACAGGACGTTAGTATGCCTGAAGAAGGTGTATGCGGGGTGATGGAAGGAGAGAGGGTCCCTGTGTAATGGGATGTGCCGCACGTTTGTAGTCTCTTGTGAGGATAGAGATGAGTGCGATGAACTTCGAATCTGGAGTCCCCTGTATGCTGTATGAAGTTTTGTTGGGCTGACATGCGTAGAACTACTGAGCCCAGCAACATCGGGTATGTGCTACTATTTCACTGCTGTGTCATATGTTTATCTCTGCGCTGGAGGTGTTCGTTTGGAGTGGAATGTAAATAATCTTCTGTAACCATTAACCGTAAAACAAAGCATTTACCATCTGCTGCAAGAATTGTGCTGGAGGAAGTTGTCGAAGTAGAGCTTGTAACCGTTATGCTTACTGTGCTGGAGGATATGGAGGAGTGTAAATAAAGTTCTCCTGTTATTGCATCATGAGATGGGCTGGCGCCCAACATTTCTTTATTGCACTGCACCTGTTGTCCACATGTGTTCCCTCCATCAGGTACTTTGTGCTAAGCACCCGAGAATTCGGGAGCCCTGCTGGTCATGGATGCCATACCCACGCCATAGCCGGAGCAAAGAAGAGTCACCGTGAAGAGGTGAGAGACAGTATTCAGGTACTCCATGTAAGTGTACCACAGTACCAGTAGGGTTTCACATTTGGCGCCCAACGTGGGGCATATGGCAACAATTTGCGGAGGCGGAGTTAGCACATGTGTGGAACTTCGAGACTTTGTGCAGTGCACCCAGCCGGAGCAACACCCTTGGGGGCACTTTCTTTGGCCATCTCAAAGTGTCCGCAGATACCAAGGGACATAGGGGAATGAAGTCCCTGCTTAATTTGGGAAGTTTGTTTATTGGGAGGGGCCCATGAGAGCCACCTGTCTCTTTTGACCCAGGCGGGGGGAGACAAGGGCAGGCGAGGGCAGGTTCTCTGTGTTTGAAAATTTGCCATGCGTTTGCAGTAACCTAGCGGTTCAGCTAGGAAGGACACCTGTGACTCACGTTGTTAGTTTAAGAGGGTGAGTGTGGCATATTTTGCATTGTGGGTGATGTCCTAATATCTGGATTGCATCAGAACGTTTTACATGCTCCTGTGATTTCTATATTGATATGCTATGTTTCTGTTGTGCATTTTTTTATGTGTTCTCAATATGTCATACATGTTTTTCTATTGTATGCCCGTGTGGGTCAGATGTAAACGGGTATGAATGTGCGTACGTGTGCTTCCCAGTTTAGCTACAGTAGGCATAGTGGAAATGCCTAGTTTTAGAGGGGGAGTAATGTAATACCCGGCAGAGCCAGGCTTAAGCTCCGCCCCGTAATTAAGTCCCGCCTCCCGGTGACATCATCTGTCAATCACCTAGAGGACAGGAGGAAGCAGGCAGCAAAGGGGGTGTGGCCTCATGGGGAAAAGGGGGCATGGCCTCGCGGGAGCGCGAAAAGCTCCTTAGGGAGAAGAAGAAGGGTGGCCATCTTAGGCTGGGGCCGCGGGACGGAAGGAGGGAGGTCCCGCAGTTCCCTGAGGTTCAGGGGAGGGAGCATGGCTGCTGTCATGAGCCACATCTTATACGTACAGGGGGAATGCCCCTGTAATGCAGAAAGGGGCCCCCTGCAAGAAGCCCCTAGGCTATAAGGGATTTTGAAGTCCCTGGATACAGACAAGGGGGGGAGTCACCCCTTCCCATAGTCCTGCAAAGGAGCTGCTGTATGAGGAGCAGCACTATTGATAATGAGACTCCCTTATTAGAAGAGGATTGGGGAGTGCTGCAGAGGTAGCAGCTGGAAGCAGAGTGCCTGTTCAGTGAGGAAGTCACTGCAGAGGATCTCAGGGGAAGTGCTGCCTGATACCACAGTGGAAGATGAGATCTCCTGTGAAGAGACAGCCCATGTGATGAGAGGGTGAGTGTCTGTGATGCATAGTGCTGGATCCCTGGTTGATAGCCCCTGGAGAAGTGCCCCATAGTGAGGGGGGGCTCAGTGCAAAATGGCAGTGTGGCTAGAGGGGAGTCCTATGGAAGAATCCTGTGTAACCATGTGCTGAAGTAGAGAAGCCCAGCAGTGAAAGGGTTAATGGTCTGCATGAAGTTGCCAGCACGTCAGATGAAAGGTCCCTGGATAGTGGTACTTGTACTAAAGGCAGAGTCCTGGGATATACAGGACGTTAGTATGCCTGAAGAAGGTGTATGCTGGGTGATGGAAGGAGAGAGGGTCCCTGTGTAATGGGATGTGCCGCACATTTGTAGTCCCTTGTGAGGATAGAGATGAGTGCGATGAACTTCGAATCTGGAGTCCCCTGTATGCTGTATGAAGTTTTGTTGGGCTGACATGCGTAGAACTACTGAGTCCAGCAACACCGGGTATGTGCTACTATTTCACTGCTGTGTCATATGTTTAACTCTGCGCTGGAGGTGTTCGTTTGGAGTGGAACGTAAATAATCTTCTGTAACCATTAACCGTAAAATAAAGCATTTACCATCTGCTGCAAGAATTGTGCTGGAGGAAGTTGTCGAAGTAGAGCTTGTAACCGTTACGCTTACTGTGCTGGAGGTATGGAGGAGTGTAAATAAAGTTCTCCTGTTATTGCATCATGAGATGGGCTGGCGCCCAACATTTCTTTATTGCACTGCACTTGTTGTCCACATGTGTTCCCTCCATCAGGTACTTTGTGCTAAGCACCCGAGAATTCGGGGGCCCTGCTGGTCATGGATGCCATACCCACGCCATAGCCGGAGCAAAGAAGAGTCACCGTGAAGAGGTGAGAGACAGTATTCAGGTACTTCATGTAAGTGTACCACAGTACCAGTAGGGTTTCACATTTGCACGCATCATCTACCACTGCTGCTTGGTGACCTCATCTGAGGGGGTGACACCAAAATAGCAGAAAAGCTCTGCTATTTTGGTATCACCCCCTCAGAAGGTGTCACCCGGTGCTGCCCGCATCCCTTCATGCTATTGCCTCTAGCCTGCAAGTGCACTGTGCCCTGAGTTATCCTTGACTCTTCCCTCTCATTCAAACCTCAGTACCTTTCATAGTCCTGCCATTTCCAACTTATAAATATCTCTACAATGAGAACCGTTCTCACCCTGAAGACAACTAAGACCCTCATCAACTCACTAGTCATCTCTACACTGGACTAATGTAACCTACTTTTATCTCGACTCCTTATCTCCCACCTCTCTCACTCCTCACACTCACTTACAAAGCCCTCATCCAATCCTCTGACCACATCTCTCTTTATACTCCTGCCATCCAATTTGCTCCACAAATGAACTCTGTCTCCCCTCCCAATTCTTTACTTCCTTCCAATCCCGCCTTCAAGATTTTGCCCACACTGTTGCCTACCACTAGAAGTCTCTCACTCTCCCTATCAGATTTCCTGTAATCGGTATGTAATACAGACAGACGGTATCCAGGCGGTCAGAATCCCGACGCTGGATCCCGACAGGGTTAACATACCGACATTTGCTGGTCGGTATGCTAACCCTCCCCCTCTCCCTACCCTAACCCTCCCTTACTGGTGCCCGAACCTAACCTCCACACTGGTGCCTAAACCTAACCTCCCCTTCCCCGCACCCTAAGCCTAACCCTCCTCCCTTAGTGCATAACCCTAACCCCCTGCCCTAGTGCCTAACCCTAACCTCTAAACCAAACTCTAACCCTCCCCTCCACCACGCTACTTACCTTCGGCAACCCGGGGGTTGGGAAGCCGACGCCGGTGCAACCCAGGGGTCGGGATGCTGACGCCGGGATTCTGACCTGAGTCGGTATTCTGGTGCCGGTAAAGTAAGGGTCAGCATCCAGACCACTGGGATGCCGAACTCATAACGATTTTCCACCTCTCTGCAATATTTTAAATGGGCTCTCAAAAGCCACTTCTTTATCAAAGCTTTCCAGCTCTCATCCTAACCCACTACACCATGGTCCTGGCTCATTCTCTCTCCTCTGTATCACCCTGTCTGTTTCCTACTCCCCTTTAGATTGTAAGCTCTCACAAGCAGGACACTCTTCCCTCTTGTGCTTTTCCTTCCCTCATTTAGACCATCATATCCTTCCTACTGCCTACAACAGCACCTAAATCTTGGGTTCTGCCTCCCTGCTACTTATTTGGGTCTTATGACTGCTGATGCAGCAAAGTCTGTAAACCTTGTCCATGTTTTGCAATGTTTTGTACTGTAAAGGGGCCTATCCATTAGGCGTCCTGAAAAACGGAACAACTAGCGTTCAGTCCTTCAGGTCGCCTAGGTGCGGTGCCCGCACTGAACGGCGTTCACTGAACATCGTTCAGTGCAGGAGACTGACCACCTATCTGCAAACATGTGGAACCTGATGATCGTCGTCAGGTTGAGGAGCATGTTCCACAGATAGTTGGCGTTGGCAAGGACCCAGAGTGCACGCGCATAAATGGTCCTTCCCGGTTATCCATTAGACGACTTTCTGAACAATCCGACCAAAACCTCCTGGTTTTGGTCGGACCATTCAAAAAGTCATCTAATGGATAGGCTCCTTAAGTCACCTTTGTCTTGTTTTGTTCATACTGTTTGTTTTCTGCACTCTGTAAGGCACTGAGGAGCCCTTGTTCCTATATAAATACAGAATAATAAAATATCGCCTGGTGCATCTTTAGACACACCACACCACACATCGAAACTTGAACCAGCCATAAGACAAGTGAAGGTTGTCCATTTGAGTATGAACGTTTTAGAGCCTGTGCACACAAACATTTCAATGATACGCCTGTGACACTCTCATAACATGCCTATAAGACACATCAACAAAGTAACAATTAAAAAGAGAAAAAACCTGGCGCTGATGATATAGTAAATAACAATTGGATTAATTATGGGAATATATCAATCAAGCAGCAAAGAGTCAATGTGCTTGTGGTTGCACACAAACATACATCTAGATACTAGGTGTTACACAATAACAGCAATAGAACACCCTTGCGCTAATTTATAAATTAAGGGCTAGTATAGGAAAACTCATAAAAACAAAATTATAAACATATTTATAAGGCTAGGAAAAGGGGGGGTTAGGGTTAGGTACCCCCAAGGTACCTAACCCTAACAATTATATGGATCATATATGGAGATTTTCAATTCAGAGAATTGTATCCCATCCATCCTGGGATCCACTTACATGTTGCTGTTCTGTTCTCACTCAGGGGCTGATTTATCAAAAAATGGGAAAAGATCCTGTTTCTTTCCACCAGACATTTGTGTATTTATCGCCATCTTTTCGCTTTTTTTTTCATCACATGTATAATGTATTTTCGCCAAAAATGGGAATGTGATAAACCCCCTGAATTGTGATAATGGGAAAACAACTGCATAGTTGATTTTTTTTCATATTCCGATAAAAAAAATAACATCTGCGCATACTCTATTTCAGTTTTGGAAATGCGCAGTGGCGTCACAAGGGGTGTGCGGGGGGTTCAGGCTGCACCTGGGTGTCACCCGCCGAGGGGTGACACCAAGGTGCAGGCTCCCCCTCAGTAACAGGAGCCGGGTGCTGCACTGTAGCATTAAGTGCAGCACTCAGCTCCTGTCACTGTGAGGGAGCCGGCATCCCCCACCACCCCATTGATAACCACCATGGGCCAGGGTTTGGGCCGCGAGGTCACGTCCCTTCCCGAGACCATGCCCCCTTTCCTGAGACCATGCCCCTTTCTCCTGATTTTCCCTCCAAAAACTACTCAATGTCTTCTATGGGTCTCATTGTGATTGTTGTTCATGTCATGTGGTAACCAGTCCACAGGGATGATATACTGGGTACAAGTCCATCTCGAGCAATGTGCACAACTTTTAATTGAGAGTGTCTAATTAAACTTTTAATGCACTATAGAGTACCCCTCTCTGTTTTATATTTTACAGAACTTTTAACCCGTGGTATTTGGGATTAATTTACACAGAAGGGAGCAACGGTCTGATATATTCAAGTGGACATTAGTGCTAAACACTGGTTACACTAGCTGTAAGGTGTTGGTGAGCTGAATTGAACATCATATTGTTCATAAAAAACTGAAATTGTCTTGCGCCTGCCATTACTGTTATTTGTTATATATATATATATATATATCTCACAGAGCTCATCATAATAAAACCAACTGCAGTACTCTTCTGATTGTTTGAACCTTATTTGTGCACCCATAATAGCATAATGTCATTTTAATGATAAAAAAAGAGAATATAAATTAAGATTTTTTTTTAATTCTCTTAGAGAAAAGTGCTAATGTGCCATAAATATGATAATGTACAAAAATTCAGTGTAATTAAGTTTGCAAGCCAAGATCGTGAAATTTTACATACGAGCGTATTAAAACACGGCAGAGGCAACTAAAAATATTTGAAATCAAAATGAATTACTGTTAATTTTTAAATAATTAAAAAACACAATTTTTGCATAGCATTCACCCTCTACAGGTCAGGTACGGAATTAGAAAAGGATTTTGGGCCTGATTCAGACCCGGTCGCAAGCGCTGAGCGCTCGCAACCGGGTCGATGGTGGTGTCAAAGCTGGATAATTGGCTGAGACAAGATCAGTTTAAAATTGAAGCGAGCGCAAGGCCATCTTGCAAATGGCAGCTAGACTCCATTTTAGAAACAAGAATCTGCAAGACGCCATTTTGCAACCAGCATTACTTTAAGTTACAACTCACGAGCTAAGAACAGATGGCAATGTTTTTGATAATCTAAATAGAATAGACAATGCACCAGAAACTGTGAGTGATTTACATACAAATTGGGAATCCCTGTTGGCAATTGTAATATAATCCAGGCATTGATCTACACAATTGGATTTGTCTGAATCCAAACAGGTTTTAGTTTCATACCCAGACAGGATGGTTTAGTTTCACAGTGAAACTGTGAGTGAGGAATGATATGTATGTGTATGTATGTATGTATGTATGTATGTATGTATGTGTGTATATATATATATCAGTCCATCATAGATGGAATCTCATGCATAAACATATTACGCACAATTGAGCTGCTAACATGACGCCCAGTAGCGAATGCACAATTATTAGCATCATGCGATTGCATCTTTCACCATTTTACATACACACATTATGCTTAAGACCCCGAATGAAAATACCGTTTAGTAGCTAAATGCGCACGCATCTGTCCCCAGTTAACTAACATCTTTATATCAAACCCCGAATACTCACACATTACATATTCACACATAAGGTTTAATAAGCTTTAAAGTGTATGATTTAAGTTGGTTCAGTTAGTTTAAATGCTGAAAAATAAAGATATTTGATAACTAAGGTATTATACATGCTAAACAAGTCGTGTTTGGTTTTGTACTGATGCGTACTCTTTTTACAGTATTCCGGTGTTATCGGTGGGGAGATCGCATCATGCATTCTCGAGTTATGGATCGCAGAGCCTACAAGCAACAAAATGTATATTTCATGAACAACTGTTAGGATGTTGCAGGGGGCGGGAAGGGAAAGATGCCCAGCTGTTAGAGGCAGGGAGAGTCTATTTGAACCAGCCTATTAAATGCTTTATAACAGATGCTTCTCCCCTGGGAACCAATGACATCAGCAGCAAACTTCTCTATTGTCCTGTCTATTCTGGGGGGGTATAAATATGTGTGCGCCAACACTGGGTTCTTAGTCTTCATGCTGAATGCTGTATGATGAGGGGTCTCTTGCTGATGCCTATCTTCGAGTCCAGAAGCGCTGCGTATGTATACTGTACTTGGGTCCGTATAATTTTCTTTTGCGCCTAAATTGTGTCTGGATCAATTGCGTGTAACTGTCTGAACTTTTACTTGAATAACACTTGTGCTTTGGAACCACAGATTCCAGGTCTAAGTCTTTATTTACTTTATGACTGTGTACGCAAATTAGCGTCATCCTGAGAGGTTTATAGGAAGGATTTTAGAAGGTACAGGCAGGGGTATATAGAGGTTCATTTTAATATCGTTAGTTGGGGGCTCGTAGTGAAGTCACTTACCTGCTCACACGGTACATATGGCTATCAATATTTCAGCAAAGGATGGAGTGGCCACATGCAGGGTTTGCCTGCAACCGCTTTGTGCTATAAGATCGCTATCAGTCTCCGTGTGAATCAAGGAAGCTGACTAGAATCTAGAGACACGAGAGGAAAAAGTTTGTTTTCCTCTGTTGATAGAACCTTACATTTAAAGGGGTGTCACAGTACTGAGTACACAGCTAAGTCGCAGGTTTGCGCATAGCAAAGACGCACTTTTGCGTACGCAGTTAAAAAGCCATTATACGGTTGTGTGGCAGTCACATTATTGTGTATGCGACTGGTCGCACAATAGCGTATACGTACTTCCGGTTGTGCTGCCACGTGTTTGAACAAAGCCATTGAGGTTTAAATTTTTTTCTATTACCAATAACTGGGTTAACGTGTATTTTTCTGCGCAGGAAAAAAGTGTGTAACAGTGAATATTTGTTGAACAAAGTTAAGGGTATCATATGATCCTTAAGAGCTAGGTGCAAGGGTTAGTCTAGCCGCTCGGTAAGCAGCTTTACCGTTCTATACACAGTAGCAGGTGTACATGTTGTCTTTGTTGTAGAGAGGTGCGTGAGAGTAGCCGACATATAAACTCTCATAGGTGTGGAAGTTGCCTTACTAAATCTTATCTGGGTGTGGAAGTTGCCTTTTTCAAATCTTATCCAGGTGTGGAAGTTGCCTTACTAAATCTTATCCAGGTGTGTGGGCGCCGCCCACTTAAAGCGTCCACAGGTAAGTGAAATTATCTTGATTGTCTTTCACCAGTTTAAATGTTTATTGAAAAGCGTAGGTGTTGTCTCAGAATGGGAGCCACACAAACAGTAGAGATGTTAGACAATGATGTGCTGCTAATGGAGGCGCTGATCGGATTGGCCCGTCGTATCATGCATACTAAGTACGGTACTTATGCAATAAGGTATTGTGATTTATGGTTTAATATGACGAGGAAGAGTGTTAGACCATTTCCCAGAATTGGTAGTTTTGATAAAAATGTGTTAGACAATGTCTGGGATCACATCAGTTTGATGCGCTCCTGAGAGAAAAAGGTTAAATATTTTGAATGTTTAAAACTGTGGCAGCATGAAGGGGATGCGTGGCTTAAAAAATGTTCAAACGACGCAAACTAGCGTCGTGAGCAGATTGCCAGAAAATACATCCGCGACGCTAAATTGCAATACGGGTGAGCCGCAAAATGGCGCGCATGTGCGGCAAGGTAGCATCGTGGAGAGTATTTCCAGCAGTTCACGCTCACCTCCCCCACCTTATGTGGATGGAGGTGCAAGTACAGTTACCAAAATTACCCATAAAAATGTAACAAGCAACTTGTACCCTCTCTTAAGCAACTATAAAGAAAATGTTCATGATACGGATGATGAGCCTATTGTAATGTCTGCCATTTCCCATGCTGTGCAGATGATAGATGCTGCATCACCACAATCACGAGTGGTGCCTCCATCTCCATCGGTAACAGCAAGGGAAGTGTTAATGCCCTCTGCACCTGTAGAGGAAGTTGTTCATACCATACGTAGCAGCAGCAGACTAAACCCCCAGCCAGGTAATCAGGTCAAAGGTAGAAGCGCTACCGGTCTGCATCCCATTCGGACAATAACTGTTCCAAATGGAAATACAGATGCAAACGGTATAGTGCCCATGAGGGAAGTAGTAATGCATTGTCCTTGGACAAGAGCAGAACTAAATTCCATCATAAATGATTTCCCTGATCCCAAAAAGGAATTAGCCAAATGTCAAAGATTTTTGAGAAATTTGGGTAGGTCACATGAACCCACTAATAAAGTTTGGCGTGTGGTGTTAAGGGCCTGTCTGCCACGCAATACCGACGTGACAAAATTTATCACGGATTGTGTATTGGATGCTGACGTTCCCTTAACAGACCAAGTAAACCAAGGTAACATTTCCCGCATTGTAACTCAATTGGGTATATATTTTCCAGTAGTAGTTAACTGGAACAAATTTTTCACCATTAAGCAGAAGGAGAGTGAAACTGCAGAAGATTATTGCGATCGGGCTCTGCAAGCTATTACCCAGTACACTGGGATAGAGGATATTAAAGATAGCACTCACCACAGGGGAATGATAGTCACGATACTCGTGGACGGTCTGAAGGAGAGTTTAAAAAACCCAGGTTCAAACCTCACAGCCTGGCTGGCGGGGACTCACAATAGATACCCTCATAGAAACCGCCATCGAACATGATAAAAACATCTCCAAAAAGAGAGAGAGAGACCCAGAGTGAAAAACTAATGGCTGTCAGTATCCAAGCTCTGGAAGGAATGACAATAACATCGCAGCCAACCTACACACCTGCACCCACACAACCACCTGCACCTAAACAGTTACACGTCCTCACCAATCCCACACCATAGCAAACACATCCTTACCCCACATATCATACACAACCACAGGCCTCATACTACCCACAAACTTCATACCTCCCACCATACCCTTATCCTCCATATCCTTACCCATACCCACCACCTTTTCTTCTTGCTCAACTCCCACAACAATCCTTCAATCCAACCATTCAAAAACATGTTTTAACTGCAACCAAGCGGGACACATAAGTAA
The DNA here is from genome assembly GCA_031769625.1 of Taudactylus pleione. Lineage (NCBI taxonomy): Eukaryota > Metazoa > Chordata > Amphibia > Anura > Myobatrachidae > Taudactylus > Taudactylus pleione. The sequence continues at coordinate 870,726 of JAUIMM010000993.1, forward strand.
GTACTGCAAAGTAAAGAACACCACACATGAACACAGGTTTCCCATGGGTTCATAGGCAACCCCAGTATCTTCTCCCAGGCCTTATATTACTGTTTACAATCTTTTCAACCTATCAATGGATCTGTTCTAATGTAAAATGTGGACGATTTATTGTTGTTTTAAGGTCATGTTTAAATGATATTAAACTGTTGTGCTTTGTCTCCCACTCACAGGACACAAGGTTGATAAGGATAAACGGCAGCCATGCCAGGCTAAGGTCGACTACTCGGAATATTATCCAACCCAGTGGCCCAGGCATTATTTAGAGCAGTAGCTATTAATAACAAAATTTGGTTGCAGGAATCTGTATGCAGATACTATGTCCCTAGAATTATTAAAAATGATAGGGGAACTTATTTTACAGGTGACGTTTCCAAGAACATGTGCAAGGTGATGGGTAACAACACTAAGATTATCCCAAACTGTCTTTTCCTTTATTTGCCCCACTTTGAGTTACTGTTCAAATAGGCAGCCTCATGTGAAAATATGATAATGAGGTTACTGTAAAGGGTCTCATGAAGATGAATGCGAATAACAGAAATTGAAAGTGTTATTAACTAACATATTTAAGGCAAACTGTCATGATGTCAAATCTGGAGAATTTGTTATGATCCAAATTTTTTTAGCTCAGGTTGTTTGATCGGTGGAAAGGTCCGTATCTGACGATACTACATCCGAAAAGGGTGGCCGAGGGAGATACGTGGGTCCATTCCACTCACTATAGGGAGGTTAACCAACCTTTGGAGATACAAGGCGGAGACAAGGCTGATAACGTGGACCTGTCGATTGCGAGCTTGTGCTGGAAGGATTAAAAAGGTGACGGTGAGATATCTGAGCTAAAGAAATGTGTAGATCAGTGCTTCCAGCAATGGAGTGGTCTGCTGTGGTCATCCTAGTTCTTTTTTTTCCCAGAGTTTTTGTCATGATGATCTGTTTGGGGATACTCAGTGTCTGTGATGGAGGACCGATAAAGGAAATGTGAGCTGATGACAGAGCTGATGGAATGGAGTCAGGAGGAGGAGTGCAATGCCAATCAGGGGAGTATCTTACCAATCTTAGTACTGTTATTGTTAAGAGAGCTGTCATTCTGCATACTCGGGGAAGGGTATCCTCTAGAGGATTATCATAGCATGGTAGGCAAAGTGTTAAATCAAAATGATTGCTGGGTGTGTTCACATGTGCCACAGGGACAGCATAACATAGGGTTGGTGCCATTTCCGCTGAACATCACGGAAATTTTAGAATTACAAAAAGGGAAAACATTGGATGGAAAATTGCTCTTATCCAAACCACCTCATTTCAAACTCTATCAATTCCAAGTAGATAGATCACTTTTGTGTTTAAACATAACCAACCCCAATAAACCCGGGAGTTGGGAAGTGACGGGGAATAATCAGACGATGACCTTCTCACAAAGAGCTGATAATGAATCCATAAACCATGATCTGCTGCGCTCCATTAAGTCTGGTGGGAAACATTTTAGGTATTGGTATACATTGAGTTCCACCAAAGAAATTATTGGTTAGGTGCCAAATGGTTATTGTGCTAAAGTAATACAGCCAGAAACTTGCATGTATCAGATGGAAGAACCAGAAATAGGATTGTTTGCAAGGGAAATGTGCTTAATGATAATGATGCATACCATTCCTTATGTTCTCTCTGATAATGTATATTTCATCTGTGGAAGAAAAGCGTATAAATGGCTCTCCCCGAGTTCCAAAGGTTTGTGTTACCTGGGAAGAGTAGTCCCAGAAGTTATGACCCTCACACATGTTGAAATGCTGGGTATACATAAAAACACACCGTCACCCTATCTTCACACACAATATGAACATAGAGGCAAAAGAAATATGGTACCTGGTGACGTACATAAAGCCACTCAGTTAATCAGTGAGACAACTGGCTTTCAAGTTCTAGTCGCATTGGACCCCACCAGGGTCGATCAGGGTACATTAAATTTTAGATATATCCAGGAACTTGCCAAATTGATAGATAATATCACCGAGATGTACGATGACACATTCAGGTATACAGGGAGAGAATTGCAAGCGTACAAGAAAGAACTGGTGCAACACAGGCTAGGGTTGAATTATTTAACTGCTGTTACTGCAGGGTATTGCATAACATTGGCCACCCAATTTAGAGTAAAATGTTGCACCTATGTCACCAATGATACCAGCGACCCTAAGGAGGTTATAGACCGGAAGATGGATGAAATTCTGCAGCTAAAATGGGAATTTCGTTAGAACCATAATGCTTCAGTGGCTGAAGTAGGGGAAAAGATAGAAGTATGGGTGTCATGGCTGAACCCAGTGAAATGGTTCTCAGGTCTAGGGGAATGGGTCCAGGAAGTGACCGCCAGCATAGGCAAATTCTTAATCCTTATACTAATTGTCATCATAATAATTGGCATATGTGTCAGGTGTGTTCCTATCGTGTTGAAGTGTGCAAAATGTAAAAATAGAGTAAAACGAAAGAATGAAATCATGATGGTGGCGAGTATGAATACCGAGGTAAATACAGAACTGCATTACAACCCTGAGCTAGGAAACACCATTATTTAATGTATTATATTTAGACATGCATAGAATGTATTATTGAAATGTTATTTATAAGAACACCTCAGATAATGTAAAGTCTCAATTCCCCTTCAAGACTGCTTTTATAAGACTGGTGCATTCCCACACCTTTCACATGATCTTCCAAGATCCGCGGTGTGCGTATAATAGTAGTTTTATGTCCCCACCCAGAGACACATTATTGATGGATTAAGAACCACCTTGTGCCATTCCATAATAACACTAAATAATATGTAAATGTAAGCCTAAATTAAATTCTAATAGCAGATTGTGATAGCATGTTGTTCGCTATCAAAGGGTGGACTGTCAAAGCTGGATAATTGGCTGAGACAAGATCAGTTTAAAATTGTAGCGTGCACGACGCCATCTTGCAAATGGCAGCTAGACTCCATTTTAGAAACAAGAATCTGCAAGACGCCATTTTGCGACCAGCGTCACTTTAAGTTACAACTCACAAGCTAAGAACAGATGGCAATGTTTTTGATAATCTAAATAGAATAGACAATGCACCAGAAACTGTGAGTGATTTACATACAAATTGGGAATCCGTGTTGGCAATTGTAATATAATCCAGGCATTGATCTACTCAATTGGATTTGTCTGAATCCAAACAGGTTTTAGTTTCATACCCAGACAGGATGGTTTAGTTTCACAGTGAAACTGTGAGTGAGGAATGATATGTATGTGTATGTATGTATGTGTGTGTATATATATATATATATATAAATAGTAATCCCGGCACTCACTCAGGTAATGCAGGTAATGGCGTGGGTGCCCTCCATAGACCACCGGGTCCCATGTAGCAAGCAAAGAGTAATGGCGGCACTCCACGACTGGTAATAAAGTAACGTTTCGGGCCATTGGTATCCCAGACGAAGGGCATTGGCCCGAAAAGTTACTTTATTACCAGTCGTGGAGTGCCGCCATTACTCTTTGCTTGCTATATATATATATATATATATATATATATAGAGAGAGATATGTTAAGTCCATCATAGATGGAATCTCATGCATAAACACCACACATTACACACAATTGAGCTGCTAACATGATGCCCAGTAGCGAATGCACAATTATTAGCATCATGCAATTGCATCTTTCACCATTTTACATACACACATTATGCTTAAGACCCCGAATGAAAATACCGTTTAGTAGCTAAATGCGCACGCATCTGTCCCCAGTTAACTAACGTCTTTATATCAAACCCCGAATACTCACACATTACATATTCACACATAAGGTTTAATAAGCTTTAAAGTGTATGATTTAAGTTGGTTCAGTTAGTTTAAATGCTGAAAAATAAAGATATTTGATAACTAAGATATTATACATGCTAAACAAGTCGTGTTTGGTTTTGTACTGATGCATACTCTTTTTACAGTATTCCGGTGTTATTGGTGGGGAGATCGCATCATGCATTCTCGAGTTATGGATCGCAGAGCCTACAAGCAACAAAATGTATATTTCATGAACAACTGTTAAGATGTTGCAGGGGCGGGAAGGGAAAGATCCCCAGCTGTTAGAGGCAGGGAGAGTCTATTTGAACCAGCCTGTTAAATGCTTTGTAACAGATGCTTCTCCCCTGGGAACCAATGACATCAGCAGCAAACTTCTCTATTGTTCTGTCTATTCTGGGGGGGGTATAAATATGTGTGCTCCAACGCTGGGTTCTTAGTCTTCGTGCTGAATGCTGTATGATGAGGGGTCTCTTGCTGATGCCTATCTTCGGGTCCGGAAGCGCTGCGTATGTATACTGTACTTGGGTCCGTATAATTTTCTTTTGCGCCTAAATTGTGTCTGGATCAATTGCGTGTAACTGTCTCAACTTTTACTTGAATAACACTTGTGCTTTGGAACCACAGATTCCAGGTCTAATTCTTTATTTACTGTATGACTGCGTACGCAAATTAGCGTCATCCTTAGAGGTTTATAGGAAGGATTTTAGAAGGTACAGGCAGGGGTATATAGAGGTTCATTTTAATATCGTTAGTGGCCCTCAGCGCATGCGCACGACGCAGCCGGCAAATTTTGAATACTCCTATCTCCGAAGTTTGCTTTACACCGTTACAGGTCTTACTTCCTTCAAAGACCTTAGGACTGTGGATGGGGAAGCTTGTCATACTTTTCATGAGGCCTGCCTAAGGAGAGGTTTGTTGGAGGATGATGTGTACTCCAGCTAGTATATATATATATATATATATATATATATATAATATTATATTAGCCAATGGTCATTTTGATTATAAATTAATACTTTTACAGTAAGATCTATGATACCTTAATACCATTAACGACAGCAGAGGCTGGCGGAACAAATGAATGACGAATGAATGATAAGTGTCGTAACAAATTCATGATAAATCAGAGATACATAAGGGTCTCATTAATTTTCAATAGAATTTTTTATTTTATTTTTTAAAGCAAAATCAAAGTTTAACAAAAAAAATTGCTAAATTTATAGCGATAGACTTTCTTACATTCCCACGATACTTATTTATAGCGCAAATTAGACAAAAATAATTTTATCCACTTTTTTTTCTATAAAATCTGTCGATACAATCTCCCCCCCACTGTGGCTCTCTCATGTGACTGCTGCTGTTGATCTCCACAAGGAGCATGCGATGTGCTCCTCCAATCAGACATCATCAAGTGCTCCTCTGACCCCTCTGCAGCGTCTCATGGTCATGGAATTTACTCAGTAGTTCAACATCACTCCCACTATGTAGGGATGGACATGGGAAATCCGACATCAAATCCAGCGATGCAATGGCAACTAGCCATCGCATCGCAACCATTAAATTGTATATCCAACGCAATGATTATACTCGCGGGGCAAAACTTGGTGGAGCCTACATGGAAGGGGTGCTGTCCACGTTATTGTCGGGGCCTGCCAAGCAATCTCCGAGATGCTGGACTGCCCCAGGGCTCCCCCCTAGACTGAGAATAGATGCTTCTGTTCTCCTGCTGCTCACCCGCTGCTCTGTGTGTGCTCCCCCCACAGCCAGCCATCGATGGGCATCATAATGCTGCATCTGATGGCTAGCAACCATCAAATTCCCGGTATTTGATAGGAAAAGTAATTCCATTGAATCTGAAACATCGATGGTTGCTAACCATCGGTTTCCGATGTCCATCCCTACCACTGTGTCCCTGCCCCCAGAGCTCGGACTGAGAGACTGGGTCACTCACAGACAGCCACGGATTCCTTTTGAGTCTGTGACTGTCTGTGAGTGACACAGTCAGACTTTTCTGCTGCTGGCAGCCTGGCACGGACCCCAATCGAGGCCTGTTTGGCAGCAGGCAGGCCCCTTCATCCAGATGGGCCTTGGGTGGCCATGTATCGTCTTGTGCATAATCCGGTTCTACATAGGCAGTGCTTTATTGTGGTGGTACTCAGAGGCTCGCCATACCAACAACTTGTTTTTCTAATTTTTAACTCTAATAACTAATTCCAGAAGCAGGAAGAAATTCCTGAAATCATTTCAGAAATGAATAAAATAAATATCTGCATACTGATCCAAGGTATGGAGGCTACTATAAATAATGTATCAATTCGTAACTTTAGGGGCTCTATTTACTACAACCCACATTGGTAATGCAGATTGTAGTGTGATATTACCGAGTGAATTCGCGCGAATTCAGGCAATATCACAGGGATTTACTACAAATCCCTTGCAGGGACAGAGCTTGCGATAAAGTTTTAGTAAAAATAATGTTGATAAATAGAGGCCAACTTAGGTGTGTAATGGAACCTTTGTTTATACAAAAAATCCTCACTGTGCATAGGGGACTTTATTACCGGTTATTTATATAGCACACACATATTCTCCTGCCCTTTACAGAGAATATTTGCCCATTCACTTAATTTGAATGGAAAAAAAATTTAACCATTGTTTGGAGCAGATTACTTGTTGCTGGAAGCCCGAGCATGCCTCTCACTGTAATCATATAAAATGGACTTTTCTAAATTGTCAATAAGTGGATGCAAAATATTTAGTTATAATGCAGCTCTGCTCAGTGATGTAGCAGAACTGGCTGCCACCATCTCTGCCTCAGGACAGGGAGGAGGAGAAAGCTGTTGTTTGAAGGTAAATATGGAGGCGTCATGCTTCCTTTATTTGCATGACCGAGAAGTTGTAAATTCGCGTCATGTGTTTGACTTGTTACTCTGTGTCATTTCCATAGGATCTGTTCCTTTCCAGAATAACTTATCCTAAAGCATTTGGACAGGGCTATAACAAGGGGTATGCGACCACCACCGCCACAGAGCGCAGGCCTTTGTGGGCTGCACTGTTACTGCCCCACGGTTCTTGCTTCTAGCTAGCAGGGTTTCTGGAACAGTACCATGCAGCCAGTATTGCTGCGGCAGTGCCAACCATAGCGTCCTTTAGAGGCTACAGACAGGCACTCTGCCATTCAGTGGCGTCCCTACCTCTCTTTGCACCTGGTGCGGACAGCGGCGGGGGTCCTGTACTGTGTGCGACGGTGCCGCACACCGGCCAAAATGGGGACTCGTGGGTGTGGGTGTGGCTTCGCTGGGAGTGCCGGGAGTGCCGGAGGTGCAGGCTGCCCCCAGGGACCATCCTGTGTGAAGTGCCGGCTCCCTCACTGTTCTGGGAGCCAAGTGCTGCACATAATGCAGCACCCGGCTCCTGTCACTGAGGGGGAGCCAGCACTTTGGTGTCACCCCTCTGCTGGTGACACCCGGGTGCGGCCCGCACCCCCCTTGTGACGCCAGTGCTGCCATGTGTACAGCTGCCTGCAGTCTCTTGAAGTCGCTCCGAGCACTACAACACTTCTGGGTGCTGGTGGCCCCTCCCCTATGCATGACATCATGATGTCATATGCAAAGGGGGCAGGGGGCGGCACAAGACTATGTTAAGCCCTGTTACAGCCCTGCAAATAGAAACTCCTTTGTGAACTGTTCAATTCATACTTATGTATTTATCACCCTAGTGCCCTCAGATAGGTTTCAAATTTATACAGAATGGTCAACATTTTAATGTCTGCTTTTACAAACCCTAGCAATATATCTGTTGTACAGTGTAATCTTAATAATTAGGGGTGTGCACCGGCCACTTTTCGTGTTTTGTGTTTGGTTTTGGACCTGGATCTTTCTTCGTGTTTTGGATCTGGATTGGTTTTGCCAAAACCACCCTTCTGTGTTTTGGGTTCTGGGTTTTGTGTTTCGGATCTGTATTTTTTGGGAAAAAAGCATAAAAACAGCTAAAATCACAGAATTTGTGGGTTTTTCTGTTCCTATGCTATTTTTAACCTCAATAACATTAATTTCCACTCATTTCCAGTCTATTCTGAACACCTCACACCTCACAATATTGTTTTTAGGCCAAAAGGTTGCACCGAGGTAGCTGGATGACTATGCTAAGAGACACAAGTGGGAGGCACAAACACGTGGCCTATCTAGGAGTGACACTGCAGTAGCAGACAGGATGGCAGTTTGAAAAACTAGGCCCCAAACAGTACATAATGCAAAGAGAAATAAGAGGTGCAAGATGGAATTGTCCTTGGGCCCTCCCACTCACCCTTATGTTGTATAAACAGGACATGCACACTTTAACAAACCAACCATTTCAGCGCCAGGGTCTGCCACACGACTGTGGCCGAAATGATTGGTTCGTTTGGGCCCCCATAAAATAAGCTGGCAATTAATCTGTCCCTGCACAAACTGGCTCTACGTAGGCAAGATGTCATCCTCCTCCTCCTCCTCATCCACCGATTCCTCACCCTCTTCAGTGTTGTGTACATCCTCATCCTCACAGAGTATTAATTCATCCCCCCTGGAATCCACCACCACAGGTCCCTCTGTACTTTCTGGAGGCTGGTCTCCCTGGAAGAACTGATAATTCATTTTGATGAATATCATCTTCTCCACATTTTGTGGAAGCAATCTCCTATGCCTTTCGCTGACAAGGTTCCCGGCTGCACTAAACACTCTTTCGGAGTACACACTGTAGGGGGGCAACTTAGGTAAAATAGAGCCAGTTTGTACAGGGGCCTCCAAATTGCCTCTTTTTCCTGCCTCTACAGGTACGGACTGTCTGACATGCCTACTTGGATGCTGTCACCAATGTAATCCTCCACCATTCTGTCAATGGTGACAGTATCATATGCAGTGACAGTAGACATATCAGAAATTGTTGGCATGTCCTACAGTCCGGACCAGATGTCCAAACTTGTTCCTGTTTGCCCTGCATCACCGCCAGTGGGTTGCTTAGGATCCCTAAGTTGTTTTCTGGCAGCCCCAGTTGCGGGAGAAGATGAAGAAGGAGCTGTTGACGTGTCACGTTCCGCTTCAGCTGACAGTGTTTTCACCAACAGGTCTTTGCACCTCTGCAGGCTTGTGTCAGCCGGAAAGAGAGACACCACGTAGGCTTTAAACCTAGGATTAAGCACAGTGGCCAAAATGTAGTGGTCTGAATTCAACAGATTGACCACCTTTGAATCCTGGCAAAGCGAACGAAGGGCTTCATCCACAAGTCAAACATATTGAGCAGAATCACTCCGTCTTAGCTCCTCCTTCACTTTCTCCAGCTGCTTCTGCAAAAGCCTGATGAGGGGAATGACCTGACTCAAGCTGGCTGTGTCTGAACTGACTTCATGTGTTGCAAGTTCAATGGGCTGTAGAACCTTGCACAACATGGAAATCATTCTCCACTGCACTTGAGTCAGACGCCTATGTCATAGGTGGATGTATAGGCTTGAATGGCCTTTTGCTGCTCCTCCATCCTCTGAAGCATATAGAGGGTTGATTTCCACCACGTCACAACCTCTTGCTTCAGGTGATGGCAGGGCAGGTTCAAGAGTGTTTGCTGGTGCTCCAGTCTTCAGCACGCAGTCGCTGAATGGCAAAAGTGGGCAGAAATTTTTTGGGCCACCCAAAGCGTCTACTGCACGGCCCTGTAGATTTTCAGAAATTCTGCACCACCAAATTTATTGTGTGAGCAAAACATGGGACGTGCTGGAATTGCCCAGATGTAATGCCCGCACAATTTTGGTGGCGTTGACAGATATCACAAATCCCCAGGAGTGTATAAGTGGGGTAAGCCATTGGGCGATTATTTCCCTCATACCTCATGCCTCTTACTGAAACCAGTGATACACAGGGTAGCCTGCCTTGGAACGAGCTGGCGTTTCTGAGATGCTGCTACTGGTGATGCTGCTGTTGTTGCTGCATAAGGCGATACAGCTACCCAGTGAGCTGTCACAGTCATATAGTCCTTAGTCTGCCCTGTTCCACTTGTCCGCATGTCCGTGGTTAAGTGGACATTGTGTACAACTGCATTTTTTAGGACACTGAGGACACTTTTTCTGACGTCTCTGTACATTCTCAGTATCGCCTGCCTAGTGAATTGGAATCTAGATGGGATTTGGTACCAGGGACACACTACCTCCATCAATTGTCTAAATCCCACTAATGCTGGATACCGGGCGCACGTCTAACACCAACATAGCTGTTAAAGCCCCAGTTATCCGCTTTGCTTCAGGATGACTGTTGTCATACTTCATCCGCCTCGCTAAGGACTGTTGGAGGGTCAATTGCTTGGTAAAAGAAGTAGTGGTGTTCCTACTTCCTCTCTGGGATCATGAACGACTCCCAGCAGCAACAGAATCAGCGGCAGCAGTAGGCGTAGCAATGCAGGATCCTCCGGAGGAATCCCGGATAGGAGAGTCAGTCATGCCAGTGACATGGCCTGCAGGACTACTTCCGATCCTGACTGAGGAGGAAATTGATGAGGAGGGAGTTGATGGTGTGGTTTGCAGGCGCTTGGATACAACAGGTCAAAGGGATTTAGGTGTCCCTGGGCTGCTTACGGTCTTAGCTACAGTTTCTGAACTTGACAGTAACTTTTTATGAATGCGTGGCAGGTGACATATAAGGGAGGATGTTCCTAGGTGGTTAACGTCCCTGCTCCTACTTATTCCACCTTTACATATGGTACATATGGCAAGACAGTTGTCCGGATTTGGATAAAAATATTTCCAGACCATAGAGGTGGAATGTTTGGTCTTCTGCTCAGGCATGACCGTGATGTGCTTTTTCATCCCACGGACAACAACTGCCTCCCCCAGTGCCTGATTTAAACAAACCACATCACCATCAGAATCCTCCTCGTCAACTTCCTCCTCAGCGCCAGTTACACCAATATCCTCATTCTGTTGTACTTCACCAGTTACATCTTCAATTCGAATATCAGCAAGTGGACTGTGGGTTCTCCTTCCAGCATTTGCAGAGGGCGTGCAAATGGTGGAAGGAGCTACCTCTTCCCATCCAGTGTTGGGAAGGTCAGGCATCGCAACCGTCGCAACACTTGGACTCTCCATGGGGATTTGTGATATCTTCTTAGAATTAGAAAGCACATTTATTTGCTGTGCTTTTGCCAGCTTAACTCGTTTGATTTTTGTAGCGGAAGGAGGGCTTCCATCGTCATGTGAAGCTGAACCACTAGTCATGAACATAGAGGAGGACCTTAGCCGCTCCTTGCCACTCCCTGTCATAAATGGCATATTGGCACATTTACGTTTCTCCTCAGATGATTTAAATTTATTTTTTAAGGTCATTTTCCTGAACTTTGCCATTTCGGATTTTATATGCCCTCTACTATGACATTGGACATCGGCCTTGGCAGACAACGTTGATGGCATTTCATCATCTATGTCATGACTAGTGGCAGCAGCTTCAGCAGAGGGAGGAAGTGGTTCTTGACCTTTCCCTATTTTATTTTTATCAGACACAATTTTGTCCTCCATTTATGTGATATTGATGCACGTGCAGCTAAGGCGCACACAAACACAGAAAAAAATATATATTTTTTTTTGGAGCACACTTTGGGGGTCACACCACCCTTCAACAGATGAGCCAGCCGGCCCTTTACTTATGACACAGGCGCACGCTTGGTGCTGCTATTTTGTTGATGCACGTGCGGCTACAGCACACACAAGTAACAAACACAGAAAAAAAAAAAAAATTTCAGGGACTCTGGGGGTTACACCACCCTTGAACAGACAAGCCAGCTGGCCCTTTACTTATGACACAGGCGCACACTTGGTGCAACTTTGTTGATGCACGTGCAGCTACAGCGCATACAAACAGAAAAATATATTTTTTTTGCACTTGGGGAGAGCACCCCTGATGGACAGAGCACCCCCTGGACAACACTACAGCACCCCTTTAGGACTACAGCCTTTATGGAACAGTGCACAACACAGCCCAGCCAGCCCCTATGGACTTTGGAGTGGACACAGCCCCTATGGACAACAACAGCAGCACAACTCCCACCCTCCTGTTTCACTGTCAACAGCCGGAGTTAAAAATGGCGCCGATGCGGGAACCTTTTATTGAATCCAAAAGCCGCTAGAATCCGACAGCGGGATGATGATCTTTTGCCTCGATTTCAGATCCGAGTCAGGTGGGACAACTCAAACTTGACTCAGATCCGGCTTGGATCGGGGGGGCTCAGGGGGGTTCGGATTTCAGAAATCCGAACCCGCTCATCCCTATTTACCATAGTCTTTCATGATGCAGGCTCAGCTGCTGTGCTGTCAGTCCATGTCACTCTGCTTCAGGTTACAGCTAGATCCCCTTCTGCTTCATTGGTGGAACTGTCAGCCAGTGACAGCGTCTTTATAGGAAGCGGATGGGGATAGTGGTGGTGCTGCAGGCTGCTCAGCTACTCCCCTCTTCATAGGTTTCCAGGACTGCAGCGGCAGGATCAGAACAGGAAAGTGCTGGCGCAGCCGGAGCCGCGTAATGACATCACAAGCACATCATGGACCGGACCAAGCGACAAGGGAATCAGGAAAGGTTTGATGACTTTTTTTCTTAGTTTTGCCACGCCAGATAGGTGGCAGCAGTCAGTTTATAAATTACTATTAGTTGCAGCAGCCCAGTTTTGTGCCACTAAACCTTGGGGCCCCACCAGGCCTCGGGGCCTGGGATGGGTGTACCCTTTGTACCCCCTGTCACTGGACCTGTTTACAATTAGAACAGATTACAAGCTTGGTTCCTCCAGCCAATTGTGCTTCTCTAAGGGCTCTATTCTTTATGTTAATTATCGGGGACCCCGATAAATAACATTCCAACTCGATGCAAGCGCCAGAGCAATTCACTATTCACAGGGATTTACTACAAATCCCTTGCAGGGACAGAGCTTGCGATAAAGCTCTGTCCCTGCGAATCCCATCCGCACACTTATCACGGTATTTTCACAAAAAATACCATCACGAGTGCCGATCAACCGTCACTAAGCCCCGATGCTAAGCCCCGCCTCTGCAATGGCGGACCCCCCGTGACCTCCCCCCGTGACCCCCTCCCTCCCTTAATTACATTTACCTGCAGTGATCGGTGCTCTGGTGATGTCCACTCAGCTGACATCCCATCCTGCATTGGGACCCGGTCAGGTGATGACCGGGCACCAGTGCAGGCTGGGAGACCAGCTGACCAGAGGGGAGACATCACCGGAGTCCCGATCTCTGGTCCCTGGACTCTCCTCAGGTGGCGTTATTATCACAGGGCTTTCCCCAGTATTTTTTCACAATTTATTTTTAGTAACTTTGGCCAAATCAGATTTCCCATTACAATTATGGGAAATGCGATCTGCTTACTAAAAGTAAGTGATAATTAGGGTTTGGAGTAGAATTTTAGGAATTCTACTCCAATTGCTCTTTAGTAACTTTAGGTGATACTAAAATTATTTGAAAAGGGTGTGAAAATACCCTTTTTCACTTTATTTTAGTAAAAATGATGTTAATAAATAGAGCCCTCAGTGTTTGTAATTAATTAAACACAGTTTGCACAGTGCACATAAATCAGTTTCTTCCAGTAGAAAGAAAGTGTTGTATATATTAGATGCACAGTAAAAGTTGAGCACTATTTATATAAACACACAGCACAGATTTATAAATGTGATCCATCTCTGAAAATAGATAATTTCAAAGTTACTTTATTACTAAATCTCAATAATTAACTGTATGTGACTTTAATGTCTCCTATGTCAGTAAATGCAGTTGATCGTATACACATTACAACTATTTGTCATCACAACAAACGGACATAATAAGCTGATAACATATAGCTTTTCATTATTGCTAAGTTGGAAATGTCTATGATGTAAGAACATAGCACAAAATTCAGCATTTATTATTGCTGTTATGATTTCTATTTAATTAGGAAGGGGAGCACAAGCACTATTATTGCATATTAGACCACTAATCCATGCAATTTATGGCCTGTAGAAATTACTATACATATGCTCAGACAGGGCAATGCCAAAGGGGTGCACCGTGGGCCTGACCAACACCCAGGCATCCAGCAGTTTATTGTTGCTGATCCTCAGACACAGTGGGAAAGCTAGGGGAGGAGCCAGCGTGGCACATGACCCGGTCGCCAGATGTGTATGTGTGTGTGTAAGAGGGGGGGGCTTTTACAGACAGTGTTGGACTTAAAACACACTATACCATTCACAGATGAACTCCAACTGACAAAGGGGGTCATTCAGACCCACTCGCAAGCGGCAGTACACTCGCAAGCGGGTCGATGGTCTCCACTGTGCATGCGCACGACGGAGGGAGCTCCGTCGTGCGCATGCGCGAGACCCGGACTGCGACAGCCAAGCTGTCGCTCCGGGTCTCGCACCAAAGGGGGTGTGCTGCCGATGGTGACTGACAGCACGCCCCCTTTGGTGGGCGTGCCGGGGGCGTGCCTGCCAGACGGAGGCGTTCCCATGGGAACGCCTACCGTCTGAAGCCGGCCCCACTGACATCACTAGTGATGTCAGTGGGAGTGATTTTGGCTCTGATAGAGCCAAAATCACTCCAGGGCTTGTGTCAGGGAGACCCTACCGCAGGGTCTCCATCGCAAGTCCGATGGTCGCGATGGTCAAGACCATCGCGACCATCTTTTTGGACGCTCGTATATGCTGTGGGTGGTGACCCACAGCTATACGAGCGTCCAGGAGGACGCTCCATTTTAATGGAGGATGGCCCTGATTCAGAGCGAGCGCTCTGGTCAGAGCGTCCGGCTCTGAATCAGGCCCAAAGATCTACGCAGTATTTGTGATTATTTACATGCTTGTTACCACATATCAACGATCCCACCTCTGTTGCACTTGGTCAGCCCATTGCTGATGAGGAAGTCTATGAGGCATATTCAAGTCATTAAGCCCCACCCCCTTTGTGGTAAATTGTCGCGATTTACTTAAATTTAAATAGGGACGGGGCTAAATTACGCGATTCACAGAGAATCACGTCATTAAGTCCCGCCCCTACACGGGGACCTGCGATCGCCGTGGAAATTTTCCCCATTCTGCCCACTTTGCTAGGAAGTGGGCAGAATGCGGGAGAAGTGCCAACCCTTCCAGGGGTGCGGGGGGTTACCCGATAAATCAGGAGCCTCCCGCGAAAACCAGGAAGGTAGGCATGTATGCTATGAATCACTACTATTCTTTTGATAAAAGTGCCACATGGACAAATAGAACATGTCAGGAGAAGAGCATCAGTCTCCTTATTGCTGGCTAGTACTCTTTTTGCAGCCCATGGACATTCACCTTTACTGGTCTAACAGACCCGGCTCCCTCGTCCGCATGCGTGAGACCCGCTACGACTGACAGCGCAAAGGGGGCGAGCTGTCGATGTTGAAGGCGGGCCGGGGGGGTGGCAGCCCAAACGGAGGCGTTCCCATGGGAACGCCTGCCTTTTGGGGGAGGCCCCACTGACATCACTAGTGATGTCAGTGGAGAGCTTCTGGCTCTGACAGAGCCAGAAGCTCTCCGGGGCTTACGACAAGTGAGACCCTACCCTAGGGTCTCGTCGTAAGCCCGATGGTCGCGATGGTCTCTGACCATCCTAGGGTCTCTGACCATCGCGACCATCACCCGAGCGGTCGTTAGAGCTGTGGGTGTTAACCCACAGCCTAATGACCACAACAGAGGCGGGCGGTCAGGATGCAAGTGGCCGCCCAGTTTCAGAGCGACCGCTTGCATCCTCCGACCGCCTCTGAGTGAGGCCCTTTATCCGGCTCTGAATTCTCACACAGGGTGTTAGCTCACACATGTCAGGTATTATACAGGTGATATTTTTAAGGAAAGTGTTACATTTTCTCAATAGTTAGAGTACATGCACTAAACAGGCTCACACACACACATACTGTATACACACACCAAACTTGCCTACACTTCTACACAATGGCCGGGAGGCTCCCGAAAATCAGGCGGCACTCCCGGCCACCCCGTAAGGTAGGCAAGTCTCCTGCACCCTCCTCCACCACCGGACACCCCCTACCCCTACCCTCTCACATGCCCGAGTAGGGATGGCCATCGACCATCGATTATTCATAATCATCAATAGTTTATGGCTGATGTTGAATTCTTTTACCATTGATGGGGAGAATCAGATGGTTTCCCTCCATCCTCTCTCACCCTCTGCCCCTCTCACTGATTCTCTTTCTCATCATCTGCCCCTCTCACTGATTCCCTCTCACCCCCTGCCTCTCTCACTAACTGATTCCCTCTCACCCCCTGCCTCTCTCACTAACTGATTCCCTCTCTCACCCCCTGCCTCTCTCACTAACTGATTCCCTCTCACCCCCTGCCTCTCACTAACTGCTTCCCTCTCTCACCCCCTGCCTCTCTCACTAACTGATTCCCTCTCACCCCCTGCCTCTCTCACTAACTGATTCCCTCTCTCACCCCCTGCCTCTCTCACTAACTGATTCCCTCTCACCCCCTGCCTCTCTCACTAACTGATTCCCTCTCTCACCCCCTGCCTCTCTCACTAACTGATTCCCTCTCACCCCCTGCCTCTCACTAACTGCTTCCCTCTCTCACCCCCTGCCTCTCTCACTAACTGATTCCCTCTCACCCCCTGCCTCTCTCACTAACTGATTCCCTCTCTCACCCCCTGCCTCTCTCACTAACTGATTCCCTCTCACCCCCTGCCTCTCTCACTAACTGATTCCCTCTCACCCCCTGCCTCTCTCACTGACTGCTTCCCTCTATCACCCCCTGCCTCTCTCACTAACTGATTCTCTCTCTCACCTCCTGCCTCTCTCACTAACTGCTTCCCTCTCTCACCCCCTGCCTCTCTCACTATGATTCCCTCTCATCCCCTGCCTCTCTCACTAACTGATTCCCTCTCACCCCCTGCCTCTCTCACTGACTGCTTCCCTCTATCACCCCCTGCCTCTCTCACTAACTGATTCCCTCTCTCACCCCCTGCCTCTCTCACTAACTGCTTCCCTCTATCACCCCCTGATCCTTTAAATAACTGATTCCCTCCCTCACTCCCTGCCCCACTAACTACCACCCCACGCTGTCCGTGATTAGGCCACGCCCCCTGTTACCCAGGGCCAGAGCAAGGTTTCCTGGTGCCCTAGGCAGAACTTCAGCCTATTGCCCCCCCCCCAGAAAAAAACTGTCTACAGCGCCATTAGCCATTACACTTACAGACACGCATACACACAATATACAGTGCTATATATAATATTACATACTTATTAAATTATATTCCACTGAAGGCAGCTCTCGATCCAAACATCCATTCTCTTCTCATCAAGCAAAGGGGGAAGTACAGAGGCAGCCTAGGGGGCAGGCAATTAATTCATTGGATTGACCGCTGCGGGTGACATGTGGCATCAGTGCTGGCGCTGACACAGTAGGCTAGGGCAGCATGACTGAACACGCCGGATACAGGGCAGACACTGTGGCTGCGGGGGCTGGGGAGTGAGGAGACAGTGTGCAGCACTACCACTGCATGCTGTCTCAGTCACTCACAGAGCTGGTTTTACAAGTGCTGCAGCCACCGCGCGGACTTCACACTTAAGGGCTCTATTTATCAAAATTATTTTTAACTAAAATAATTTGAAAAGGTTGTTTTCACACCCTTTTCACGTTATTTTAGTTTCATCTTAATTTAACAAATAGTGGGCCTGATTCAGAGCCGGACGCTCTGAACGAGCGCCCGCTCTGAATCAGGGCGTTTTTTTTTTTTTTTTGGTGCGTCCTCCTGGACGCTCGCATAGCTGTGGGTTACCACCCACAGCTTATGCGAGCATCCATGATGATGGTCGCGATGGTCAAGACCATCGTGACCATCGGGCTTGCGACGAGACCCTGCGGTAGGGTCTCGCTGCCGCAAGCCCTGGAGTGATTTTGGCTCTATCAGAGCCAAAATCACTCCCACTGACATCACTAGTGATGTCAGTGGGGCCGGACCCAGACGGAAGGCGTTGCCATGGGAACGCCTCTGTCTGGCAGCCACGCCCCCGGCACGCCCACCAAAGTGGGCGTGCTGTCACTCACCATCGACAGCATGCCCCCTTTGGTGCGAGACCCCGAGCGACGGCTTCCCCGTCGCTCGCCGGGTCTCGCTCATGCGCACGACGGAGCAGCCTCCGTCATGCGCATGTGCATTTGGGTACCGTCTGAATGAGACCCTGTGTTTGAAGGACAATTCGCAAAATTATCCTCCAAACCATTCACTTCGCATTTTTTAAGTCAGCAGATGGCATTTCCCATACTTGTTATGGGAAATTCAATCTGCTCAAATTTACCAGTCAAATTGTAAAAAATGTATGAGGTACTCAACGTTGTGACATCTTCCCTATCTTAGTACAGAGGCTCCCTCAGTGCAGTACTTGCAATAAGCCTGTAATTAACTTGCAGGCAGAGAGGAGAAACAGTCCAGAAGACATGAATAGACCCCAGAGACCCTTGTAGCACCCCTCCCCTCATGTCATAGCCGAGTGTACAGCATAGGCAGAAGAGCAGAAATGTGCCTGTACAAGGGGACAAGAGCAGTGTCCAGGCTGTGTTCATTCTTACAGCCTCCTCCCTCCCCCACTCTCCTGCTGTACAGTGTACAGCACAGGCAGAAGAGTTGTGAAGAAGAGACTGCAGCGTCCATCCTGTGTTACGGTGCCCACACACATACCGATGTCCTCACGATACAATTTTATGCCCAATTTCCTCATGAACTTTCACGGGAGCTCCCTTGCCGTCGTGATCACGATTTGGAGTTAAAAATGTCCAATCTGACTAAAGATCTATCTTGCAGCCAATGCATTGTATCCCAGATTGGCTAATCTGCCCTACAGCACAGCAGATCAGAAGATGCGATGTACGACGAGCGGGGACGCGCATCGGCATCGTGCTCGTGAGTATAAACTCACGATTTGTACTTTATTTACCCGATTCGTCGTCATGATTCGTCGAAATCGGCCAAATCGTTTAAAATGTCGCTATGTGTGTGGGCACCTTTATGCTTTCATCCCCCTCCCTCCCCTGTCAATTAACTGTCAATTAGATGATAGCAGTGTGTACTTACCCGTTCAGATGGTGCAGTAAATGCACACAGTGCAATCACTCTGTCATTCTGGGCAGCAAGTGGCGCCCTCCAGTGGCCTGCACCCATAGTCAGCTGTCTAAAGCTGCCTAATGGTAGCGCTTTCCCTGTATATATATATATATATATATATATATATTTTTATATATATATATATATATATATATATATATATATATTGTTGAATCTGATCACTAGCTATGGCTAATGAATTGAGTCCTTTCTTGGTCACCCTCAGGGTTTTGTCTGTTATAACCTACATAGGATTATGTGGAGGAAAGAGACACTGGACACGAATGTGTATGTAACCACAAGCATCTCCTCATCCTCTTTATTTAACAGACAGACTCATATTTCTAAACTCCAAGTAACACATCTGTTGTTCATTATCTGCAGTGAAACTGATGAGCTGGCAGTCTCAAGACTTCCTAACATTTGAATAACATTCCCATATATGTACATATGCTTTGCTGTGCATATGTCACAGGCTCTGTACAATGAATTAACCCTCTCCTGTCCTGTACATTTACTTTCAATGTATACGTGGCATACTTGAAAACACAATAGATTCTTATAAGATACAAAATGGCTTCTATACTTCCACATTTTCCCTCCTTTTTATTAATTCTTACATACTATTGTCTTTCTAGCTTACCTAGCAATGGCCCACCCCCTACGTATCTGGTCCCTATTCACACAACATGGTATCCCTCCTAAAGAGGTAGCTGCATGGGGCAGTGCCCATTCAAGACCACATAGGCAATGAGTCCCTCAGTTCCTATAGTCCTGTATCTTCTTTTCAGCTGTATTCTTGTAAAAGCCTTCAATTATTGCCATACAATGTTCACATAAGTCTCTGCCAAGCAATGCTTCTCTTGTCTTTCAAATTGCACAGAAGTTCTAGGTATGTTCATGTAGCAGGATCATAGTTGTCTTTGATATTTCTTTAGATGCTTTAAACGTAGAACAGCAATCAAGTGTAAGTATTTTCCTTATTAGCCATATATCTATCCTGACAATCAGGTAAATGATTACTAGTAATGTCAATCCTTTAGCTATTAACATGAAAATACCTGAAAACTATTCTTCTGTTCCCTTGAACCAATTTAATAGATTCAACTGTGTAACCCATCCATTACTATCAATATCATACTCTGGATCATTATGCGTCTTCCTAAACTTGTCTTTCAATTTCTTAACTTTCTCCAAGTGCACATATATCGGGTCAAATAAATTATCAGCTATATAATTACAGCAAACAGTTCTCACTAGTTTACACATACAGCTGTGTAGCTGTGAGATACTCAAGGATCAACCTAAACTGCTCCAAATCCTTCACCTGGAATTTCAATTCATTAGTAATTATTTCAAACACATCAAATATTTTTTTTTTTTTAAACATATTTTTATTGAAGCACAAGCACCACAATCCAACATCACAATTAGTAAGGACATTATATATTACATATTGAGATAAGTACAAAAGTCAAAATAATACCGTGATATCAGAAACAATTCAGAAAACAAATTAAAGAAAAAAAAAACACGTTACATATGACATGTAATGGAAAAACCACTACAAAATCGTAACAAATGACAGGCATATAGTATAAAGCATAATGTGGTGCCAAGTTTAAGCAATAAAAATGACTAGTAATGTAAATCCACAATAATATTGTAATAACATACGAAACATATGATATAACGTGCATTGTGATACCAGGCTTCTTCCACAAACATTTACTAATTTTCCCAACCAAAAAAAAAACAAAGGGGGGAGTCACGGCTTTAGCCTCAAACTATTCCCAAGTGAAATGATACAATTCACTTTACTGATGCTAAAGAAAATAATAATAGATCTCAGCTCAAAGACAATGACCCCAGAGACCGAGACCAAGAGGTTATGAATCTATGAAGCAAAGAACAGGTATAAACAATTGGATATCTTTCCTATCATTTTCAGCAAGTCCGCTGCATTAACCTAACATAAGAGTCTCTGGGTAGTGCAAACAGCACTTAAAATATATACAAATCGTAATATGGTACTGATAGTTAGCCAATATGGATTGCAGACTATTAGACATTTAAAAGTCCTCTAGATGGGCTATAGTGATAATCAATTTATCAAGGGGGCTTGTCATACAACTTAGCTAGGGAAACAGGAGATATGCGCTGCAGTCTGTTGCAATATATTTAAACAGCACTTAAAGTGGATACAAATCGTAATATGGTACTGATAGTTAGCCAATATAGATTGCAGACTATTAAACATTTTAAAAGTCCTCTAGATGGGCTATAGCGATAATCAAATTATCAAGGGGCAGGGCATGCAAATTAGCTAGAAAAATAGGAGATATACTCTCAGTAATGCTAAAGAAATGATAATCAGCCAATAGAAAAAGATGAACTTACAATAGGAATTGTACAACTGAGTATAGGTATAAGACACATTAATTGGAGAATAATACTTAATAAACTTATTGAACTAGGTGGCATATATACAGAGAGATAACTCAATATTCAAGTAACAGCATCTCGGTAGTCAAAATAGTGAGCGTATGTCTAATACCGGCCAGACAATAGAGCATAAGCAAAGAATAGTGTATTCACGTGACAGCATATGAAGGTCCCTGGTCTAAAGATGGAGCATATACAATGCTGGTACCTTCAAGGGCAAAAATGGTATGAGGCAAGTGTTGAAGAGCTTATATTGATCCAAAAATGAGTTGGTCTAAACCGAGAAGTATTTACAGCTATCAGGCTGTCAAAGCTTATACATGTTGCACTTTCAGATTGGGGAGCCTTTCTACCAGCTACTGCATCCTGTGCACTAGTTAAAGCCAGTTCTGATATCTCAGGCAATACTGGCTCTACCAGGGATCCCAGGGTCTTTACGAAGTGAGAAAAGCTCTGGTTTCCTAGGTAATGAAAATTATCAACCTCACCGAATGTAGGAAAATAGCACTGGTTCTGCTGAATAGAAATGGGTTGAGGAGAAATGATCTGATCTCCTAACTCGCGAGGGTCATTATCGGCTACTGTAATTACACAATTTGCCAGAGACTCCTCTTTAGGAAAAGCAGCATCTAGTTTCAGTGTGATTTTATTTATCCATCTGTCAATATGAGGCAGAAGGATCTGGGCAATGGCTTCCGCCAGCTCAGTAGCAGAAAAGGTGTATGTGGGGAGCATTGTTACAGGTGAAACTAAACTGTTGCCAGTTGCCAAGTGGTTACTATAATACTCAAGTTGATACAACATGAAGGAGGCTGTAATTTAGAAAAAATACCACTAGATGACTAGAGACAAACCCTAATATACAAGACTGTCAACAGAGTTTATAATCATAAACAGCCCTAATATGCAATCTGTAGTAAAGGAAAAGTTATATGTAAGGCAGTCCCTCTAATGTAGAAAAGCAAATGTTTTCAGACAGTACAAACTTGACACGTAGTTCAGTCAGCCCTCACAATAATTTTAAGCAGAGATTCGATCAAGGAGAGAAATAGGGGTTTAAAGAAAAGCAAAAATATGACCTGGGGTGGAGAAGCAACACTGCATCTAATAACTTTCCAGGAAGCTCAGCAGCAAAGGAACCACAAGGTCTTGACTCCAGATAACCTTCCTATATCCCAGACAGTCCAAAGCTACCACGAAGATCAAACAGTATCACAGATATTTATACTGGAGAGAGGAGAGCTGGCTAGGGGGGAGGAAATAACTCTGTACTGAGCAGTTTAGGGCTCAGTGAATCAGCTTACACAGCTGGTGTTCAGGCAGTGCACCAGACACTAGCGACAGTGAAGCAGGGAGAAGATCAGGGTCTGGACCAACAGGATAACAAATAAAGCCACCAGTCCCTAAAGAGTCAGTGGAGGAAACCTGGCAGGCAGACCACTCAGCCGGGAAATGACAGAAGGTGTTTCCAAGGGAGAGAGCAGTGGCAAGGCTTCAGCAAACAGTGCAGGGATGCAGGCACACTCAGTCGTGAAGCTCCCTTTGATGAGGCGATGGGCAACTGCAGATCACGCCTGAAGACCAACCACAGAGCCCGAGGTGTCACGATCCCCCAACCGCAGGCAACAGAATATGTTCAGTTAAGCAGAGGGGTTGTCTTGCACTTCACTCCTGGATCTCTGCAGGGATGACAGCCACCAGGGAGAGTGACCACAGCGGGAGGTAGAGGCAGGGAAACTGGCACTCTGCAGACAGTCGCAGGGCAGGTAGTTCAGCAGCCCCCAGAGCTCCAGACAAGCGGGAGTGACCAACAGAGTATAGAAGTCACTATTCGTTGGCAGTGTAAGGTGAGTTAGAGTTCCGCAGGAATGAGAGCTCCAGAAGACACCCCACTGATGATGACAGCGTTCCCAACTGCAAGAGGCACGGCCACACAATGTATATAACAGGTGCAGGGGGGACAGATATTTTGCGGACAGTGCCACCGATAATTAGTTCCAGGAAGAGGACCATAACCCGGACAGTCCAGCGGAGATTCTAGCCAGACCCCACCGGTAGGAAAAGGCAGCCTGATGAGTGTGATCTGGCAGCGGGAGCTGCACAGAGGTACTACTCTCGATCACCAGGCTCACCGATCACACCAGCTCATATCTAGAAGTAGAGGAGTGAAAGGGAGAAATTCTCAGTTAATCCCAGTTTTCGTGCCCAAAGATGGCTACGGGCGGTCATACACGCCGTACTCTATTGTAGGCTTGACTCCGGTGCATAGAGAGTGACTCCAAACCTAAGAATAAAGTCAAAGTTCTTGCTAGAGTATTAATATAGCTGAAGCATTCAACTAAAGCTATTCTTTTAGAGTAGAAGCTCGATTTTATATCAATTAAAACTAGCAAGGTCTGGAGCCCATGTAAAAAGCGGCCACTCTAGGTGCCCCGCCACCGGAAGTCCACACATCAAATATTTTATCTGTAACAGTATTAAATAGTCTTGCTAAAGCTTCTATACTGTGACCATTCTTTACACTAAGTCTGGATATTGATAAAACTAGAAACAAAACTATAACAAGAATGAAGCATAGTATACAGTACATCCTCACAAGCCTTTGTCTGGCTTAGGGCCTAGCAGCAAATATCAATTCATAACTTCAAATTACTCCAACTCCCCTTATGTAAAAATCTTGCAGTGTGAGGCGAATCCAAATTTTCTTTTCTGCCACCTATCGGATATCGGAGTAGTTAGGAGAACTTGATAAGGACCTTGTATCTGGGTCCTAGGACTTTTCCTTAGATACTTCTTCATCACAACCCAATCACCTGGTTGCAGTTTGTAGGTGCTGCAATCTGAATTGGGATCTAGAACATAAGAGAACACCTGGTGGTGGACTTTGGTTAGTTTCTATTATATATGCATCACATATTGAATCAAGTCACCATGCTCATATTGTAACTCTTGTAGGAAGTCACATCTTTACTAAATAGTATTTCATAAGCTAACATCCAACGTTTCACATGTTCTTGACTATCAATCATATTAAAAATAGACATTCTAACAAACTATTCATAGTTCAATTTGACTGTATAATTCAGTCTTTACACTCTATCATTGCTTTGGGGTCTATTTATTCTCAGATTCTCCAAGATACATTCTAAAAATGTTTTCAATAAAATGTGTACCTTTGTCACTCTCTATGACCTCAAGTACTTCACATGTATGAATTACTACCGTCATTTATTTTCCTTTTTCCTATTGTTTCTATTGTTCTTTTGTGTTTGCTACCTTGCAAAACCATAGTCAATTTGACAACAGGTCTGAGCACAGAACATACCCAACACTTAACTAAATATATGAAATCAATCTTTAGTTTCTGGAAGGAATAACATCTGTGAGGTACTCCTTTCTTCTTCTAGTACCTTGATCACTCTTCCTGGGCTGTGCAATGATTAGGGGTAGACTTATGCAGCCTAACTAAAGCCTGGGGCTATCCAGTGCTTCTTGGCTATTTTTATCATAGCATCTCTAAACTGATCAGTGCTTCCATAAAGTTTTTGGGCTCAGACTGAGAACAGTGCACGTGGCAGACAGAGGTGGTGCTCAACCATCCAACCATCATCTGAAGTCGTGCACTTAGCCTTTTCCAAGTTATTACTTCTTTCTCTGAGGAACCTGTAACTGCAACTTTTAACAAAATCAGGTTCAATGTTTCTGGCCACCAGAAAATCAGGTAAGGATTTTACTGCAAATCAAAAGTCAGTGGAGTGCTTATTCCATTTAGGGGTCTTAGTGATTACACAGCAGCTGACATATAGAGGAGACTGCCAGATTTCCTCTCAGCAAAATAGAAATAGACAAAAAATCTGTCTGCGCTTGTGTTCACAAAGACAATATTAAAGATAATTCATAAAAAATATATAACAATTTATTATACTTATAAACTAGAACTGCAGTTCCAATTAAAATTAATACCAGCAGAATCCAGTAGGACAGAATGGTGTTACATTAAATGCATAAATAGTATGATAAATCTCATTTACATTACTATCCATAAAACATAATTTAAAACAATAGTAAGTGGATTAATACCCCCAATGGTGGAAGGGGAAAATAACGGAGGAGGAAGAGCAGCAAAATGTCTGTGAGTGTGAAGCACTCACCTCTTCCCCATGGTTAACTGGATGGGAATTCCAAAGTAATGTCCCATAGGGCTCCTAGCATAAAGGTGGAGCGACGTGAATAAAAGTAGCAAAAGTTATGTACTCAAATAATAAATGGAACAAAGTAGCTACTCGCCGTCAATGTAATCCACAGTGGGAAAGGGACTCCGGCAATAGATCCGCGTTGCCCGCTATTGTCAGGAGACACAATGTGCTACACTCCGGTGTTCATGCTTGCACAATCGCCGCTCACCGTCAGCGCAAGTACCCGGGAAGTCCGTCTGCTCCGGCAGGCTCCTGACTCCAGTTAGCTCAATACGCTGGGTAGTGGCTGATACCGGCTTCTAGTGGCTGAGTGTAAATGCTGATGCGGCCTCAAAATCCAGACAGGAACGGATACAGTAATAGTCTATTCCCTTTTATTATTGTCTATTAGGATTTTTCTGCAGCCTGTTTGGCAAACTTGGTTTGCTGGAGCAGTTTCTCTTCTAGGGTATTTTCTCTGATATGTGCTTTTGACCTTACTTAAAACTAAGTTTGTCAGCATTTGAAAAGCAGCAAACAAAAAATTTAATACACTCTACATAATTTACAAGAACATGACCTATCAAAAAAGATTTCATTAATTCAAAACAATCATAATCATTAAAGGAGAGTGAAAAATAAAAAAAAAGTAATCATAATTTTCATCTTCCTGTGTCTCACTAGTCTCCTGTGGTTGCTAGCTAAACTACTTATTTGCATTAGGGATGTGCAGGCTCGGATCAGCTCGGACCCTCCCAATTTGCATATGCTGTGCTGCTAGAGTTTCTGTTCATCTCTCATATGCCAGCATCCAGAGCCGTAACTAGACTTTTTGGTGCCATGTGCCAGAAAGAGCATTGGCGCCCCCTCTTTTTTCAAAGGGACATAATGCAACCAAAAACAGGGGAATGGCCTCATGGGGAAAGGCCAGGGAAGAAATAAGGAAGGCCAGGAGATGCTGGGGATGAAATAAGAGGAAGCTACAAGTGAGAATGATAATAAACAGAAATTTGACAGGCCCAAACAGCGCCCCCTGACCTGTGGTGCCCTGTGCGATGGCACCGGCGGCACTACTCTAGCTCCGGCCCTGCCAGCATCACCCCCTTCCTCCTCCCTCCTATTGAATACATTAGAAACAAAGTGACATCTGGATTCAATCTTAACTAACTGCTGCTGGATCTGAAATGTTGCTTTTAAATTCCTGTTGTTCTGTGAATATCAATGATCCTTTGCTGCCTAACATCTTTTAAGTACATCAATATGCGATAGGACCTAAAAATCCTCTCAATTGTTTAAATGTTTTTAGTACAGGCACTTTTTGTATGACTTGTTTAATTCCTCCTGTGTCCAGATACACTCTCTCGGCCAAGTCAGCCTGGGGCTTTGGACCAAGAATTATTTCTGTTTGTCTTACTTATTCCTAGTATTCTCTATTATTGATCTGAGTACCTTAACCAAGTCAGTCAGAGGCATACAAAAAACGTCCGGCATGTTTTAAGTAGTGTCAGTATAATTCTAGTTGCATAGCTGTAAACAATATTGTTTCAACATCCTGACATGTCCAAAGGGTTATAGTACCTATCAATCCCTTGATCTGTGTCTTTTTTAACAGTTTCTCATGATATTCTACAACTGAGGCTAATGTCTCTTCTATAGCGTGTTACCTCATTCCTTTACACAGCAGAGCCTATAACATCTGGTAGTGCTTATTGGTTTTTTCTTTTTTTTTTAAACTAACTTGAACTGCGCAACTGCATTGGCAATGTGCATTCCTGTGGCTGCTTCTAATTAGTTCAGTCCAGTCATATGTAAAAAAAATTGCCCCTATTCTACCTATATTGATTTGTAAGATCATGTTCTACTGGTTCGTCTAAAACAATTAACATCTTAATTTGTAAGCATACATCATTCAACAGTTTAAAGAAATCATGAACTGAACTGATAAAACATTTTGTTAGGGAAATTGTACATCACTTTTACTATTATTAATCCCTTCTGCAGCAATCAAATATAATTACTGGGTTACAGAAACAATATCAGTTTTCCTAGAAATTATTAAATAAAGCATTTTATTATTAATGCATTCAAAATCAATCCTTTTTCCAATCTTGCAATGCCAATTTTTATTTATAGGCGTCCCCATGAAAAAATGGCACCTCACTCGCACTAACACATTAACCCTTTCAATTCCTGCACAACTTCTCCACACACAATCATTCACACATGTCACATCTGATCAACACAATTGATCCAAACAACTCTACTTTCTCAGAAGTTCATTCCACTCTCTTTTATCACATACACATGGGCCCATTTCATTCACTAGCAAACATTCAATTTCAGCACGGCAGCCATTTTCTGTGAAATTCTGCATTCCATTGTCATCAGTAAAACACCTCTATCACAGCATGCCTTCACAATACAAATGAAATTTTGAGAAGAAAAGAAAAAATAAAACAAACAAAACACTAGTTATATAAAACGCAACATTCCTCTGCAGTGATAATTAAGTAAGTGGGCATCTTAGGGTTATTTCTGTATTCAAGTTTATTACATTACTCAATCAGACCTTTCAGTGTGTCATCTAGGTTATATTTATTAACCTAGATGACACACTCTGGTTCTTCTCACATGTCATTTTGTGATGTTTAAACAAGTCAGTCTCTGGGGCGTCAGCCTTTTGTAAACACTTTCATCAAATGTCCTGCTTTATGATTCTCATAAAGCTTCTTTATCACCTGAGTGTCATAACTCTCAGGCATCGGCTTACTATCGCCGTTTTCCAATGCTATAACAGTCCCTTGTAGAGCTTAATGAGTCAAAATCCCTTATGACTCAAGTTTCAGACCTATTGGCCCTAGAGGTTATTATTCCCATGCACAGGAATAATATCAAATGTTTATCTATAGGCTGACAGCCATGCATTGACTTTTCCTGCCTGGATGTAACTCTCCTATTTCTGAACACACTGTCTGACAAGGTCTCCCTTTCTGTTCTTTCAGACACTAATAAATGAAATCACATTTCTGTAAATGTATCAAATCCTAGTACCCATCTGGCGTACTTTTCTAAATCTAATGGAATTTCATGGCATTCTATTTCATAACAAATCACTGTGTGGGGCCTCTTCTAAAGTTAAATCAGTTACTATTATCAAAGTTACTCTAAAAACACAATTATGACAGGTTTGTTACATATCAAACAGACAAACAAGACTTTAAACATTCATCTGTCATTCACTGAACATATAACAGATTATACATTTTTTTAAATAACAACACCCTTAGGATGAGCAAAAAATACCCAAGGATTGATTCCAGCAGGACAGAACATCAGCTGCAATAGGGATACAGCTACCAGGAGAGCAAAAACATTTCTTTTTACTCATCTGGGAAATTGTCCTGGCATCTCCGTCCCTAGAACATGATCCCATGTCTGTCCAGTGGTCATTACTGCTAGGCATCTCGGTGGGACCTACATGTTGTTGAATCTGATCACCAGCTATGGCTAATGAATTGAGTCCTTTCTTGGTCACCCTCAGGGTTTTATCTGTTATAACCTACATATGATCATGTGGAAGAAAGAGACACTGGACACAAATGTGTATGTAACCACAAGCATCTCCTCTTTATTTAACAGACAGACTCATATTTCTAAACTCCAAGTAACACATCTGTTGTTCATTATCTGCAGTGAAACTGATGAGCTGGCAGTCTCAAGACTTCCTAACATTTCAATAACATTCCCATATATGTACATATGCTTTGCTGTGCATATGTCACAGGCTCTGTACAATGAATTAACCCTCTCCTGTTCTGTACATTTACTTTCAATGTATACGTGGCATACTTGAAAACACAATAGGTTCTTATAAGATACAAAATGGCTTCTATACTTCCACAATATATCTATATAAAGTCAGAAATCCAGTGCACTCACCACTCCCAGATTTGGGGTGCAGACCTGCACTCGCCTTTCCCAGGCATGGGGTGCAAGTGGCTTGTGACCACATTGCTTAAATAAATAAAAATAGAAAACTGAGCACTCACCATTGTTAAATCACTCACAATAATATATAAATAAATAATGGGGTTTTGGTTCATGGATTGATCAATGCATTTAAGCCTGAAGCCCACATCACGGGACCCCACTTCCCTGCAGGTCCTACACTATCTGTCATACTTATGGATACTATACTCAGTCCCAGCTCTGGGACACTTCTTCACTGTGGCAAAAATGAAGTGGTGGTGGTAAGTGGAGGTATATTATACCGCCGTATACCACCCCACTTCGAGCACTGCTAAATATAAATATAGAGAGAGAGAGACAAGTCCTGGTCGCACTCCTTAGACAAACTCCACAAACTGGAGTGCTTGGCACATTAGCATTGGTAGTGATAGTAAAAAAGGAGCCAGCACATCCATTTAAATTTAAAAAAATATATTAATGTTCAATAGCAATAGAAAACATGATGAAGTTCAACATAATAGCACATATATATGTAGACAGTCAGGTACCAAACAAGAGAAGCCAGGGTGGTCAAATACACTTGCCAAAGCCGTCACAGTGCATGGGAACATAAATTCAGTTAGCCATCCAACAGCTGTTTCGGCGCATCCAGCGCCTTCATCAAGGACATCATAACTGACATATCGCGGCAACATATATACCCAACCTCATAAATGACAATCTCACTCACCTGCGGAAAGGCGCGCACCCGCAGCCTTCTCCAAACAACCCGGAAGCGCGGCTCAATACACATGCAACATGCCGTGTGTAAACATCCGGAACAGCCGGACGTCACATCAGGAAGTGACGTCACGGGTGTCATGACAACCAAATACAATAATAACCAGCGTTGTTGAACAAACAGATGCATCAAATAATGCGCTGCAACAAAGAGGCACAGCTACATAAAAATAGAATGTAAACAACGCTCATCAGTGAGTTAGCCAATGAGTAGGGTATAGATGATGCCACGATAAACACATTATAGTATAGTACCAACAGACAAATAAACACAATAGACAACATAGAACATGGATGTGGCATAACAAATGTACACATATACAAATAATGAATAATCTAAGAACAATCTAGAACCATATATCACTGCATAGGTTATTTTAAAGGAAGCAATTCAAGTATTGTCCCTCATTAAGCCCTTTGGATACAACAGTGTTTAAGCAGTCAATCCAATAGCATTCCTTCTGTAACAATGCCCTATTCCTATCACCCCCACATCACAAAGGGGGGATACGGTCAATTGGCATGCATTTAAATTCTCTCAGAGTGTGTCCAAGTGTTGCAAAATGTCTCGCTACCGGTGGTGTATTGAGATCCACCGAAACAAGGGCTTTTTTAATAGAGGACCGATGTATCGTGATCCTCTCCTTAAGTGCGCGAATGGTCTTTCCCACATAGAGAGAGTTACAGGGACATCTGATTAAATATACCACAAATCGGCTATTGCAGTCAAGATGATGTTGGATTTCATATTTGGTACCAGACTTGGGGTCAAAAAAATGATCACCCAAAATTAAAAATTGACAATTGACACACCCATGGCATTTAAAGGCTCCATTTTTAGCAAGTAACCAATTTTTATTCCTTATTGGTCCTATATGCGACTTGGCAAGCACATCTTTAAAGTTCTCACTTCTCTTATAGCAAAAGAGGGGTTTATTCATACAATTTTGACCAATAGTTTCATCAGACTGCAAAATGTGCCAATGACGTAAGATCGTGTCCCGAATATGTCTGGAGGCAATTGAATATGTTGATGAAAAAATCATCCGATCCTTATCAGACTTAGATTGTTTGGTAACCAATGTGTCCTCACGACTAATACTCAAACATCTTGAAATAGCCTCATCAATTTCCACATCTGGGTAACCTCTGTCGATGAATCTCTGTCCCATCTCCCACAATGCAGTGGATAAATCCTCAATATCAGAGGTAATGCGCACTACTCGCAACAACTGCGAGAAAGGAAGCCCTTTCTTCAATGGTGCCGGATGAAAGTTGTCAGCCATAAGGAGAGTTTTTTATCAGTCTCCTTCCGATAAATTTTAGTGGACAATATACCATCACAATTGGACACACAAACATCAAGATAGTTTATAGTAATGTTACTAAAAGCCAATGCAAACCTAATATTGGTGTCCAAACAATTGAGAGTGTCTATAAATTGAGTCAGGAGTTCAGTTCCTCCAGTCCACACTTCGAAAAGGTCATCTATATAGCGTACATAAAAGAAAATAAATTCTGAAAAAATAGGATGCGACATGATGTGTTGATTTTCATACATATATAGATTTGCATATGATGGGGCCATATTAGACCCCATCGCAGTTCCTCTGAGTTGTAAATAAAAATAATTTTCAAATAAAAAATAATTTTTACGTAAAACTATATCCATTAACAGTAATATAAACTCTACGCAAGGACCTTTGTAGTGTGGACTGTTGGAAATTAAACTCCTGACAGACTCAATACCATCAACATGGTCAATGTTGGTATATAAACTTGTTATAGCAAGAGTAACCAATAAACTGCCCTTAGGTATAGGGCCCAAGTTATCCAATTTTTTAAGGAAATCAGTCGTGTCCTTAAGGTAATATTCAGTATTTTGAACAACTGGCTGCAGCCAGAAATCAATGTATTGAGAAAGGGGTTGACATAATAAACCAAAGGAGGATATGATGGGTCTACCGGGCGGCTTTACCAAAGTCTTGTGAATTTTAGGCAAGACATATATCAATGGTATTCTCGGATGAGACTGTGTCAGAAATTGCCCTGTAGACTCATCAATCCAACCATTCAACAGACCAAGATTAATGATCCCATCAATCTCTTTTTTGTACACATAAGTTGGATCGTAGCTAAGTTCCCTATAACATGAGACATCCGATAATTGTCTCTTGATTTCTCCTATATAATCCGTTCTATTGAGAACCACTATCGATCCACCTTTATCCGAAGACCGAATAATTATATAAGGATTATTCTTTAAAGACATCAATGCCTGATTCTCAATCTGTGTTAAATTAGAATATGATATCTTCTGTTTCCTAATAAATGGCAGTGTATCCCTTTTTACCAAATTAATGAACGTCTCAATGGATGCATTAGTACCAGGAGGGTCAAAACAACTTTTAGGCTTAAAACCCTTGTTCTCAATAGCTGAACCCGTATGTCTATTGAAATAATGTTTGAGTTTGAGGGAGCGATGAAACCGGTAAGGCTCCACCTCAAAATCAAATACTTGTTGTTTATAAGTCTTAACAAAAGAGAGGCCTTTAGATAGAACGGCCGTCTCAGCGGCGGACAATGGGTATGTAGATAAATTAAATACTACTGTTTCTTTTTGCTTCTTGTCCCTGTTTTTACATTTTTGGGAACCTCCCCCACTGCCCCTTCTGATTGGCCTTTTGGGTCTTGACGCCTTTTCCTTGTGACCGAGCCTCCTAAAAAAGACTTAGGTTGAGATTGATCTGAGTCACTAGCTGATGTGTTGATATCAGAGAAATACCTATCCACTCTGTTTCTCCTAAACCTATTACCCCCTTTACAAATTTGGTTTTGAATCACTTCCCTGCAGCCAACCATAGACACGTGATTCCTTATAGTCATCTTTAACCCTCTTATATTTTCCTTTTTTAAAAGCAAGCAATTCTGTATGAAATAAATTCACAGCACTCTCAAGCTTGGACAACCAATCCACTACGGTATCAGATTTAAAAATATCTAATCCAGCATTCTCACAAGTAAGAATTTCTTTATCCAACAACAACAAATCAGTATTCACTTGTTCAATAACCAGTATCATTAGCTGAAAAGAACAATCATTCAAAATTTGGCACCATTGCTTACAGAAACCCACGTTAGATCTACCAATCGTGGGTTGATTCTTGATGCGGAAGCCCCTGGGTATAACTTTTTCTTTGTAGTATTGCGATAATGTAAGCCCGTGGAGATTTAATTCCACCTTTCTTTTTTTCAATTTCAATAAATCAAAGTACACTTCAGCCGGGCTGTCCACATCAAAAGCTAATGAAGTGGTGTCAGAGAACAAAATTCTTGAAATGTCCTGGTTATCAAATCTCTTGATATCAGTCAAATTGTCCACATGTTTAGTAGCCACATCCATGTTACCACGAAAATGTGATAGTAACACTCAAAAAACAGAAAGAAAATGTAAAAAATATTTTTGTCAAATGTGGGTGCTGACTAGCATATTATATGTTACATAGAGACAAGTCCTGGTCACACTCCTTAGACAAACTCCACAAACTGGAGTGCTTGGCACATTAGCATTGGTAGTGATAGTAAAAAAGGAGCCAGCACATCCATTTAAATGCAAAAAAATATATTAATGTTCAATAGCAATAGAAAACATGATGAAATTCACCATAATAGCACATATATATATGGACGGTCAGGTACCAAACAAGAGAAGCCAGGGTGGTCAAATACACTTGCCAAAGCCGTCACAGTGCATGGGAACATAAATTCAGTTAGCCGTCCAACAGCTGTTTCGGCGCATCCAGCGCCTTCATCAAGGACATCATAACTGACATATCGCGGCAACATATATACCCAACCTCATAAATGACAATCTCACTCACCTGCAGAAAGGCGCGCACCCACAGCCTTCTCCAAACAACTCGGAAGCGCGGCTCAATACACGTGCAACATGCCGTGTGTAAACATCCGGAACAGCCGGACGTCACATCAGGAAGTGACGTCACGGGTGTCATGACAACCAAATACAATAACAACCAGTGTTGTTGAACAAACAGATGCATCAAATAATGTGCTGCAACAAAGAGGCACAGCTACACATAAAAATAGAATGTAAACAACGCTCATCAGTGAGTCAATCCAATAGCATTCCTTCTGTAACAATGCCCTATTCCTATCACCCCCATGTCGCAAAGGGGGGGTGCTATTATGGTGAACATGTTTTCTATTGCTATTGAACATTAATATATTTTTTTGCATTCAAATGGATGTGCTGGCTCCTTTTTTACTATATATATATATATATATTGTGACACAGTTAGGTTAGGGGGTCCCTATCCTGGGTAGAGGACTCCTTCCTTACACACACACAGCAGCAGGGAAGCAGCACACCAGTCTGGATGCAAGTACAAGCTGGTCGGCACCAGTCTTTATTGTACAATGACAGAAATATAAAGAAAACATAAATATAAATCCTAGCCCTGTCGGGGCACTAACTTCACAGGTAGTTTCCTCACTACCAGAACCTGGCAGGGCCTAATGCCCTCGCCAGCAACAAAGCACAGCACAGTACTCACAAATAGGTTTTTCAAGTGTCTCTGAGCAAACTCCCTGTCTGCTCTCCCAGGTGAGACACTCAGCCCTAAACACACTAGGCTTATATTGGCCACTCTCAGGTGGAAAACTAACAAGCCTGTTACCAGGCTGCGAGAACCAAAACTTAGAGTGGCCGTGGGTGGAGCCCTCCCTCTCCTCTCACCCACAACCCCCAGGTCCCAAACCGGCTTTTCAAAAAAGCCGAAACTCAAGCCTGCTACACTGCAGACTTTCTCCTGGGGGTTTAAAACACAAAAGACAGGAATCTGGGACAAATATACCTGCCACAGACCACTTTACCAGTGATCCTATCACAATATATATATATATATACACATAAACGAGGGCTGATTGAAAGTAATGAGACTGACTTTTTAGTTAAATCAGATGACTCCACAGGATCTGAACATTATTCTTATTCAAAGTAGCGTCTTTCAACAATTCAAAGTCGTGCAGTAGACTGTTTTGTGACATAACTTTTAGTGTTGCAACTTTGCAATTTTTTAACTTCATCATAGGTTGAGAGCTTCTTTCCATGCAGTTGTTTTTTCAGGGTTGGGAATGCCCAGAAATCACAGGGCGCTAAGTCTGGGCTATATGGAGGGTGTTGTAGTGCTGCCAATGCAACAGCAGCAACATGTGGTCGGGCATTGTCTTGGAGCAAAACACACTGGGCCTGATTCAGACCCATTCGCTAGATGCATACGCTCGTTCCCAGCGTATGCAAATCTGGCTAAGTGACGACAAGGCAGGCGATTGCACGGCAAGGCATAAGCACGCCCACTATCTCTTGGCGTGCGATGGCGGTGTGTATGCAGACGCCCACCAGCCTGTTTTAGACACCCACTAGCGCACGTCATCTCCAGGAAGTGTATGCAACCATCGGTACATCTGGTTCCATAGGAAATAAACACAGCGATTGAGGTTGACTATACCCTACTACAAGCACTGCGAGCACTTCAGTGTATAATTCAACCAGGTGATGTGTACTATGACGCTGGCTGTTAATTAATCTGAAACGGCGTTTAGATGCCCAGGCATGCCTGCGTTCGCACCTCCACTCCCCCATTTCCAGTGGCCTGCCCCTGTTACCACCCACAAATGGCTTGACCTGTCACTCATTCAGCGGGGCTGTCTCTGTTGGGCGAGCAAAAGCTTCCCGATCGCTCACCCTAGTTTGCGCATGCACACTGCAATGCATACACATGCGCACATTGCAAAACATCGCTCGCTCCGAGCGATTGCTTGCTAGCTAACGGGTCTGAATCAGGGCCCACTGTTTCATCAACAAATGTGGTCTTTTCTTCATCATGGCTCCATGCAAATGGGTTTTCAGGATGTTTGCAAACCATTAAATATCTGTCCACGGGGAACCCAGTGCTGTAGGATCATACCGCGGTGGATGGTCTCCCATAACGCGCTTTGTCAGTCACTCACGTATTACCCTCATTGAAGTGCTTCCACCACCGAAATACTGCAGCATGGCTAGTTGTTTCTCCACCATATGCTTGCCGTACTACAGTATGTCATGAGTTTCATTTCCGCTTTTTCCAAGTTTAACACAAAATTCAATCACACATCTCTGACATAATCTCACAGACACATCTTCCTCATCCGCCATGATGAAACATATGAAGATCTTCCACTTGCTGTGACCAAACAAAGAAGACTACAGCAGTCCAACCATAGGTTCAGACACAACGATGTATGAGCGTCACAATAACAAGCATAACATTGCCACATCTACCTATGGGACAGTCTCATTATTTTTCAATCAGCCCTCGTATAGACAGTGGTCAAAGTGGGAACCTTGAAGAGGGAGTATGGTGGTACCCTGAGCGTACCCCAGCACGGGCGCAAAAAGGGGCATAGCCATGTCTCACAAGGGGCATGGTCACTCAAAACTGGGGGTGTCAGTATGACATGCACACATTTCTTGTCACTCTGGAGCATTCCTTTCCATATACACCTTACCTATATGGTGGTTTCTCAGTTATGGGGAGCCTCTGAAGAAACTGATCCTCTTTTGTCAGACAGTGTCTTCAGTCAGTATTCACTATTCATGAAGATGCCTGTTTGTGTAGGAATATAACCAATGTCATCATCATGCAACAGAGGTTCAACCAGGCCCATGCCCCCTTTGTCACCTCCTGCTCCCTATCTTTACAGCCTCATGGCCCCTGTCTTTCCAGATTCCTGTCCTGTCTCTCCAGCCTGCTGACCTGTCTCCCCAGCCTCCTATCCCCTTGTGTCTCCAGCCTCCTGTCCCCTTGTATCTCCAGCCTCCTGTCCCCTTGTGTCTCCAGCCTCCTGTCCCCTTATATCTCCAGCCTCCTATGCCCTAGTGTCTCCAGCCTCCTGTCCTCTTGGGTCTCCAGCCTCCTGTCCCCTTGTGTTTCAGCCTCCTGTCCCCTTGGGTCTCCAGCCTCCTGTCCTCTTGTGTCTCCAGCCTACTGTCCCCTTGTGTCTCCAGCCTACTTTCCCCTTGTGTCTCCAGCCTACTGTCCCCTTGTGTCTCCAGCCTACTGTCCCCTTGTGTCTCCAGCCTCCTCTCCTCTTGTGTCTCCAGCCTCCTCTCCTCTTGTGTCTCAGCCTCCTGTCCCCTTGTGTCTCTTCAACCTCCTGCACCAAAACTACAGCCTTCTGTCTTTCCAGTCTCCTGGCCTCTATGTCTCTCTGCCTCAATCACCTCCCCTGTTTCTTAGCCACTCCCTCACCCTGCATCTATCAGCCACTCCCTTACCCTGCATCTCTCAGGTGCCCCCTCACCCTGTGTCTCTCAGCCTCCCCCTTGGGCCTCACTGCTCCCAAAGACAATCACTTTGGCGGCCACACATACACACAGGATCGAGGACACTTTCACACACACACACACACACACACACATTGTTACACAGTCTGGGGCACACAATATAGTGTCCCCTCTCCCTTTTGCCTTACAGGCCTGGTTGTGTAGTATAAATTGCTGGGGAATTGGTCCTGCAGCTGCTCCGCGACCGCTATCTCCCATACACTTAGTCTGTTCACCCCTCCCCATCATTCAATCCTCGAGTCCAGCAGCACTGGGCGCAGAAGTGGGAGCCTACACGGAGTTATAATCTCTCACTCACATTAAGGAGCTGGGTCTCTTGCACCAGGCATACAATAGTTACACTTATCGATGTCCCAGCCTGGAAGACCTTTGTATTCCATATACACTTTAACACCTGCTATCTGGTGCGGTCGGTGCTCATTGCTGCGCCATAGCTGAGGGCAGCAACATGAGGAGGATCAGTTCAGCACAGAGCATTACCTGCTGTGTCCATAGTGGCAGCCACAGGGAGGAGAGAAGGCACCCATTCCCGGCTGTCCTGCTGCTGCAATGACAGGGTTACCTCCACTGGGACACAGAGTACTGCTCCCCAGGCCAGGGGGGATGGATGGACTTTTACCAGTCACAGGGGAGATCATAGTCATCCTGCAGCTGCACCGCCCCTCCAGCAGCTGTGGCATCCCTGGTCAGTCAGTGGCAGAGGCCTTTGCACATAGCATTGTCTCTTAGCTCTGAGTCCCACACAGTGCGGGACATGGGAGTAGATACTGGAGGGAAGGAGGTGGGTGCACTGCTAGCGTAGCATGCATTGCAGCAGATGCCCGGTTATAGGGATTGCATTGCGGCGCTGGGTAAGCTATAGTACAAGCCATGCCTCCATCCTGCAGGCCACTTAGAAACTTCCTGGAGCAGTGCAAAATTTGAAGTGTCAGTATGTCATACCGTTGCATACCATCACAGTTCAAGTACTGTATATATATATAGAGAGAGAGAGAGAGAAAGATTCCCCCAAATATCCTACATTCCTACATTTAATGAATCATACACAATATTGTTATATCCCGATATACCGTTCTTTATAGCAATGACTCATCAAGTATGATATTTATGTAGTTTGTTTATTGTGTAAGTAATACCTGCATTAGTACAGGTAGATAAAGATATCCTCTCCTCATGGCTGTTCTCCTTTCTCTTACTTTCTCCTATATCCCTCCGCCTCCTGATCACATGTCCTTCTATGCTGCAGGATCCCTAAAGGCACACTACCTCATCTTACTATTACATGACAATGCACATATAGATACTACATCTCCCCCTTCCTTTCATTTAATTATTTTTTTTAAATATAAATATAAAATTTACATTCAAACAAGTAGTGCATTTATAAAATGAAACATAATAATGTGTTAACAGTATTTGAGCATGAACATTACAGGGCCATAGCTAGGGTAGTGCGGCCGGTGACATCGCACAGGGCACCGCAGGGCAGGGGGCGCTATTTGGACCTGTCAAATTTCTGTTTATTATCATTCTCACTTGTAGCTTCCTCTTATTTCATCCCCAGCATCTCCTGGCCTCTCCTATCTCTTCCCTGGCCCTTACCCATGAAGCCATGGCCCTTTATTGGGTGCATTATGTCTCTTTGAAAAATGAGGGAGGCGCCAATGCTCTTTCTGGCACAGGGCACCAAAAAGTCTAGTTACGGCTCTGGAACATTAACCCAACATACATGAAACTGGAAAACCTTCTAGAATGGTTACAAGCCATAAATTAAGAGTCATATCTGCTCAATAAGCCTAGCAGGAGCTTTAATGACTCTGCCTCTTTTCATCTGAATATGTGATCCTTCACTCAAAGAAACAGACTCCATGATGGGATCACTTGATGCTGAGGATGGTAAAGGTACTGTGATGACATCCTCTTGACTTGGTCCATCAGAAGATAAAGATGGAAATATCTTCTTGAAATGGAAACATTCCTTGTCACTGTTTGATTGTCATTTCCTGCAACAATCATTGTTCCTTTCCTTTTCATTATAGTCAGTGGACTTGGGTGAAAAGCAGTCCTGTCCTTGCGTACTTCTTTTGTTTCACCAGAACACGATCTCCTTCTTGTAAATCAGAAACAATAGCTCTCCTTTTCTGATCTGCATACTGTTTAGCTTTTTGTTTTTTAGCAGAGTCCGTCTTCCTAATCTGATCATCTTTAGATGCAGGAGTTAAATGATTTTCCGGAAGTGTGGATCTGATCACTTTTCTTTGAAACATTGTCTGAGGAGGGACATTTGTTGTGGAGTGAGGCACTGATCGATATTGTCTGCGAAATTGCTTTAAGGATTGTTGAATTGGAATTCGGGATACTTTACAAATCTTTATTTGCTTTCCAAGATTACGCAAAAAATGTTCAACAAGACCATTAGCTTGTGGCCACAGGGGAGTAATTTTTTGATGTAGAATTACAAAATGTTTCATGAATTTGCTGAAATCAGCACCTTGAAATGGTGGACAATTATCTGTCTTTATTGTTCCTGGAATTCCATAAGTAGTGAAGATTATATCCAATTGATGTGGCAGATGTTGAAGATATTATTTCAAAATATTCATCCACAGCTACTAGTATGTATTTACCATTGTATAATGGACCATCGAAGTCAACATCAACATTTTCCCAGACATTGTCAGGTAGGTTAGTCATCCGTAATGGTTCACTATTAGGTTGCGTAGAAAGAAGGGTGCATGTCATGCAGTTTCGGATTTCTGATTTAACATGTTGCTCCATGGAGAGAAACCATACCTTTTCACGTAAAAGTTGTTTGGTCTTTACAATTCCTAAATGACTGGCATGGGCAATGTCAATTACTTGCTTTCTCAAAATAGCTGGAATGACAATTTTGTCACCTCTGAGAATTATTGAATCACCATGCACAATTAGTTCTTGACAATGTTTATGAAGTTCTCTAAAGTCTTGTTCCTCATTAGTTAAAAACAGAAACTGCCCCAATCGCAAATCATTGGAAATAATACAGTGTCTTACTGCTGACAATACTTTATCTGAGGAAGAAGCCTCTTTGAAGGTGTTACTAGTCAGTGAATCAGGAATTGAATTGTTGATAATAAAGTTCACATACTCCTCCACTGAAGTAGACTGAGATGTCAGAAGGCAAAGGGTGTCTAGACATGTAATCTGAAGGATTATCAGTACCAGCTCTATGAATGATGGAGAAATTATATGCCTGTAAATGTAAGCCCCATTACTGTATCCTAGCTGGTTGTTTGGATTTCGGATTTCCAAAAAGTGTTACCAGTGCTTGATGATCAGTCTGGATGGTAAAGTCAATGCCATATAAATAGAGATGAAAGCGTTCACAACCCCAGACTACTGCAAGAGCTTCCCTTTCTGGCTGGGAGTAGCATTTTTCCACCTCTGTCAAACTGCGACTCGCAAATGCTACAATGTGATGATCCCCATGGGTATTCACCTGAGTCAAGATAGCTCCTAACCCCACAGGGCTAGCATCCACAATAAATTCTGTTTTCCAAGCAGTGTTGTAATATGACATTGTTTCATGTCATCAAATGCTTGCGATTGAGAGGAAGTCCATAAGAATTTAGCATTTTTCTTTGTGAGTTCCCTAAGTGGGGCTGTCAAAGTGGCATAATTTGGAATGAATTGGGAACAATAGTTAGTCATCCCAAGAAATTACTTTACTTCACCACCATTCATAGGTGTCGACATTTTTGTAATAGCCTGAACTTTTTGTGGATCAGGACTCACTCCATCTTCAGAGAAAATGTGGCCAAAAAATTTGAGCTTCTGTTGAAGAAGCATTTGTCTTTATTCAGTGTTAAATTCCTGTCTTGAAAACACTGAAACACTTGACGCAGAGCCGCATCATGTTCCTGGCGCATTGCTCCAAAAACCAGAATATCATCACTGTAATTTATGGCCTTTTGAACTGACTTGACGAATAGAATTTTGAAATACCTCTGCTGCGGATATGATTCCAAATGGCAGCCATTTGTATCTTCGTAGCCCAACATAAGTTAAGAATGTTGTTATTTGTCGCGACTCTTCATCAAGTTCCAGCTGATGTTAACCTTTATTTAAATCCAATTTTGAAAAGAAACATGCACCTGTGAGTCGATGTTTAATATCATCCATAGTAGGAGTAATATGGCACTCTCTTTTAATGGCAACATTAGGACGACACATATCAACACATATTCCCACTGCATTTGGTTGACCTGGTTTGGGCACAACCACAATAGGTGATACCCATGGTGTTGGGCCAGATACCTTTTCAATGATATCTAAGTCTTCAAGAATCTGCATTTCCTCTTCCACTTGTTTCCTTATGTTGATAGGAATGCGGCGATGTTCTTGAGCAATTGGTATAACTGAATGATCAATGTGAAGATGAACTTGATAGTGTTTAAATTTTCCAATGCCATGAAAAAGATGATCATACTCCTGCAGTAAAACATCCATATCACCTCATAGTGGTTTTGGTTCATATAGGACAGGAGTGGAATTGGAAGTGTCAGGTATAACAGGGGTGTAATTGTGAGTGTGGGCCACAATTTGTATAAGACCCAATTGTGTAGATACTACAAATATTGCTACCTAAACTGGGTAAAGATCCCCAATTACTAGGTTTATATAGGTCAATCACATTGTTGAATGTGGTCTTCAAAATTTTATCCAAAATTATGGCCAGTCATCTTCAAGCAATTTTGCTGGGCCTGTTGACGGATCACCAGTTGGGTTTTGTAGCCAGGAGACACTCAGTACGAGCAATTTGGTTGGCATTTGCAGCGACGATATCCTTGTTGCAATCCTCCCACTTGAATGCTGTGTTGTTGAGTTTGGACACGCACAAAGTGTTCGATACAAATTGGTGACAGCATTTGTTCTCTGTATTGGAGTATAGAGCATGTGATTCCAAATTTATTAGACTAATTTCTTTTTTATATCGCTCCCTGATCGCCTCGCTTGTGATTAATGTACTGTACAAAGAGACCGTAAATTTACTATGTACAGAGGGACATGCCAGGGCTGCCCACTTTCTCCTCTGGCCTAACTTCCAGGGTATCCAAATTCGCTCCCATGAAATAAAAATATCAGCTTTTGTTGATGACTTCTTATATATTAAACTCCCCTTTTGACATATTAGGCTGAGGGGTATCATCTGCTTGATGTCCGTGCAGACTCTGGTATTAACATCTTTATAGGTACATTGGTAGAAGCAGGATCAAATTGGGACTTTTTTTGTAAACGCTGTACTTTTTGATGAATTGAGATATCTTGTGGCTGATGAACAGGGCAAAAATGTTCTTTTAATGTGAGAGTTGGATTAATCTTGAACATCTCAATTTTCCAAGAAAAGTGGTCATGGTATACTGTTGTAACACAGTTTTATCTCTCTTCAAGCTTTCACGAATCCCCCCTAAATGTCTGCATGTATTGACATAGTGCCGTTGTACTGTATACAATCCCCTGTAATATAATCCCCTGTACATGGAGGTGATGTAAACCAGCACAATGGCATAGTGCCCTTGTATACAATCCCCTGTAATATAATCCCCTGTACATGGAGGTGATGTAAACCAGCACAATGGCATAGTGCCCTTGTATACAATCCCCTGTAATATAATCCCCTGTACATGGAGGTGATGTAAGCCAGCATAATGGCATAGTGCCCTTGTATACAATCCCCTATAATATAATCCCCTGTACATGGAGGTGATGGAAGCCAGCACAATAGCATTGTGCCCTTGTATACAATCCCCTGTAATATAATCCCCTATACATGAAGGAACCCTGCCCAGGATGAGAATTATGTGAGGCACACCTGCATTCTGTCCTTGTGAATAATTCCTCTAAATGTATGTATAATCCCCTATATATACACTTTACAGAGATTTGCACATATTAAAGAAGTAGGACTGTTACATAAATAGTGTAAGGGAATATTGGAATAGATTATGTTTCTGAAATATTTAATAAAATTAATATATTTTTTAACTCA
The DNA here is from genome assembly GCA_031769625.1 of Taudactylus pleione. Taxonomy (NCBI): domain Eukaryota; kingdom Metazoa; phylum Chordata; class Amphibia; order Anura; family Myobatrachidae; genus Taudactylus; species Taudactylus pleione. Next base: position 914,518 of record JAUIMM010000993.1, read on the forward strand.
GGAAATGGCTTCAGAAACAAGTCAATACTTCATCCATGATATGATAGAAGCCTACAGAGCTCATCTATGCTTTTGGAAAACCAAATCACTGGATTATTTTAATAGGATAATAAGGGCTAGGGCCTTGCAGGAACACATGAAGGTATGCCAGCTTTGTCACTCTTCTGCCAACATTGCATGGGGCAGGACAAAGATCTCAAACCTCCACACTGTGTTCAAGAAAGAACTGAACACAAGATCAGGTGCCGGAGCAGATGAGGGGATGAGCTAAGACTCTAGTATTTTGATTTGCTGTTATTTATGGCCGACCAGGAGCTTCCTTAAGCACTTGTCACCAACCTGGAAGAGGATGTAAATGAGGGGGCATTCATGTCTTCCAGTATACCAGCATACATGGATAAATAGCTTTCAGTGGCATAGTAAGTATTAAAACAATAATGACAAATTTGTATGTAATGTTTATTATACAAGATATATGTAAAATATGGAAACATTACAAGAACAGGGTCAATAGGTCACCATTGCAGTAATTGAAATACTGCTCCCTGTTTAATTTGCCTCAACACTGATGTTTTGCACTTCACTTGGCTCCACTGGTGTAAATCCTATGTCATCCTCTGGATATTCTGCAATGTCACCAAAACAGAATGTTGTACTGCGCACAGTTGAGGCTTTGTGATGAAGATTGTGTAGGACACAACATGCCAGCACCACCAAGTCTATTCTGTCATGGCGCAGGTTTATTGCAGTGTGGAAAATCCAGAAAATGGGCCATTGCAGGCCATTCCTCTGAGTTGATGGTAACTGAAAAGACAAAATGAAAATGTAAATGACAAGAACACACTGGAAAGACAATACAACTATCTGCTTCTATACTATAAGTAGGGGAAGGTAAAGACAATTTGGGTTAGGGGTGAGCACAGATGTCATGACTTATTGGATTCTGGACTCCACCAATTCACTCATGGAAAAGAATCCAGATGAGTATGATATTGTGGCAGCCAATATAGCATAGAAGCTACGATGAATAGATGACAGCAACAGAGCTAAGGTGGAGAGGATATTGGCTGATGTGCTATATAAGGGGACCAGAGGTCTACTCACCCCTTCTAGTGTCCTAATGGAGATGCCTCCTAGGCCACAACAGGATCCCTATACCCTATGTATAGCTCCCCATCTCCCATATGTAATTTCAAAAGGGAATGCACCACTAATATGAGAGGCCTTATGTTAACACTCAGCTTTATGCCAGGACACCACCACTTACCACTTCTGAGAACAGAAGTTCATTGAGCTACACTGTGGGCCTTGCCTCACTGGAAAATTAACATTTACACAGTAGTTTTAAGAAGTTAATGGTTATGTTTTACATTATGTGCGCTTATTTATAGTTTTGAGGGGGAAATATATCTTTAATGTTTTTTCTATTTCATATGTTTAGATTTATTTTATTGAAAATTAAGTTGATCTGTATTATTTACATTTATTTTCAGTTTGCAAAAAAAGTGCTCATTTAATAAAATTATTATAAAAACTAAAATGACTGTGATTATTTGTGAAAACTTTTAGGAATATGTATGATGGCCAGTGGGGAATTGTGGGTGGAGCCAGGGCAGAGGCGTAACATGCCCTGGGTGCCAGTGCAGGGGAGGGTGCTGGCCTGTGGCTTGGCAGACACTTGGACAGCACTGTCAGCATAGATCACATTCACCCAGAGGAGGCTCCGAACACTACAAGTAGTAGTATTGTATGATCTATTGCTGGATGCTGTCACGCTGGCCATTGGACATGTCAGAATTTCAAAGCCCTTGTCACATGGATACAGAGGAGGACACCAGCCCCCAGCAATCACAGATTGAACAGTGCACGCAAAGCTGCAGTGATGGGAGATGATCGTCATACAGTATATCATGCTATTTTAAGATGACATGCTTGAAACCAGCAATGAAGCAAAGCTTGTTTGCTGATTTAAACTGTGCTGTCCAGCTTTAGCAACTAGATGATATGCAGCTTAGTGAGAAGGGCTTTGCATGGCTCCTTCCTTTTTATCATGACCATCAGTAACTGCTAAACTACCCCAACTGTTAAACTTGCTAAATATCTCTGCTGATAGCTTCTACACTACTGTTTAGTAAACCTCCCTCTTCCCACATGGATACAGTAACAGCACTCATTACCTCTTATAAGATGACTTTGGTGACTTTTCGCTGCTGGTGAGCCTTCTCCAAGTGTCACCAACCTAGGTCCCGGGACCCTTGCACCATCTACTGAGTACAGCTGCTGGGAGATGCCAGGCCGCTGATCAAGAATGGGGACCACAGCAGCACCTAACCCTTGCAGAGTTGGATTCTGAGGCAGATGCAGGGACCTCTGGGTGCCAAGATGGTTTTAGCCACCCAGAGGGTGGAGAAGCTTTGCTTAGATACACTGGATGCTGGGACCACCCACCAGAATTATTTGATGGCATTGTCTTATGGACATCCTGTGCTGTTATCTGTGATCTGCTGGTCTCTGATGTTTTTCTTCCTTTTGTTAATCATTGTGCAGATTCCAATGAAACCACAGATCCCTGATAGTATAAGGAAATAGCTGGCATAGATGAGAAACTAAAAGAAACACAATAGAGAAAATATAATTACACAAAGTAAAGTATGAGCATGGAAATTATTATAGCAAGTAGTCTGGGGACCTATTTATCGCATACCTCCCAACTGTCCCACTTTTCTAGGCTGTCCTGCCATCCCACCTACTGGTCATAGTTTCCTGTCAAAAGAGGGAGATCAGGGGGAGCACTCCAAGTGTCATCGCTGCTCTGCTGCATGCACATCTGTCACAGTGCAGTGAGAGCCTGGGGGCAGCTCAGCATCGTCGGGAGTTCTGGGCACGCCAGTAGTGTGATGAAAATGGGGCAATGTCATGAGGCCACACCCCTAATAGTTTGCACATATTTATTGGAAGCAGTGTGATGATGGCCAGGGTGTCCTTACCTGACTGTGGATGTCTTCCTTGATACCAGTCATTACTATATTCACAATCGCCAGCAACAGCAGGGATACAATATTATTTATCCCAGATACCAAAGCGTATCTTTCCTTTCTCACACTGACAGCAATATTCAGCCTAGGATTAGAGTGGGACATGCATCAGTTATATAACACAGAACAAGACATGGTGATACTGTAGTACTGTAAGTCATAGGTGTGACCAGACATATATCATTGTGTTACACAGGGCAAGAACAGGGCTCCCAGAGAGGAATTTTCTAAAATCGGTAAGTATGGTGTAAGTTAGATCATTAAATTAGATGTCTGATTAAATGCTGATTGTTACTGAAGATTTGTACATTTCAATAGTGTTTATACATAACCCTCATTGGTACTAGAACTGTAATCAGCATTGATCTGATGGGTAAGTAGTACTGGGCCTGATTCAGAGATGTACACTAATGCCACAGTGACTGTGGATTGCTCTGATAGGTAAGTGGTACTGGGCCTGAGTCAGAGATGTACACTAATGCCACAGTGACTGCAGATTGCTCTGATGGGTAAGTGGTACTGGGCCTGATTCAGAGATGTACACTAATGCCACAATGACTGTGGATTGCTCTGATAGGTAAGTGGTACTGGGCCTGAGTCAGAGATGTACACTAATGCCACAGTGACTGCAGATTGCTCTGATAGGTAAGTGGTACTGGGCCTGAGTCAGAGATGTACACTAATGCCACAGTGACTGTGGATTGCTCTGATGGGTAAGTGGTACTGGGCCTGATTCAGAGATGTACACTAATGCCACAGTGACTGCAGATTGCTCTGATAGGTAAGTGGTACTGGGCCTGAGTCAGAGATGTACACTAATGCCACAGTGACTGCGGATTGCTCTGATGGGTAAGTGGTACTGGGCCTGATTCAGAGATGTACACTAATGCCACAGTGACTGCAGATTGCTCTGATAGGTAAGTGGTACTGGGCCTGAGTCAGAGATGTACACTAATGCCACAGTGACTGCGGATTGCTCTGATGGGTAAGTGGTACTGGGCCTGAGTCAGAGATGTACACTAATGCTACAGTGACTGCGGATTGCTCTGATGGGTAAGTGGTACTGGGCCTGATTCAGAGATGTACACTAATGCCACAGTGACTGCGGATTGCTCTGATGGGTAAGTGGTACTGGGCCTGAGTCAGAGATGTACACTAATGCCACAGTGACTGCGGATTGCTCTGATGGGAAAGTGGTACTGGGCCTGATTCAGAGATGTACACTAATGCCACAGTAGCTGCAGATTTGTACACAGGGGCTGTGCTAATGTATGCAAATGCCACAGCTGCCAGGATTTGTAATGAGACGTCACATCTGCGTCCTCATGGATCCAAACAATTGTGTACAAAGATGCAGCTCGGACGTGGATCAGTTGATTATCTGACTTCTGAGTACCCCTATGGTCATGCAGAATGGGTGCAGGAACTGAGATGCTGGAACTATTTTTTTTGCATACAGGATCTTAATCACAGACAGAGACATGCCCCAAAAATGATCGGGTCATGTCTGCATTTTAGGCGTCACCTCCCCATTGTCGCCCATAAACGATCCCTTCCTGTCAGTCACTTTGTGAATAAATCCTGACTGCGAGCAACATCAGTAATGACACATGACGCATGTTCATTGCTCTAACTGCGCAAACAGCATCATTGCCTCCATCTCTGAGTCAGGGCCAATGTACACAGCACATTGAGGCCTAGAATGACAAGTGATTAAAGCACTGGGAATAATAATCACGTTGTTTGTTTTACATGCAAATGAAACAAAATAATTAGTCAGTGACTGTTATAGAGCTATACATGGTAGTAATATGACATCATAGGCATCTGAGTAGTAGTGGTACAGAGTGTATACTTACATTATTATTGTGGTAAGTATCTTATAGATGGTTTTACATACAATGTAGCCAGCATAGCCCACCCAGATATTGTTAATGTAGGCCATGGTGAATATGGCAGCACTGTCCACTGCACAGAGGACACACAGAGCCAGCTCTCCCCAGAAGCTCCAGTCTGTCATCATGCAGTCCATCATGGAGAATGCAAATATACCTGAAGGGAACAAAAAGGTGCAGAGTAGCTATCAGGTGTCATAATGTATTTTACTGACCTGATATGACCAGAGGAACTTAAAATGAATGTTATCACCCATTTATGATACATAAGGGAAATAAAATTTTAAGAATGTATAACATGTTCATTGAACAGGGCTCAGTACTCTATAAAATATGTATTTGGCATAGCACATAGGCAAATGCTGGGGGGCTCCCAGCTGCCACATTTGCAGAAGTATTTTAAATGATTTGATATAACATGCAGTTTCAGAGACAGTACAAATCTGATTTTAATGCCCATTGGTAGTAGCTTCTCCTGCCAAGTGTGCTGTGTGTGTGGATCTGAGTCATACCTGCCGACTTTCTGGCTGCTCCTTCCAGGAGGGAGCAGCCAGATCGGCAGGACAGGGGGGTGGGCGTGACCAGGACAAGGGGGAGTGGCTGGGTGGGTGACAGCAGTTGTGGGCATGGTGGGGGGCAGAGTCACGCGATCGCGTCAGCTTGGCCCCGTTATACAATGCAGATAAAATAGGCATTGTGAAGCAGGGGGCTGGGCCAAAATGATGCGAATCACGTCACCGCCCCCCCCCACTACGGGGATTGCAGGGGGTATTGTGGGGGGGATAGGAGGGGTGGGCAGCAGCTGGGAGAATTGCCTGCCTTCCCAGGAGGTTGGGAGCGGCACCCAATTTTCGGGAGGCTCCCGACCAAATCGGGAGGGTAGGCAAGTATGATCTGAGTACTCAATCAGCGAAACAGACCAAAGAGAACAGAGAGCAGCTGCCAGCAAGGAGACGGGTGTCTTACCATAAGGTGGGAGACTGTGTGCTTAGAAAGCTCAGTTCTGTCTCCTACTGGTTCTGTCATGTATGTATATTTATTATGGGATGTTTAAACTTTTCAGCTCAGGCTGGTTAGTCCTTCTGTTACATCTAAAGCCCTATGTTGATAGCTTGTTCTGTATATGCCTGAAGTATTACAAACAGTTTGTGTGAGGCAGACTATAGCTTATTAAATGCAAATTATGTGACCTCTTCATGGACTGGCCACACACACCCTAAAGTCAAGCATTTGGAAATCTTGCATTTGCAGGTCTAATAAGTTTTTTTTATAACTCTATCTAATACAGATAACTCATTAATAGAAATACTGTATATAGGATATATGCTATATTTAGCTGAGAGCTTTCTGGACCAGAAGCAACATAGGGAATGGAATACACCCAGTCTGCTTCCTTTTTCAGAGATATTTTATCCATCAGTCTTTTGACATGAGAGTGAGGAATATGACTTATAGGGGCCTATTCATGATGTTAATTATCGGGGTGCGAACGGACCCCAATAATTAACATTTAAACTCAGCGCTGAATCTGGAGTAATTCATCATTGCTCTGACACGGTGACAGGTGAGCAGTGACGTAGTGCCCTACAGGTCACGCATGTGCACAAGAGCCCCAACGTCAGGCGGAAGGAGTTGGAAAGGGGCGGAGGTATCCGAAAAGATCTCTCTTCGCAACCCAGACCCCCTTCCTATAGGGAAGGAATGGGTTGTGATCCACATGCTGGAGCATTCGCCATCTGAAGATGGTGAATGCTCCCTTACTCAAGCTCCAAAAATATTGTATTTTCAGAGCTTGATTAATTCTGTTCTCATACTAGTGTATGGGGACAGCGAGCCATTCCACAAGAGGAAGGTAAGTAGGAGATATTTATTACATACCTAGCACAGCTTCAGCAGCTTCCACGCCTCCATTAAGCACATAGACACTGTCAGAGTGTTCCAAGCTATCCCAGAGTGTTTGGGAAGAGCCAGTCACTTGGTAGTATCCAACTGTCACAAGTGCCCACAACGAGGACCAGTAAACGATGCTGCAGGAATAGCACTCGCGGAAGTCCAGCCACTGCTGCTTGAAGAACTTGGCCACCATCTTACAGCAGCTGTGCACAGCATTCATGTGTCTGTGTTTGATGCGGTCATTTGTACATTCTGAACATGGCTGCTCCTTGTTGGGCATGGGCAAGAAAATGGAGATGATGAAAGCCACTGATGCACTTTCCAAGGTAATAATGTTTAGGTAATAGTAGGAGAAATGACCAAGAGACACCATGAGCTGACCACACACAGCACCTATGGCGTATCCCAGCAAGCTACACCCTCGGAAATAGATAAAGGCCTTCTCATATCGATCAGCAGCTACCACATTGTGTACATATGAAAAGATGGCAATGTCACATGCAATGACCATGGCTGAGGTAACCTGAAGGTACTGCATGGCCCGGAGACTGGAAGCAAAGCACAGTAGGCTGTAGCTGATGACATGGCACAGGCCCTGACACATGATGACTGGTTTGTATCGGCAGAGGTCAGTAAAGAGGAGCACTAGCAGCTGGAGAAGCAGCAAACTGTTTGTCTTTATCGGGGAGAGCTTATCCGTGACCTGGGGAGAAAGAAGACAAATGATCAACAATATGTTAATGAAAACAGAGTTTGAGTATCAGTTGTCATATTTTCAAAGGCAAGTTAGGTATTAACACATTGTATGACCAGGAGACAAGATCCTTAGTAAAATTATATTTCCATTATAAGTTTATTACAGATATAGGGGGAGATTTAATAAAGCTTGGAGAGACATAAAATTGGAGATAAATAGCACCAACCAATTAGCTCCTAACTGTCATTTTTCAAATATAGCCTATAAAGTGACAGTTAGGAGCTGATTGGTTGGTGCTATTTATCTCCAATTTTATCTCTCTCCAAGCTCCCCCATAGTATTTTCATAGGCGGAGTTCCACTTTTTTTTATAATGCTGAGTTAGACGAACACCCATTTGTTGTTTGTAAAATATGCATATTTATACTAAGCTAGTCCGCAATAAAGCCTATATCCGTATGCAGATTTGGGGGTCTATTTACTAAGCAGTGTTAGGAGATAGACAGGGGTATTCAATATGGGAGCGATAACATCGTTTTTGCGTTAATATCGGAGGTATGACATCATTATAGCAGGTTTTACTTTTACACCGTATTCAATTTCAAAGACTTATCGCAGTTTTGAAAAGTCTTTGATAAAAAACGGTGATAACTTTTTACCATTGAATAGGTGTCGAAAAAAAGTGCAGAATTGGGGGTTAGGGGTGCAGGCTTAAAAAAAATAGCCTGCACCCCTGGGAATGACATTTAAAAAAAAACTGTGTCAAAAAAAGTTTTTTAAAAAAATAGGGACACCCCAAAAAATAAATTTAAAAATTGGGTTGAAAAAAAAAAATTGGTAAAAAATTGTATAACAATAGGGAAATAGGTTCAGGGCTATTCTGCAAGTATGCGGCAGGTGTTTTGAAGAATAGAATTATAGCGGCAGGTGCACAAATGCAGAATTTTTTAAAATTTACTTTAGGGACTTAAAAATATGCTAGTACCCATTTTCATGTACCCCAAATTTGATGGAACCACTTAAAAAAACGAAAAAAATAACCTAAGTGCTCTTCTGCAACACTTCTTCAATGTTGGGAAAAAAACACCTGCTGCGGCTATTTAAATCCCCGACTTTCAATTAAAGGCTAAAACGGGGGTACCCATAGTGTTCCCCATGTTTTTACAACTTTAGGGGGGTCTTACAATTTTTTTAAGGAAAAATTCGTAACTTTACGCAAATCCAACTTCGGAGTTTCCTGTTTTCGTTAATTCTATATTGAATACGGGGATAAGCGGGAGCGCGCCCGATACTTTAACGCAGGTAAAAACTCCGATATGAAATGTTAACTTTGACAGTGAAGTTAACGTTTCATATTGAATACCCCTCAGAGTGAAAAGTGATAAGGTGCCAGCCAATCAGCTCCCAACTGCCATCTCATAGGCTGTCTTTGAAAAATGATAGTTGGGAGCTGATTGGCTGGCACCTTATCACTTTTCACTCTGTCTCCTAACACTGCTTAGTAAATAGACCCCCTTGGTCACATCTTATGCTTGTGCCTCCTTATGTTTGGAGTGGAAGAACAAGGTAAGGGGAGGTTAAATGCAGTCCCGTTATAGAAAGAGCAGAATTGTGTTGTCTTACCTCTTCCATGGTGAACTGTTTGTCAGGCCCAGTCATATATGATGTGTAAAAGGGGTCTGCAGGTCTCAGGTGGAAGAAGAAACCATACAGACATAATAAGAACACTGGATGCTCCTGAAACATGTTCTTAAAGGGAATTCTAAAATTCATAGCTATTAAATAGCACACAGAATTTGTGGAACTCGTGGTAAAGTCTCTTCTGAAAGATAAACACAATGGTTGTCAGGTAAATTAAACCAGTAAAATATAATGTGAGCTGCTCTAACTAATTCATGTTCTTGTCTTTTTACCTACATTACATATATACAAGTATTTTCAATCCATTCCACAGTGGGCATAAAACAAGACACATTTTACATGATGCTGAAGTACTGTACAATGGGCCTGATTCATTACGGATCGCTATTGCTATCGCAGCTGCGATTACGCATGTAGTTCTGCTGTGAAAATATGCTAATGTTTGCAACCACTCAGCTGGCATAGAGAAGCCCACTACCACTTTCTCACATCCATAATACCTCGCAGTTCTGCGTATACATCGGTAACATTAAGTAACATCGGCCCCTCACGCAGAATTACAGCAGCTCTGACCTGTCTCAGAAACTGCAAGTGTCGTCGCACACAGTGAGTACTCAGGCTGCATATGCTGCTGCAGTGGCTAATTTATGCACGGCCATACAAAGCCTGTGTTTCTCTGACCACTCCCCTGTCACCACCCCCAAATGCTGACATCCCGTCACTCACTCTGCAATGGCTTTCTATCTGCGTGCGTGATTGCAGTGCGATCGCAATACTATCCTGCACATGCCCACTACAGTACATGCACAGTACGCACCATCGGCCGATCTGCGTATGCTGTTGCAATTGCGATCCATGCTGAATCAGGCCCAATGAGCAGTCACTGCAGGACAGCAACTGAATAGTGTCAGTTAGCAGACAAACTGCTGGGAAATGTTACAATGGGATGTAGTCAAAATTCAAACAGTCACAATGTCAACAACAAAAAAAATCGACATGGACATAAGGTAGATAGGGTCATAAGGTTACAGTATTTTGGTTTCACCCCCTTAGATGGTGTCACCTGGTGCAGCATGCACCCCCTACCTGCGACACTGATTATATGATAGGATGTACTACATGACTGATCACAGAAAGGGATGATTGGGATGAGGGACTGCACTTTCCCTTTTTAGCATAAGTTGGCAATAATTTATTATCATTTTCCTAGTTTAACAAACTTCAAAAATTAACTTTTTAATTAAAGACAATATCTTACTAAACACTCTAAACAGAAATGTTTATCACCAAATCTGCCTTTACATTTACATACTAAACAATTTTCCTAATATACATAATATACCTAGAAGTTATTGTGAAGTAAACACTAAGAATACATCTTACTTAAAGTTTACTTAATCCACATAAAGTAAATATTCACTTCTAATAGACGTGGGATGTTTTAATTAAATTCCCTCTATGATCAAGTCCTATTAAAAGTTAGGAGACAACTGAAACACATTAGAAAGAATACATGTAATTACAGTACTGTATGTTAAACTAATATAGATTAAGATAATCACATGTAATCTAATACCGTAATACAGGTTGAGTCTCCCATATCCAAAATGCTTGGGACCAGGGGTATTTTGGATAACGGAATATTCCGTATTTTGGAATAATTGCATACCATAATGAAATATCTTGGGAATGGGACCCAAATCTAAGCACAGAATGCATTTATGTGTTATATACACCTTATACACACAGCCTGCAGGTCATTTTATACAATATTTTCACTAATTTTGTGGCTCAAACAAAGTTTGTGTACATACATGAAATTTATTTATGTTTCATATACACCTTATACACAAAGCCTGAAGGTAATTTTATACCGTTTGTTATACTTTTGTGCCTAAAACAAAGTTTGTGTACATGGAACCATAAAAAAGCAAAGGTCTCACTATCTCAGTCATGCTAAAAATATTCCGTATTTCGGAATATTCCGTATTTCGGAATATTTGGATATGGGAGACTCAACCTGTATAGAGAATAGCAAATGTTTTATTAGCACTATTATATTATATGTATTATAATGTATGGGTTTCACAATTAAGAATACAATTTGCAGAAGAATTTTGAAGCAGCCCATCTTCTCTACATACAGTATATTCTATATATGTAACAGAACACTTTTTTTTAGCTTTTACAATGTCCATGTGGACTTAATTATATAGGTCAAAAAAGCGATAAAATCAAAATTAGACTGACTAAACATAAGAGCAAATTAAGAGCTGAAACTGCTGAAATATGTTTAAGGGTCATTTTTAAATTATGAGGGTGAAAAGCCCCCAAAAAGTAAAATAAAAAAAAAAACATGAATGATGATGATGACTGGCATGTAAAATAATGAAAAACAAATAAAAAATAAAGTAACCCCATCCACCACCTCCACAATCACCAAAATGATCCCAGCACCAGAACTTGCGGCCTGGTAGGCTAACAGCTAGTAACATTATTTAGGTTAAGATAAACTTACCTGAGACTGTAAGATGTCAAATATATGGAAAGAGTTATAGCGATAAGAAACAATCTATAGAATATAGATACAACTCGCAATCAGCTAATAACTCAGTGTCCTATGCCAGGCAGTGACTTTTATAAGCTTAGTGACATCACAAAGGCTCTCACAGTCATCCTCACATTGCCTGCATTCCACCAATGAATGTAAGGATTTACATACTTTATTAGAAAGTTTATTTACCATGAGAAGATGTGATACAAAATAGTGGCTGCATCTCACCAGCACACTGATGTAGTCATTACTAAATCTTCTCCATATTGTGAAAGAGAGAAGCAAACGGGAAAGCAGGGCTGGGAGATAGAGGGGTCTATTTACTAAGCTGCGTTAGGAGATAAAGTGAACGGTGATAAGGTAACAGCCAATCAGCTCTTAACTATCATTTTTAAAACATAGCCTGTGAGATGGTAGTTAGGAGCTGTTTGGCTGGTACCTTATCACCGTTCACTTTATCTCCTAACACGGCTTAGTAAATAGACCTCAGAGAGATGGGGGATGGGGAGAAACAGAGAGAGAATAAAAGTGGGTGTAGGTGGGGCTGAAACTAGGATTCATGTCACCTGGGGCAAAGCAGTAATTTGTCCCCCCTCCTCCGCCATAACTATATTACTATTATTAGCCTTTATTTCTATGGTGCCACAAGAGATCCGCAGCACCTTACAAAGTGCATAAACAATTGAGCAGAACAAGAGAACAGTGACTTACAGTACAAGACAATATAGGACAAGTACATGGCATAAAAACATTGCTGCAACAGCGATCATAACACTCAAGTTAGTAGTATGGTGGCAGAAGTCAAGGGTTAGATGCTAAAGGGGTAATAGTAAGTGAAGAAAAAGTACATGGGTTAGAGGGCCCTGCTCGTGAGAGCTTACATTCTAAACGGTAGGGGCAGGGGCAACGAGAGTGGGGGGGCGGGTACACTTTACCCGGGCCTGGGTGTCCAGAGGGGCCCGGCGGGGACCCGGGTTCGGCACCGCCCCCCTCACTTCCTCCCTCCCTCTGCAGCAGCCCAGCACGCAGCAGTGGGGGACTGCTTGCGGCCGCTAAGCAGCAGCCACAGCAATCTCCTATGCCTGAAGGGGGGAGCAATCACACTGATCGCGCCCCCCTCTGGCTTTGTGCCAGGCTGAGGGGCTCACAGCGCCCCCTCCCCAGCACGCAGCGATACTTCGTGGCACTGCAAAACAATATTTTTTTTCCAAGGGGGCATGGCCACGCCTCCTACAATTAGGCCATGCCCCCTCTTTACCGGGGCCCCGCGTGGCTCTCTACGCCCCTGGGTAGAGGTAGACAGACAGGGGTGACACACATGGGTAAATAGTGAGCAAGCTCTATCCTTTTAGAAATCCCTGCCTGTGTGCAACAGCTGGAGCCAGCTATCGAGGCAGAAATTTACATGAAATATTTGCAGGCGGAAATATATAGTATGTCATATGTCTGTGATTTTGCTGATTAAACGTGAGTGAGCTGTCTTTGTGGAATCTGGGATAGAAGCACATGTTATATTGTAAAGGAAAAGTATTAAGCAACAACAAATTGAAAATAAACAATAGAAAAAGATCTATATTCTGCGCACACAATGGCAAAAATGCCACTCGGTATAAATGTGGTCCCCACCACACGTAAATTATCAATAACACCAAAATATGAACCAAGCACAAATTCTTTAAGGTACCACTAGTTCTTATCAAGGAATCTGTGATCTTCGTAAATTGATACAAGAATATGATCACAAGTCCACGTAAACAAAATCCTTCTTATAATGATGTTCTTCTTTTACATTGTTATTGTATCAACTTACATCTATCTCACAGACTGTCTATTTCTGTTTATTCGAGGAATTCGCTAAAGAAGAACATCATTATAAGAAGGATTTTGTTTACGTGGACTTGTGATCATATTCTTGTATCAATTTACGAAGATCACAGATTGAAAATAAAGTTTGTTCCAAAGACCAAAAAATAATGTGGCTTGTTAGCCTAGTCTCGGTTTTGCACTGGTGAGTCTTCATGTTTCAGACAACTCTCTTTAAGATCCAAGCCTACAGTACTCTCTGCTCTCTGGAAATGCATCCTACAATTAGAAGTGTGCCTAGGTGTTCATAAAGGTGGACAAGTCTCAAGAATTGCACTATGCAAAAGTACCAATGTGCCATCAAAGCTCAACTTGCTACCAATTCAGCACCACCCTTTGCAATAAAATAATAATTTACATTTTCCTCCTAACACTCTGCTAGTTGTAGACTTATTTTTGTCTCAAATCATGGGAGAAGACATCAGGACTTTCTTTAATACATATTGCAACTGAGGCTATGCTGGTTGCAGCTAATTATTTTGCATGGACTATTTGTTGTTACAGCTGGTGCACTACAAGAACCTATCCAACCGGCAGGTGCATAACCCTGCTTGCAGCTAATTATTTAGCATAGACTATTTGTTATTACAGCTGGTGCACTACAAGAACCTATCCAACCTACATTTGCATAACCCTGCTTGGAGCTAATTATTTTGCATAGACTATTTGTTGTTACAGCTGGCGCACTACAAGAACCTATCCAACCTGCATGTGCATTCTGATGATATTAAAATTGAACCTCTATACACACCTTCCTATACCTTCTAATATCCTGCCTATACCTTCTAAGGATGACGCTAATTTGCATACGCAGTCATACAGTAAATAAAGACTTAGACCTGGAATCTGTGGTTCCAAAGCACAAGTATTATTCAAGTAAAAGTACAGTCAGTTACACGCAATTGATCCAGACACAATTTAGGCGCAAAGGAATTATACAGTATACATTCGCAGCGCTTCCGGTACCAGATGTTAGGCATCAGCAAGAAACCCCTCAGTCAGCATTCAGCAAGAAGACTAAGGACCCAGTGTTTGAGCACACATGTTTATACCCCCCCAGAATAGACAGAACAATAGAGAAGTTTGCTTATGCCATTGGTTCCCATGGGGGAACAATCTGTTACAGAGCGTTTAACAGGCTGGTTCAAATAGACTCGCCCAGCCTCTAACAACTGGGGGTCTCTCCTTTCCCGCCCCCTGTAACATACTAACAGTTAATACATTTTGTTGCTTGAAGTCTCTGCGGTCCATAACTCGAGAATGTATGATGCGATCTCCCCACCGATTACACCGGAATACTGTGGAAAGAGTATGCATCAGTACAAAACCAAACACGGCTTTCTTAGCATGTATAAAACCTTAGCTACCAAATATCTTTATTTCACAGCATTTATATTAACTGAACAAGCTTAAATCTTATACCTTAAAACTAATGGAACCTTGTAAGTGAATATGTAATGTGTGAGTGTACGGGGTTTGATATGAAGACGCTAGTTAACTGGGGACAGATGCGTGCGCATTTAGCTACTAAACTGTGTTTTCATACAGGATCTTAAGCATAATGTGTGTATGTGAAATGGTGAAAGATGCAATTGCATAATGCTAATAATTGTGCATTCGCTACTGGGCGTCATGTTAGCAGCTCAATTGTGCGTAATGTGCGGTGTTTATGCATGAGATTCCATCTATGATGGACTTAACATATTTATATATATATATACATACACATACATACACACACACATATCATTCCTCACTCACAGTTTCAGACTGCAATGCAAATGTTTTACCTCCAGCTGTGAAGCTAGGGCCATTCTGTCTGGGTGTGAAACTAAAACCTGTTTAGGATTCAGACACATTCAATTGTGTAGATCAATGCCTGGATTATATTACAATTGCCACAACTATACTTGTCTGCATACAGGGATTCCCAATTTGTATGTAAAACACTGACAGTTTCTGGTGCATTGTCTATTCTATTTACTTTTTCGCATGAGGCTGTTCTCCTAGTTGTGCATGGTAGATTATCAAAAACATTGGCATCTGTTCTTAGCTCGTGAGTTGTAACTTAAAGTGATGCTGGTCGCAAAATGGCGTCTTACAGATTCTTGTTTCTAAAATGGAGTCTAGCTGCCATTCGCAAGATGGCGTCGCGCACGCTTCAATTTTAAACTGATCTTGTCTCAGCCAATTATCCAGCTTTGACAATTCCCACGTTTTTCTCAGCAAAAAGGGAGCGCTAACCCAGACTGTATATCACAGCTATAAACTGCCGGAGCACCATTGACTCAAGCTAAACCAGCAGGTTTCATATTTAGGTCTCTCATTTGTTTTTTTGGTAATGTAAAGTTCTGCAGGAATTGTGGTTCTTGTTGGTTTCACACTGCTTGCCAGCTGGGGTCACCGGTAGATGATGGGGAGGTAATAAATAAATATCTTGTCATTGAATAGTGTAATTAATTAAATTCCATCTGTAAATGGTAAATATCTCCTGTCATTTGTTGTTAATTATTAACAAATAATAAAATTGTGTTGCACCTTCCCTCCTGACTGGTCATTGTGTCTGCAAAAGGGGAATTCAGGCTTGCCTCTCTGTCACGGTGTGTCCTATCTGAACACGGGGAAATCGGCCACCGAAGCAATCCGAACACACCTGAACCTGGTGCTAGTGGTGCAGCACTGTACAAATCAGTCAGTACATCACACACAGATCTCTAATCTCACCTACTTTGCTGTTGGCTCTGCCTACAGTTGATTTGGTGCCGTCTACGCGAGGCCACTTCCAGAGATTTTTCCAGGGCCACTTTTAATCCCCAATCCGCCCCTGTGCAGAGTCCACCAAATCACAGAAAGATTGTCTTTGGAATCCCTGGCAAACTAGAAGGTCATACAAATGTTCAGACACAACAGAAAGAACCTCCTAAATCTTCTGAACAGATGAGAAATTACTTAAAGTCTGTTATACATATGTCACTGTATGCAGTCTATAAGGCTTGCTGTGGCCCTGTACCAGCCCCATGACTCATTGATCCCTGTTGCCTTTGTTCAGGAATATGGCGGCTACCAGTCACTGATAGACATTTCACATTATTTGGTATGTAGCCATGAGATGTGATACATGTATGCAAGTTTGGAGGAGCAGGTTTAAGTTGTGACATGTTTATTGTTAAGATTTAGTGTTTGTCATTAATTAAACACACTTTGCACAGTGCACGGTTATCAGTTTCTTCCAGTAGAAAGAAAGTGTTGTATATATTAGATGCACAGTAAAAGCTGAGCGCTATTTATATAAACACACAGCACAGATTTATAAATGTGATCCATCTCTGAAATTAGATAATTTCAAAGTTACTTTATTACTAAATCTCAATAATTAACTGTATGTGACTTTAATATCTCCTCTGTTAGTAAATGCTGTTGATCGTATACACATTACAACTATTTGTCATCACAACAAAAGGACATAATAAGCTGATAACATACTGTATAGCTTTTCATTATTGTTAAGTTGGAAATGTCTATGAGGTAAGAACACAGCACAAAATTCAGCATTTATTATTGTTGTTATGATTTCTATTTAATTAGGAAGGTGAGCACAAGCACTATTATTGCATATAAGACCACTAATCCATGCAGTCAGTGTCAGACTGGGGCAAAAAGGGCCCACAGGGGAATGCAATGGCAGGGGCCCGCTGAAGGGGCGAGACCAGCCTTTTGTAGGTGTTGCCATCAATTGGAGGGGTGTGGTCATCCCCATTAAATAATATCAATAATCTGTGACACTTTTAATATAATATCAATAATCTGTTCCCCCTTTTATTGGGATGTAGTCGGTCTCAATACCGACGTCCGAATCCCGACAAGGGACTTAAGATAGGCGTTGAAATACCGATGCCTATCTTAAACCCGATGCCGAAAGGATGCCATACCAAACGAGGTAAGTCCGGGGCGCCCTTAGCGTTTGTCACGGAGGGGAGGGTTAGGTGTAGGGGGGAGGGGTTAACATTAGGCACCCCTAGGGTTAGGCACCCCTGGGGGGAGGTTAGGATTGGGCACTTCCCCGGGAGGGTTAGGTTTAGAGGGCCTGATTCAGAGCCGCTCGCAAAAAGCTAGCGCTCGCTCTGAATCAGGGCGGCCGCTTTTTAAAATAAAAACGGCCTCCTGGCCACTCGCTAAGCTGTGGGTGACCATCCACAGCTTTTGCGAGCGGCCAGGTGATGGTTGCGATGGTCACGACCATCGGGCTTGTGACGAGACTCTTGTGGTAGGGTCTTGTGTGAGCCCTAGCGATGTCTCGTCAGCCAACACTCACCACTTTTCCGCGGCAGAGTCCTAGAGCCTTCGTTCCCAAATTGCCAACTGATCTACGATCCGGATCCTCTTCACCGTTGTGGTTTCAGGTTCAAACCAGCCTGACGCTGTAAAAGAATGGGGTATTCAATAACAATCCTCCTATGCTTGGTGACACAATAACCGCTAGGGATGAACGCGACCTTCACCGGTTGGGTGATTGGTCATCATTGGCACGGGGCCTCAGCTACCCAGTTTTCACCTATACAGTGCTCACACACTCAGGTGTCGTTTGGATCTCACACCGTTGTGAGAGATCCCCTAACCGGTGTTCAAAGGAAGAACAGACAGAGGAAGAGAAAGTATAGGATGTTTGGATCTCTCACCGTTGTGAGAGATCCCCTATCGAACGCTCCAATGAAAGACAGACAGACACCGAGAGATACTCACACTAGCCCCCTTGTCACCTTGACGGGTCATCCACCGCCCCTGAGAATCAAACAAAACAATCCCCCCTTCCTTCACGGACAAACACGCAAACAATGCTGTACCAACGGGGTTACCTCTTTGTATGCCTGGAAGCTTGAACCTTACTTCCAGAAACTTCCTCCGTGAACTCTCTGCTATAACGAGAAGATTCAGGGCAAACAACAAATAAACGTCTTCTTACACACTATATTAACTAGGCTTGGGGACAATACACCTCTAGCGGAAACACTCTCGTCTCAGCTGTCCCTCTCTTTCTCTTCCCGGCCGGCCGGCCCTGTCTGTGCCCTTCTATGAACACACCGCTGCCTTGACCTACTAGGCTAAATCTTCAGAGCTCCCGTTGCAGGGGTTCAGAACCGAAGCCGCACAGCCCCTTGCACTGACTCCCGAGAGGGCTTACTCAATAATCTATGCCCAGTATTCAACCTCACCCAGCTGGGGCTAACGCGAGTGATCCGAGCCTATTACTCGGATTACTTTATCCCTTGAACCACTTATCAGCACTCTGTACCCAGTGGTACATACCTCCAGCGCCGGTCACTCTGTGGCACAGGTCCGCCGACCTGTGGATGATCGCTTTGGTTCTTACCAGGATGCCTTTCACTTTAAACCCACCTTCCTTCGGCCGATCCCTAGGAATCTAGGCCTAACGCCCAGATCACTTTGGAGCTGGGCCACCACTAGTGAACCTAATGGTCTTTTAGTGAACTGGGCCTAATGCCCAGACCACCTTATATGTAGGGCTGCCTCTGAGGGTCATTTTAGTGACCTGGGCCTACTGCCCAGACCACTTTATACGCAGTACTACCAGAGGGTCGTTTCAGTGACCTGGGCCTAATGCCCAGACCACTTTATATGCAGGTCTACCAGAGGGTCGTTTCAGTGACCTGGGCCTAATGCCCAGACCACTTTATATGCAGGTCTACCAGAGGGTCGTTTCAGTGACCTGGGCCTAATGCCCAGATCACTTTATATGCAGGTCTGCCGCCTATTTGAGCCTAAACAACCTGGGCCTAGTGCCCAGGTTGCTGACTGTAGAGCCTAAGGATTTCCCCTACAGGGCCTAATGCCCCCTGCTATCCCCGGGGCCTTGTGCCCCTCCTACGTGGCCACAGGCCTAGTGCCTGATGATACCCACGGGCCTTAAGCCCGACAACACTTGATGTACTTGATATTAAATATAAGTAAAGATGGCCCACGGCCGCCTACCCTGTTCATTGGGAGAGCCTGCAGTGGGGAACTTCGATAAGCTCTTTAACTTTCCTCCACTGCAGAGCTCTCCGGTCCTCAGCTTCGGCTCCGCTGACCGCCGCCCACCGCCGTCTTCCTCCTCCAGCAACAGCGCCTCCGTCTTCAGCTGTTGAGCATGGCGTCTTCCGGCGTTTTCCTGCGCCTCTGGAACTCTTCTCCTCCGCGGACGGTCTTCCTGGCTTGCTCTCTGCCGACGGACTGACTCGCCCCGCTCAGCGGTGCCTAATATATGGAGCCGCGAGGGGGCGGAGCCATTACGCGGTGAGCCACAATTGGCCCGCCGTGCCAGACTCAGATTGGCTGTCCGCCCGCGAGCCATTACTGGCTCGCCAGCGGCGCCAAATTAAAAATCCGCGCTGGTGGTTGGACGAGCTTGAATCTTTCCAGATGCAAGCTCGTCCAGCCCCGTCCTCCGCCGCCACACCGCGCCGCCCGAACCGCCGACACCTGCCCGTCCAGCGGTCACTGGATCTCGGGCCGGACCAGGCCCCGCACCGATGACCCTGCTCACATTTCCACCCCCTGTGTCCTTTGTAGTCCCTACAAAGGAGGTCTGAGACCAGACAAAGTCGGGATCAGCATATTGAGGCCCAGGCACGCCACGATTGAATCGTTGAGAACGTCTAGGTAAGGGTGTTACATCCGCCACCTCTGGAACATCGTCGACTTCATTCACAGTGGGAATTTCTGCGGGTGCCCACCACTCCTCTTCAAGGTTGCCCATTCCGGCCGGAGTGGACAACGTGGTCTCCTCATTACGCGAGTCATTCTGAACGACGTCAGGTATAAGGTCCCTTTCTGCTGAAGTTGGGAAAAGGCAGGGACGCAACATGTCCCGATGAAGAGTCCGCAATCGCCCCAGACCATCAGTGGATTCCACCTGATAGACCGGTCCTTCCGCTGACAAACGACATCTGATCACATAAGGTAAAACTTCCCAACGCTCAGATAGTTTACCCCCCGGACGAGTCATACGGACCAGGACCCGTTGCCCTACGGAAAACGGCTCAACCCCTCGCGCCCCAGCCGGGGTACGTCTATGATCGGCTATCATCTTTTCCGTCAAATCATGAGCAATTTTCAGACGCCGCCGATGTTCCTCCACCCAACCTGTAGGAAGCGATCCCTCCCTACCATCGGACTCGGTTAGTACCAAGTCCTGAACTTCCCGGCCCGGCCGACCAAACAACAAAAAGAAAGGAGAAAACCCGGTAGTACTATGAACTCTATTATTGTAGGCCCAAACCAATTCCTGCACATGTTCAGGCCACCTCCGTTTTTTTGTTTCTTCCAGGGTTCGGAGCATCTGTAGCAAGGTCCGGTTGAACCTTTCACAGGCCTCATTACCCTGAGGGTGGTATGGAGTTGTACGGGACTTCTGTAGCCCATACAGTTGGCACAGACGTTCCATTAGCCGCCCTTGAAAACAGGCTCCCTGATCTGAATGTATCCTTTCGGGACACCCATATTGCCGTATAAAATTTTCCACAATCGCTTTTGTAGCCGACTCAGCCGTCTGGTCACGGGTTGGCACAACCACAGTAAACTTTGTGAAGTGGTCCGTCATTACCAAAGCGTATTGATGACCACTAACAGACTCCCCAATCAGCACATAATCTATCATTAGTAACTCCAATGGTCGATTTGTACAGATGGTCTGAATAGGCGCATGTTGTTCCGAGGGTTTGACCACTCCACAGCGTCTACACTCCCGACAGACCCGAACGACCATGTTCTGCATTTGAGGTGCAAAATACTGACGTCGCAACCATTGATAGGTCTTATCACTGCCCAAGTGTGCTCCTTCCTGGTGTGTGTTTTCAATCAGTGGTCGGACCAACGCTTCTGGTACCACTATCTGCTCTACAAACCGAAGCTCCGAACTAAGGTAGGTGCGATGCCGGAGAGTACCTGCACAAACCTTGAGTCGGTCCCACTTACGCAGCAGCTTCTGACAGAAAGTAGTAAGCCTACTCCTTTCCCATTTGCTGGGCCAGTGACCATCTTCCTTCCACTGCATAATAGCTCTGAAACCGGGGTCTTCCTGCTGCTCGCGTGCCCAGTTTTGTTCGGTATTCCGGAGTATCGTGGCACTCTGCTTGACATTCCGATCGCCCTTTGCCCCTGATTTCCTCACACGGGTCAGATCGGGGACTTCTACCTCTTCCCAGTCTTCATCCCCCTGTGTCCCAGGGACTTCTACAGGTAACCGAGATAAAGCATCAGCATTTCCGTTATTTTTCCCTGGCCGGTAACGAATGGTATAGGAAAACTTAGCTAACCGGGCTACCCAGCGTTGCTCCAGGGCCCCAAGCTTGGCAGTCCCCAAATAGGCTAGAGGGTTATTATCGGTAAAGATATCTACATGGGTGGCCGTCAGATATTCAGCAAATTTTTCGGTCACAGCCCAGACGACGGCCAATAATTCCAACTTGAAGGAACTGTAGTTGTCTGGGTTCCTCTCTGTTTCTCTCAAACTACGACTCCCGTAGGCAATCACTCGCTCCTGGCCATCCTGAACCTGAGCAAGTACGGCCCCTAGGCCTTGCAAGCTCCCATCAGTATACAAAACAAATGGTGTCTCAAAATTGGCATAGGCCAATATGGGGGCTTCTGTGAGGTCTTGCTTTAAGCACACAAAGGCCGCTTCCTGGGATACGCCCCACGCCACCGCTTGAGTTTTCTGAGTTGTGGCCACCCCCCGCAATAGGGCGTGGAGTGGCTCAGCAATCTTGGCAAAATCCTTGATGAAACGTCGGTAATAACCGACCAACCCTAGGAATGCTCGTAACTCGGTCACTGTACGGGGTGTCTTCCATTCTTGCACAGCTGCAAGTTTACTTGGTGTGGGATGCACCCCATCACGCGACACCACATACTCCAGACTAGTCTTTAGTAGGTGACATTTCTGAGGTTTGACCTTCAACCCATATCCCTCCAGGCGCTGCAAGACCACCTCCAAATTAGCTAAATGTTCATCCACCGTGGCGGAATACACAACAATGTCGTCTAGATAAATCAGAAGGGTTTCGAAATTCAAATCTCCCAGACACCGCTCCATCATCCTCTGAAACGTTGCCGGGGCGTTGGTGAGCCCGAATGGCATGCGGCAAAACTCGAAAAGTCCCATGGGCGTAATGAACGCAGTCTTTTCTTGATCTTGTGTGGCAACCGGTACTTGCCAATATCCGCTGGCCAAGTCTAAGGTGGAAAAGAACTTGGCCTCGCCTAACGCCGCCAGGGACTCCTCAATCCGAGGTAGAGGGTAGGCATCCCGTACGATGCAACTGTTCAGCCTCCAGTAGTCCACACAAAAACGGATGCTCCCATCCTTCTTCCTAACCAACACTATGGGGGCGGCCCATGGACTCTTACTCTCCTGAATCACTTCGTTATCCAGCATCTGTCGAAGCATTGTCTTGATCTCCGGGTAAAGCTTTGGGGGTATAGGCTGGTATCTTTCGCGAATGGGTAAGGTGTCTCCAGTGCGAATCTCATGTTGTAAATCGTCCGTGTAGCCGAAATCTTCCTCATGTCTCGAAAAAGCTTTCCGACGTCTCCACAGCATCTGGTCCAACTTCTGCACAGTATCGGAGTCACAGTCAGCTAGCGAGACATCCATCTGCTCCCTTATTATCCCTCCGTTCCACTCTATACTTGGTTCCTCCTCCTGCTCGACCTGCACTGACATGGTCCATGATTCAGTAGCTTCTGACTGAAGCAAAATACTTTGGCCTCTGCGAACACCATCACCATCAATAGCTACCACTCGGGCAATTACGGCTCCTGCTGGGACACGCTGAATTTGTGCCCCTAAGTTACATATCCGGACCAACACCTTCCCTTCTTTGACTACTGACAAAGTTCTAGCCAGAACTATTCCGGACTCTATTCCGAAGAAGCCTGTGGGTTCTATCATTACCTTGAACCCGTCCAATCGCTGATGGGTATGCACCTCCAGGGGGAGTACTATCTCCTGACGAGGGGGTAGATCTATTCGTTGCCGATGGCTAGTTTTAATGAGGCCCAAAGATTCCTTTCCTTTTCCCTGGGCCCCACATCGCTGTCCCACCTGTTGAAAGGCTTGTTGAACTGGTCGTTGGACCCCCAAATGTCTCCAGTACCGAGGACCATTCTCTTGAAACAAAATTTGATCCAGGTCTTTCAATACGTTCATTCCAAGGATCACCGGTCCATGACTCAAACCTGCGCTACTGACCACAAGGATACCTTTCTTCCCCAACTTTCGGCCACAAACTTCTATTTCCATCCAGACAACCCCTACCACCGGAATGGGGAGGTTGTTAGCTGCGGTGAGAGTGACCCAACTCTCCAAAACAGATTCCTTCAGGTGAGAATAATGTTTCAAGAAACAGTCCTCGGACATGGTGGTCACCTGAGATCCTGTATCCAACAAACACTGTTGATTTTTTCCCCCTAGGCATCCAACAACAATGGGACACTCCCCTACCAATTCAGCCGAGTTGACAATGGCTATCTCTCCACGTAACTCCACCACGGGTGGTCCCCTTACCGCGAGGGATTCTAGTTTAACTGGGGCTCAGAAATTGCCTCGGTACAATTCCGGGCAATGTGTCCAAGCCGATTGCAATGGTAGCATCGGGGGCCCCTAGCTCCTCCTTGTCTAACTCCAACACCTCTTCCTCTGGATCTGTCCGACTCTCTGGGCCGGTACTCTTCTTCAGCTCTGCGGCCTCTTTGCCGGTATACTTCCTCTCTTAGCCGGGAAACCTCTTCTTTCATTTCCTGGGTTGCCTTAGCAAAATCTGCTTTAAGATCTTGAACGCATGATTCCAAAGGGTTGGCCTCCCGGCCCATCACGGGAGCAGACGTCGGATGTACCCACTGTGGAGTGACAGCATATGGACCAAAATTTGCATCTCGGTCCCGGGATACAGCGTCTATCTGTATCTAATGAAAAGTCAGTTTGTCGTCTTGCGTGATTTTATCTAACAAAATCTGTCGCAGCGGGACATTCCTCAACCCCATTGCAAATTGATCTCGTAACATCTGGCTGGTATTTGGAAGTGCACCCATCCCATCCGGATCGCGCCTTCTAATCTCGCCCATCAATTCATGAAGTGCGTTAGCAAACTGAGGAATGGACTCATCCTCTCTCTGGAACCGGGCAAACAACCGTTGTCGTAGGGTACCAGCCGATGACGTGTTCCCATAGAGATCCCCCAGAATCTTCAGTACCTTTTTCAGGGAATCGCGATCTTCTTCCGGTCTCAAGAGGATAGTACATCTGGCTTCCCCTTCGAGAGAATTCAGAGCCAATTGGAGTTTTGACTCTGGAGACACCTTATATAGGAGGGCAATTCCCTCGAGTCGCGATTTCTAATCCTCCAACTGTAAATTGCGGCCATCGTACCGAGGCAAATGAGCGAGTGCAGGGCCTATGTTGACCCGTCCAGTTGCCCCCCTATTCTCTTCATCGTCTGACATCCTGCCGACTACGCCAAAATGTGAGCCCTAGCGATGTCTCGTCAGCCAACACTCACCACTTTTCCGCGGCAGAGTCCTAGAGCCTTCGTTCCCAAATTGCCAACTGATCTACGATCCGGATCCTCTTCACCGTTGTGGTTTCAGGTTCAAACCAGCCTGACGCTGTAAAAGAATGGGGTATTCAATAACAATCCTCCTATGCTTGGTGACACAATAACCGCTAGGGATGAACGCGACCTTCACCGGTTGGGTGATTGGTCATCATTGGCACGGGGCCTCAGCTACCCAGTTTTCACCTATACAGTGCTCACACACTCAGGTGTAGTTTGGATCTCACACCGTTGTGAGAGATCCCCTAACCGGTGTTCAAAGGAAGAACAGACAGAGGAAGAGAAAGTATAGGATGTTTGGATCTTTCACCGTTGTGAGAGATCCCCTATCGAACGCTCCAATGAAAGACAGACAGACACCGAGAGATACTCACACTAGCCCCCTTGTCACCTTGACGGGTCGTCCGCCGCCCCTGAGAATCAAACAAAACAATCCCCCCTTCCTTCACGGACAAACACGCAAACAATGCTGTACCAACGGGGTTACCTCTTTGTATGCCTGGAAGCTTGAACCTTACTTCCAGAAACTTCCTCCGTGAACTCTCTGCTATAACGAGAAGATTCAGGGCAAACAACAAATAAACGTCTTCTTACACACTATATTAACTAGGCTTGGGGACAATACACCTCTAGCGGAAACACTCTCGTCTCAGCTGTCCCTCTCTTTCTCTTCCCGGCCAGCCGGCCCTGTCTGTGCCCTTCTATGAACACACCACTGCCTTGACCTACTAGGCTAAATCTTCAGAGCTCCCCCTGCAGGGGTTCAGAACCGAAGCCGCACAGCCCCTTGCACTGACTCCCGAGAGGGCTTACTCAATAATCTATGCCCAGTATTCAACCTCACCCAGCTGGGGCTAACGCGAGTGATCCGAGCCTATTACTCGGATTACTTTATCCCTTGAACCACTTATCAGCACTCTGTACCCAGTGGTACAGACCTCCAGCGCCGGTCACTCTGTGGCACAGGTCCACCGACCTGTGGATGATCGCTTTGGTTCTTACCAGGATGCCTTTCACTTTAAACCCACCTTCCTTCGGCCGATCCCTAGGAATCTAGGCCTAACGCCCAGATCACTTTGGAGCTGGGCCACCACTAGTGAACCTAATGGTCTTTTAGTGAACTGGGCCTAATGCCCAGACCACCTTATATGTAGGGCTGCCTCTGAGGGTCATTTTAGTGACCTGGGCCTACTGCCCAGACCACTTTATACGCAGTACTACCAGAGGGTCGTTTCAGTGACCTGGGCCTAATGCCCAGACCACTTTATATGCAGGTCTACCAGAGGGTCGTTTCAGTGACCTGGGCCTAATGCCCAGACCACTTTATATGCAGGTCTACCAGAGGGTCGTTTCAGTGACCTGGGCCTAATGCCCAGATCACTTTATATGCAGGTCTGCCGCCTATTTGAGCCTAAACAACCTGGGCCTAGTGCCCAGGTTGCTGACTGTAGAGCCTAAGGATTTCCCCTACAGGGCCTAATGCCGCCTGCTATCCCTGGGGCCTTGTGCCCCTCCTACGTGGCCACAGGCCTAGTGCCTGATGATACCCACGGGCCTTAAGCCCGACAACACTTGATGTACTTGATATTAAATATAAGTAAAGGTGGCCCACGGCCGCCTACCCTGTTCATTGGGAGAGCCTGCAGTGGGGAACTTCGATAAGCTCTTTAACTTTCCTCCACTGCAGAGCTCTCCGGTCCTCAGCTTCGGCTCCGCTGACCGCCGCCCGCCGCCGTCTTCCTCCTCCAGCAACAGCGCCTCCGTCTTCAGCTGTTGAGCACGGCGTCTTCTGGCGTTTTCCTGCGCCTCTGGAACTCTTCTCCTCCGCGGACAGTCTTCCTGGCTTGCTCTCCGCCGACGGACTGACTCGCCCCGCTCAGCGGCGCCTAATATATGGAGCCGCGAGGGGGCGGAGCCATGACGCGGCGAGCCACAATTGGCCCGCCGTGCCAGACTCGGATTGGCTGTCCGCCCGCGAGCCATTACTGGCTCGCCAGCGGCGCCAAATTCAAAATCCGCGCTGGTGGTTGGACGAGCTTGAATCTTTCCAGATGCAAGCTCGTCCAGCCCCGTCCTCCGCCGCCGCACCGCGCCGCCAGAACCGCCAACGCCTGCCCGTCCAGCGGTCACTGGATCTCGGGCCGGACCAGGCCCCGCACCGATGACCCCGCTCACACTTGTTCCCGCAAGCCCCAGTGAGCTTCCTGCTCTAATAGAGCAGGAAGCTCACTACTGACATCACGAGTGATATCAGTAGGGCCGCCCTCAAATGGCAGTCGTTCCTTCAGGAACACCTCCATTTGGCTAGCGCCTACAAAACGGGGCAAGCTGTTGATCAACATCGCAACCACCCCGGTTGTAGCGAGCCCTAGAGCGAGTGAATGTCTCACTCGCTCCGAGGCTTGCGCACATGCATTGCGCACGTCATATGTGCGCAGTGCCCCACCATCGACCTGCTTGCGAGCGGGTCTGAATCAGGCCCAGAGTGTGGTAAGGGAGGTTATGATTAAGCACCCCTGGGGAGAGGTTACGGTCAGACACTAGGGGGGGAGGTTAGGGTTCGGCACCACTGAGGGAAGGTTAAGGTTAGTGGGGAGAGGGGTAGGGATAGAGTACTTACCTGCCCTGACATATATATGCTTTATATATTATATATATATATATATATATATATGTACACATACATAATGTCACATCCAGGGTATCTCTCCCCAGGAGCCTGCGGTGCTTACCAGTGTTGATGCTGTGGTGTGGTCCTTCAGGCGGGTAGCTGGTACTTGGAGACTGGCTCTGGGTGCGTGCAGGGGTCTGATGTCAGTGGGTCATGCTGGCAGGGGTGTGGCTATCAGCATCACCACGCCACGGGTGTCTGGGCACAGCCACCTTGCCTCAGGGCATGTGACATAGTGACAGGGCCGGATTTACCATTATCCAACCTAAGCACCCGCCTAGGGCCCGTCGGGTGTCAAGGAGCCCGTTGCCGGGGCCACCTACCCCTCGAAATCCGGCCCTGTAGTGAACCTTTGTTCGAAGTTGAACTGCTGCAGCTGGCACATAAAGCACTATCAGCATCACGGTCTAGGGCCCTGCCCCTAGCCAGCCCCTTCTAACCAATCCCAAAGCAGCCTACACTGCTGTAGCCATCCCCCTCCCCCCCCCCGCAGCATAGCGAGCAGCCTTCCGCCCCCCCTTCGTAGTATAGGAAGTAGCATTCCCCCCTCCGCACTGCCGCCCTCCGCCCCCCACCCCGCAACATGGCGAGCAGCCTTCCCCTGCTCGCATAATAGCAAGCAGCCTTCCGCCCCCCCCCCTCCGCAGTATAGGAAGCAGCTTTCCTCCCTCCGCACTGCAGCCTTCCACCGCCCCCCCCCCCCCGCAGTATAGCAAGCAGCTTCTTCCCCCCTCCGCAGTATAGCAGGCAGCCTTCTGCCGCGTCCCCCCTCCCGCAGCATAGCAAGCAGCCTTCCCCTCCTCCGCAGTATGGAATGCAGCCTTCCACCGCTCCTCCCTGCAGTGTAGCAGACAACCTCCTCCGACATCGATCACCTAGCTGGGTAAGTTTAACTGACATTTTTTTGAATGGTGTAAAATAGCCCAGGTTTCTTTACGTGTGTATGTGTGTGTGAGTGTGTGTGTATATATATATATATATATATATATATATATATATATAGTTACACATGTACACATACTATATAATAAAAATATACATGTATATATTTTTATTATATAGTATGTGTGTGTGTGTATGTATATGTGTGTGTGTATATATATATATATATATACTAGGGGTGTGCACCGGCCACTTTTCGGGTTTTGTGTTTTGGTTTTGGATCTGGATCTTTCTTCGTGTTTTGGATCTGGTTTGGTTTTGCCAAAACCACCCTTCCGTGTTTTGGGTTCTGGGTTTTGTGTTTTGGATCTGGATTTTTTCTTAAAAAATTAAAAAAAACGCTAAAATCACATAAAATTGGCCTTTTTTTGTTCCTACGCTATTAATAACCCCAATAACATTAATTTACACTCATTTCCACTCTATTCTGAACACCTCACACCTCACAATATTGTTTTTAGGCCAAAAGGTTGCACCGAGGTAGCTGGATGACTATGCTAAGCGACACAAGTGGGCGGCACAAACACGTGGCCCATCTAGGAGTGGCACTGCAGTGGCAGACAGGAAGCCAATCAGCGTTATGGTGCCCATTTGCATGTAGCACGAACCCAGGAGATCCGTGATACATGCATCTGTGTGATTGGCACAGAGCAATGACAGGTCCGTGAGACCCGTCTGTGCTGCTGTGGTAAAAAAAAAAAAAAAAACCTGTGTAAAAAAAGAAAAAAATGGCGTGCACCCCCCCAAAAAAGAGCAACCAGCAGCGGGCATTAGTAACCCAGTGCTGGGTGTGCTTAAATACAGGGGACAAACGACGTAGGGGTCCCCTGTACTTAAGCACAACCAGCACCGGGCTAGTCAGAACCAGCAGTAGAACTGCAAGTCCCAGCTAGCCTGCCCCGCATGCTGGTACTTGGAGAACCACAAGTACCAGCATGCAGGGCATTAAGGGCCCACTAGTACCTGTAGTTCACCTGTAAAAAAAAAAAAAAACACAGGACACACACTCCGTGACAGTATAAGTTTATTAAACATACATACACACACACACACATGTACACATACTCACCTATGTAACCTGTAGCATCGGTCCACTTGTCCGGTAAAGTATCCATAGGGGACCTGTGAAAAAAAACATACTCACCATCTCCTATGCGAGGTTCTGTCCTCTTCGTTCCAAAGTAGGCATCCCCGGACTTGGCAAAAAAACAAAACGAAAACGCGATCCATGAACTTAGTACCGTTCTATAGAACGGTACTTCCCGAATGAGAGCTTAGCGGCGGGGTATCACCATGAAAACCCCGCTGCTAAGCGTTCATTGGCTGAGAGAGGTCATCTCCCGTCTCTCAGCCAATGAACGGCTCCCTCCATTGTAGTCAATGGTGGAAGCCGCAGGGCAAACTTTAATAACCTTGCGGCTCCCACCATTGACTTCAATGGAGGGAGCCGTTCATTGGCTGAGAGACGGGAGATGACCTCTCTCAGCCAATGAACGCTTAGCAGCGGGGTTTCCATGGTGATACCCCACCGCTAAGCTCTCATTCGGGAAGTACCGTTCTATAGAACGGTACTAAGTTCGTGGATCGCGTTTTCGTTTTGTTTTTTTGCCAAGTCCGGGGATGCCTACTTTGGAACGAAGAGGACAGAACCTCGCATAGGAGATGGTGAGTATGTTTTTTTTCACAGGTCCCAAGTGGACCGATGCTACAGGTTACATAGGTGAGTATGTGTACATGTGTGTATGTTTAATAAACTTATACTGTCACGGTGTGTGTGTCCTGTGTTTTTTTTAAACATTTTTTTACAGGTGAACTACAGGTACTAGTGGGCCCTTAATGCCCTGCATGCTGGTACTTGTGGTTCTCCAAGTACCAGCATGCGGGGCAGGCTTGCTGGGACTTGCAGTTCTACTTGTAAAGACAATGGCCCTCATTCAGAGCCGTATGCTCTGACCAGAGCGCACGCTCTGAATGAGGGCCGGCCTCCATGAAAATGGAGCGTCCTCCTGGACGCTCGTATAGCTGTGGGTGACCATCCACAGGCTATACGAGCGTGCAGTTTGATGGCCGCGATGGTCTTGACCATCGCGACCATCGAAACTGCGAGCCGGAGCCTGTGGTTGAGGTTTTCAACCGCAAGCTCCGGAGTGATTTTGGCTCTATCAGAGCCAAAATCACTCCCACTGACATCACTAGTGATGTCAGTGGGCCGGCTTCTGACGGGAGGCGTTCCCGTGGGAACGCCCCCGTCAGGGAGGCATGCCCCCGGCACGCCTACCAAAGGGGGCGTGCTGTCAATCAACATCGACAGCACGCCCCCTTTGATCAGACACAACGAGCGAAGGACTTTCCGTCGCTCGTCGCGTCTGGCGCATGCGCATGACGGAGCTCCCTCCGTCGTGCGCATGCTCAGTCCAGAACATCGACCCACTTGCGAGCGGACAGCCACTCGCGAGTGGGTCTGAATCAGGCCAAATGTTTGATATTCTTTATTTACACCACACCACACAATCAACCCGCCACCCACCGCCACCAGGGGTGGGGGGATAGCCCCGGGCTATCAGCCTGGGCCTGGGGTGCCCTGGAGAGGGTGACCCCTTTATTGGGGGGGTCCCCAGCTCTCCAGGGATCCCCGGCCTGGGCTGACTAGCGGTCAGGGCTGATGCTGCGGCTGGGGGGCCCGGTGAAAGGGCTCCCCTGGCTTTGGCATCAGCCCCCCGGCTAGAAAAAGTCCAGTGCTGGTTCTGGAACATACAGGGGAACCCTACTAATTTTTTTCCCCTGTATTTCCAGAACCAGGACCGGATCAGAGCCCAGAGCTGGTTGCGCAGAATACGGGGGACCCCTACGTCGTTTGTCCCCCGTATTTTGGCAACCAGCGCTGGTTCTGACTAACCCGGTGCTGGTTGTGCTTAAGTACAGGGGACCCCTACGTCGTTTGTCCCCTGTATTTAAGCACACCCAGCACTGGGTCACTAATGCCCGGGGCTGGTTGCTCTTTTTTTGGGGGGGGGCACGCCATTTTTTTCTTTTTTTACACAGGTTTTTTTTTTTTTTTTTACAACAGCAGCACATATTTGATGTTTTTGCTTTGCTCTCATGTGTATTTGATTACAGCATTTAATTGCATATATTACAGTAGTGTCACTGGAGCAAGTTAAACAAACACACATATATATATATATATATATATATATATTAGGGGTGAGCGGGTTCGGATTTCTGAAATCCGAACCCCCCCGAGCCCCCCCGATCCGAGGCCGATCTGAGTCAGGCTCGACTTTTCCCGCCTGACTCGGATCTGAAATCGAGGCAAAACGTCATCATCCCGCCTTCCAGGTCTCGCGGGTTTTGGATCCTATATAAGGTACCCACGTCGGCGCCATTTTCTAACTCGGCTGTGGAAAGTGAAGAGGGAGGGTGGGAGTTAGGGCTGGCTGGGCTGTGTAGTGTAGTGTAGTGTAGTGCAGAGTAGTGTTGTGCTGTGCTGTGCTGCGCTGTGCTGCTGTTGTCCATAGGGGCTGTTGTCCACTACTTCAAAGTCCATAGGGGCTGGCTGTGTTGTGCTGTGCTGCTGTTGTCCATAGGGGCTGTGTCCACTACTTCAAAGTCCATAGGGGCTGGCTGGCCTGTGTTGTGCAGTCAGTTGTACAAAGGGGATGTGTCCACTCCAAAGTCCTGTGCAGTGTCCCAGTCCTAAAGGGGTGATGTAGTGTTGTCCAGGGGGTGCTCTGCCCGTCAGGGGTGCTCCCCCCAAGTGCTAAAAAAAATATATATTTTTTCTGTGTTTGTGAATTGTGTGCGCAGTAGCCGCACGTGCATCAACAAAGTAGTGACAAGCGTGCGCCTGTGTCATAAGTAAAGGTCCGGCTGGCTTGACCGTTAAAGGGTGCTGTAACCCCCAAAGTACACTCCAAACCAAATAAAAAAATATTTTCTGTGTTTGTGAATTGTGTGCGCAGTAGCCGCACGTGCATCAACAAAGTAGTGCCAAGCGTGCGCCTGTGTCATAAGTAAAGGGCCGGCTGGCTTGACCGTTAAAGGGTGCTGTAACCCCCAAAGTACACTCCAAACCAAATAAAAAAATATTTTTTGTGTTTGTGAATTGTGTGCGCAGTAGCCGCACGTGCATCAACAAAGTAGTGCCAAGCGTGCGCCTGTGTCATAAGTAAAGGGCCGGCTGGCTTGACCATTAAAGGGTGCTGTAACCCCCAAAGTACACTCCAAACCAAATAAAAAAATATTTTCTGTGTTTGTGAATTGTGTGCGCAGTAGCCGCACGTGCATCAACAAAGTAGTGCCAAGCGTGCGCCTGTGTCATAAGTAAAGGGCCGGCTGGCTTGACCGTTAAAGGGTGCTGTAACCCCCAAAGTACACTCCAAACCAAATAAAAAAATATTTTCTGTGTTTGTGAATTGTGTGCGCAGTAGCCGCACGTGCATCAACAAAGTAGTGCCAAGCGTGCGCCTGTGTCATAAGAAAAGGGCCGGCTAGCTTGACCGTTAAAGGGTGCTGTAACCCCCAAAGTACACTCCAAACCAAATAAAAAAATATTTTCTGTGTTTGTGAATTGTGTGCGCAGTAGCCGCACGTGCATCAACAAAGTAGTGCCAAGCGTGTGCCAGTGTCATAAGTAAAGGGCCGGCTGGCTTGACCGTTAAAGGGTGCTGTAACCCCCAAAGTACACTCCAAACCAAATAAAAAAATATTTTCTGTGTTTGTGAATTGTGTGCGCAGTAGCCGCACGTGCATCAACAAAGTAGTGCCAAGCGTGCGCCTGTGTCATAAGTAAAGGGCTGGCTTGCTTAACTTTTAAAGGGTGCTGTAACCCCCAAAGTACACTCCAGACAAAATAAAAAAATATTTTCTGTGTTTGTGAATTGTGTGTGCAGTAGCCGCATGTGCATCAACAAAGGAGCAGCGCCAAGCGTGCGCCTGTGTCATAAGTAAAGGGCCGGCTGGCTTGACCGTTAAAGGGTGCTGTAACCCCCAAAGTACACTCCAAACAAAATAAAAAAAATATTTTCTGTGTTTGTGAATTGTGTGCGCAGTAGCCACACGTGCATCAACAAAGGAGCAGCGCCAAGCGTGCGCCTGTGTCATAAGTAAAGGGCCAGCTGGCTTGACTGTTAAAGGGTGCTGTAACCCCCAAAGTACACTCCAAACCAAATAAAAAAATATTTTCTGTGTTTGTGAATTGTGTGCGCAGTAGCCGCACGTTCATCAACAAAGGAGCAGCGCCAAGCGTGCGCCTGTGTCATAAGTAAAGGGCCAGCTGGCTTGACCGTTAAAGGGTGCAGTAACCCCCAAAGTACACTCCAAAAAAATAAAAAAATATTTTCTGTGTTTGTGAATTGTGTGCGCAGTAGCCGCACGTGCATCAACAAAGGAGCAGCGCCAAGCGTGCGCCTGTGTCCCATAAGTAAAGATCCGGCTGGCTCATTTCTTAAAGGGTGGTGTAACCCACAAAGTGCACTACTCTCCAGCAAAAATAAAAAAATATTTTCTGTGTTTGTGTGCGCCTTAGCCGCACGTATATATCAAATCGATATAACATAAATGGAGGACCAAACTTTCTCCGATAAAAATAAAATAGAGAAAGATCAAGAACCACTTCCTCCTAGTGCTGAAGCTGCTGCCACTAGTCATGACATAGACGATAACATGCCATCAACGTCGTCTGCCAAGGCCGATGCCCAATGTCATAGTAGAAGCCACATACAATCCCAAATGACAAAGTTCAGGAAAATGACCTTAAAAAAAACATTTAAATCATCTGAAGAGAAACGTAAACTTGCCAATATGCCATTTATGACACGGAGTGGCAAGGAACGGCTAAGGTCTTTCCCTATGACTAGTGTGTGTCATACTAGTATGACTAGTATGTTCATGACTAGTGGTTCAGCTTCACATGACGATGGAAGCCCTCCTCCCGCTAAAAAAATCAAACGAGTTAAGCTGGCAAAAGCACAGCAAAGAACTGTGCGTTCTAAGAAGATATCACAAATCCCCAAGGAGAGTCCAAGTGTGGTGGTGGTTGCTATGCCTGACCTTCCCAGCACTGGATGGGAAGAGGTGGCTCTTTCCACCATTTGCACGCCCCCTGCAAGTGCTGAAAGGAGCACCCACAGTCCACTTGCTGATATGCAAATTGAAGATGTCACTGTTGAAGTACAACAGGATGAGGATACTGGTGTAGCTGGCGCTGAGGAGGAAGTTGGCGAGGAGGATTCTGATGGTGATGTGGTTTGTTTAATTCAGGCTCCGGGGGAGACAGTTGTTGTCCGTGGGATGAAAAAGCCCATCACGGTCATGCCTGGACAGAAGACCAAACATTCCACCTCTTTGGTCTGGCAATATTCTATCCAAATCCGGACAACAACTGTCTTGCCATATGTACCATATGTAAAGGTGGAATAAGTAGGGGTAGGGACGTTAACCACCTAAGAACATCCTCCCTTATACGGCACCTGGAGCATGTTCATAAAAAGTTACTGTCAAGTTCAGAAACTTTGGCTAAGACCGTAAGCAGTCCAGGGACACCTAAATCCCGTTGTCCTGTTGTATCCAAGCACCTGCAAACAACACCGTCAACTCCCTCCTCGTCAATTTCCTCCTTAGTCAGGATCGGAAGTAGTCCTGCAGGTCATGTCACTGGCATGACTGACTCTCCTATCCGGGATTCCTCCGGAGGATCCTGCATTGCTGCGCCAACTGTTGCCGCTGCTGCTGCTGGGAGTCGTTCATCATCCCAGAGAGGAAGTAGGAACACCACTACTTTTACTAAACAATTGACCCTCCAACAGTCCTTAGCGAGGAGGATGAAGTACGACAGTAGTCATCCTGAAGCAAAACGTATAACTGAGGCCTTGACTGCTATGTTGGTGTTAGACGTGCGTCCGGTATCCGCCATTAGTGCAGTGGGATTTAGACTTTGATGGAGGTAGTGTGTCCCCGGTTCCAAATCCCATCTAGATTCCACTTCACTAGGCAGGTGATACCGAGACTGTACAGAAACGTCACAAAAAGTGTCCTCAGTGTTCTGAAAAATGCCGTTGTACCCAATGTCCATTTAACCACGGACATGTGGACAAGTGGAACAGGGCAGACTAAGGACTATATGACTGTGACAGCCCACTGGGTAGATGTATCACCTTACGCAGCAACAGCAGCAGCGTCACCAGTAGCAGCATCTCAGAAACGCCAGCTTGTTCCAAGGCAGGCTGCGCTGTGTATCACCGGTTTCAGTAAGAGGCACACCGCCGACAACCTCTTAGAGAAACTGAGGGAAATCATCGCCCAGTGGCTTACCCCACTTAGACTCTCCTGGGGATTTGTGATATCTGACAACGCCACCAATATTGTGCGGGCATTACATCTGGGCAAATTCCAGCATGTCCCATGTTTTGCTCACACAATAAAATTGGTGGTGCAGAATTTTCTGAAAAGCGACAGGGGCGTGCAGGAGACGCTTTGGGTGGCCCGAAAAATTTCTGGCCACTTTCGCCATTCAGCGACTGCATACCGAAGACTGGAGCGCCAGCAAACACTCTTGAACCTGCCCCGCCATCACCTGAAGCAAGAGGTTGTGACGCGGTGGAGCTCAACCCTCTATATGCTTCAGAGGATGGAGGAGCAGCAAAAGGCCATTCAAGCCTATACATCCACCTATGACATAGGCAAAGGAGGGGGTATGCACCTGACTCAAGCGCAGTGGAGAATGATTTCCGTGTTGTGCAAGGTTCTCCAGCCTTTCGAACTTGCCACACGTGAAGTCAGTTCAGACACTGCCAGCTTGAGTCAGGTCATTCCCCTCATCAGGCTTTTGCAGAAGCAGCTGGAGAAAGTGAAGGAGGAGCTAAGACGGAGCGATTCCGCTCGGCATGTGGGACTTGTGGATGAAGCCCTTCATTCGCTTTGCCAGGATTCCAGGGTGGTCAATCTGTTGAAATCACACCACTACATTTTGGCCACCATGCTCAATCCTAGGTTTAAAGCCTATGTGGTGTCTCTCTTTCCGGCCGACACAAGCCTGCAGAGGTGCAAAGACCTGCTGGTGAACACACTGTCAGCTGAAGCGGAACGTGACACGTCAACAGCTCCTTCTTCATTTTCTCCCGCAACTGGGGCTGCCAGGAAAAAACTTAGCTATCCTAAGCAACCCGCTGGCGGTGATGCAGGGCAGGCAGGACCAAGTTTGGACATCTGGTCCGGACTGAAGGATCTGGCAACAATTTCTGACATGTCTACTGTCACTACATATGATACTGTCACCATTGACAGAATGGTGGAGGATTACATCGGTGACAGCATCCAAGTAGGCATGTCAGACAGTCCATACCTGTACTGGCAGGAAAAAGAGGCAATTTGGAGGCCCCTGTACAAACTGGCTCTATTTTACCTGAGTTGCCCCCCCTCCAGTGTGTACTCCGAAAGAGTGTTTAGTGCAGCCGGGAACCTTGTCAGCGAAAGGCGTAGGAGGTTGCTTCCACAAAATGTGGAGAAGATGATGTTCATAAAAATGAATTATCAACTCTTCCAGGGAGACCAGCCTCCAGAACGTACAGAGGGACCTGTGGTGGTGGATTCCAGTGGGGACGAGTTAATACTCTATGAGGATGTACACAACACTGAAGAGGGTGAGGAATCGGTGGATGAGGAGGATGAGGGCGACATCTTGCCTCCGTAGAGCCAGTTTGTGCAGGGACAGACAGATTAATTGCCAGCTTGTTTTGTGGGGGCCCAAACGAACCAATCATTTCAGCCACAGTTGTGTGGCAGACCCTGGCGCTGAAATGATTGCTTTATTAAAGTGTGCATGTCTTGTTTATACAACATAAGGGTGGGTGGGAGGGCCCAAGGACAATTCCATCTTGCACCTCTTTTTTTTCTTTGTATTATGTACAGTTTGGGGCCTAGTTTTTCAAACTGCCATCCTGTCTGTCACTGAAGTATCACTCCTAGATGGGTCACGTGTTTGTGCCGCCCACTCGTGTCGCTTAGCATAGTCATCCAGCTACCTCGGTGCAACCTTTTGGACATAAAACACTATTGTGAGGTGTGAAGTGTTCAGAATAGACTGGAAATTAGTGGAAATTAAGGTTATTGAGGTTAATAATAGCATAGGAGCAGAAAAACCAACACATTCTGTGATTTTAGCTGTTTTTATACTTTTTAAAAAAAAAAATACAGATCCAAAACACAAAACCCAGAACCCAAAACACGGAAGGGTGGTTTTGGCAAAACCAATCCAGATCCAAAACACGAAGAAAGATCCAGATCCAAAACCAAAACACAAAACACGAAAAGTGGCCGGTGCACACCCCTAATATATATATATATATATATATATATATATATATATATATATATTGTCGAAGTTGAATAATTGAGTGAGACAAGTTCAGTTTAAAATTTAATCTCAGCGACGCCATCTTGCGAATGGCCGCAAGACTCCATTTTGGAAATGAGATCGCAAGACACCATTTTTGTGGTCAGCATTAATTCAAGTTATAACCCAGGAGCTAAGAACAGATGGCAATGTTTTTGTTTACCTACCAAGGGCAACGGGAAAAACCAGCTGTCTGAGTAGAAGTAAATAAGAAGAGACAATGGGTATTTTTACATACAAATTGGGAATCCCTGGATGCAGATAAAGTATAGTTGTGGCAATTGTAATATAATATCTACACAATTGGATTTGCCTGAATCCTAGACAAGATGGCTCCAAATCCCACAGTTTGAGGTGATAATACATTTGCATTTCACACAAGAGTCTGTGAGAACAAAAGAGGTTTTGTTTTCCTTTGAACACAGCAGGTGGGGGCCTGCTGACAGAGGGCATGTGGAATTACAACCCTCAGCCATCCACACTGCTGGATGTTCACTTCGTGTATGAGAGATTATGCACTTAAATCTCACCCATTAATAACTAGCGTCCTTATACCAAACCCCGAATACCCACACACTACATATTCGCACACAAGGTTCCATTAGCATCAAATTGTATGATTCAAGTTGGTTAAGTTAGTTTAAATGCTAAGAAATAAAGATATTTGTTAACTAAGGAATTATACAAGATAAACACGTCATTCTTGGAGTTGTTCTGATGCATACTCTTTCCACAGTTTTCTGGTGCTATCGGTGAGGAGATCGCATTATGCATTCTCGAGTTATGGACCGCAGAACCTACAAGCAACCAAAATGTATATTTTAGATTCAACTGTTAGGATGCTAAAGGAGGCGTTACCAGAAAGACTCCGGCTGTTAGAGGCAGGGAAAGTCTATTTGAAACAAACCTGTTAAATGTGTCGTTACATATGCTTCTCCTCTGGGAACCAATGAGATCAGCAGGAAGTTCTCCCTTTGTCCTGTTTCAGTCTGGGGGGGAATAAATACACGTGTCCAAACAATGGTTTGCCAGTTCATGCTGAATTTTGGGTGAACTGAGGATATCTAGTCAGAAGTCTATCTCTGGGTCCGGAGGCGCAGCGTATGTATAACCGTACTTGGTCTGTATTATTTCCTTTTTACGCCTAAATTATGTATGTATAGATTGCGTGTAACTGACTGTACTTTTACCTGAATAATACTTGTGCGTTGGAAACACAGATTCCACTCCTGTCTTTATTTGCGGTTAAACTGCGTACGCAATTAGCGTTCTGTTTAGAGGTTTTAGGCAGGGTTTTGTCTTAGAGGTTCTAGGCAGGTGAATCTTAGAGGTTTATAGGAAGGAATGTATTAAAAGGTTTATTTACAAATTTAACAATATATATATATATATATATATATATATATATGATGTGTGTATATAATTTGATGTGTGTATCTTGCTCCAGTGACACCTACTGTAAAATATGCACAGGACTGTTTGAGGGTGGGGGGCCCAAAACCGTCAAATTGCCTAGGGCCCCATGAGGTCTAAATCTGGCTCTGCATAGTGAGCCTATCCTGATGCATCAGGTGATCTCTCCCAGCCACTCATGCTCTGCTGCTGGGTACTTAAGGGGGTTTAGAGCTCCCTGTAGTTGCCAGTGCAACGTGTTTCACAGCTTGCTGTGAGAGAGTTCCCTGTGCTCCTAAGCCTTGTTCCTGCTCCGGTGCTACCTTTGCCTCCTGTCAGCTAAATCGGCTACCACAGACCTCCCAGCACTGCTCTGACCAGTCCCACAGCCTCCAATCTGGTGGTGACTGCTCAGTCTCCCATAGGTTACCCACTCCTGTCTCCTGAACCTGTTGTTAACCCCTCGTCTAGCCATTCTACAGGATATCTGGATATCTCGTTCAGCCATTCTACAGGATATCAGGATATCTCATTCAGCCATATTTACATCATTTCTGGATTTCACTTCAAACATCTCTGCCACTTTTCTAGACATTGATTTTGTTCTCTCCCACTACAGTTACCTATCATCCACATACCCCGGTTCTAAGTTTATTTAAATTGGGACTCTAGTTACTATCTGCATATTTTCATGTTTACTAATATCCATATTAAACAACCAACTTTCCAATTTAAATCTGTCCCTGCTTCCACTCCTGGTTCCACCCCGGGACCACAAAAATTCCAGTCCGTAACACATAATATTTTAACCCCGTTGGTTCTGCATTTGCAACTACACTGATTACCCTTTTGGGCTAATCTTAACACATCTTTCTTTATTTCGTTTTTTTTTTCCCTGCGCTGGGTTTCTCCCATCAGGGACAATTAGCACAGGGTATTTGAACAGCAGATCTCACGTTTACTTTCTTCTATCACAGCTGGGATATTTGGAACACGCTCTTATCCACTGAGTTCACTGCAGACGCACACACAGAGGCAGTAGAAGTGAAACTATGGGCCTCATTCAGACCCACTCATTCAGACCCACTCGCAAGCGGCTGTCCGCTCGCAAGTGGGTTGATGGTGTGCACTGCGCATGCTCTGAATGAGGACGGCCCTCATTCAGAGCGAGCGCTCTGCTCAGAGCATCCGGCTCTGAATGAGGGCCAATGTCCATACAGCAGTGATTCACTATCTCTAATCTAGGTGTGTGCACCGGCCCCTTTTCGTGTTTTGTGTTTTGGTTTTGGATCTGGATCTTTCTTCGTGTTTTGGATCTGGATTGGTTTTGCCAAAACCACCCTTCCATGTTTTGGGTTCTAGGTTTTGTGTTTTGGATCTGTATTTTTTTTTTAAAAAGCATAAAAACAGCTAAAATCACAGAATGTGTTGGTTTTTCTGCTCCTATGCTATTATAACCTCAATAACCTTAATTTCCACTAATTTCCAGTCTATTCTGAACACCTCACACCTCACAATAGTGTTTTATGTCCAAAAGGTTGCACCGAGGTAGCTGGATGACTATGCTAAGCAACACGAGTGGGCGGCACAAACACGTGACCCATCTAGGAGTGACACTGCAGTGGCAGACAGGATGGCAGTTTGAAAAACTAGGCCCCAAACTGTACATAATGCAAAGAAAAAAAAGAGGTGCAAGATGGAATTGTCCTTGGGCCCTCCCACCCACCCTTATGTTGTATAAACAGGACATGCACACTTTAACAAAGCAATCATTTCAGCGCCAGGGTCTGCCACACGACTGTGGCTGAAATGATTGGTTCGTTTGGGCCCCCACAAAACAAGCTGGCAATTAATCTGCCCCTGCACAAACTGGCTCTACGGAGGCAAGATGTCGTCCTCATCCTCCTCATCCACCGATTCCTCACCCTCTTCAGTGTTGTGTACATCCTCATCCTCACAGAGTATTAACTCGTCCCCACTGGAATCCACCACCACAGGTCCCTCTGTACGTTCTGGAGGCTGGTCTCCCTGGAAGAGTTGATAATTCATTTTGATGAACATCATCTTCTCCACATTTTGTGGAAGCAACCTCCTACGCCTATCGCTGACAAGGTTCCCGGCTGCACTAAACACTCTTTCGGAGTACACACTGGAGGGGGGGCAACTCAGGTAAAATAGAGCCAGTTTGTACAGGGGCCTCCAAATTGCCTCTTTTTCCTGCCAGTACAGGTATGGACTGTCCGACATGCCTACTTGGATGCTGTCACCGATGTAATCCTCCACCATTCTGTCAATGGTGACAGTATCATATGTAGTGACAGTAGACATGTCAGAAATTGTTGCCAGATCCTTCAGTCCGGACCAGATGTCCAAACTTGGTCCTGCCTGCCCTGCATCACTGCCAGCGGGTTGCTTAGGATAGCTAAGTTTTTTCCTGGCAGCCCCAGTTGCGGGAGAAAATGAAGAAGGAGCTGTTGACATGTCACGTTCCGCTTCAGCTGACAGTGTGCTCACCAGCAGGTCTTTGCACCTCTGCAGGCTTGTGTCGGCCGGAAAGAGAGACACCACATAGGCTTTAAACCTAGGATCGAGCATGGTGGCCAAAATGTAGTGGTCTGATTTCAACAGATTGACCACCCTGGAATCCTGGCAAAGCGAACGAAGGGCTTCATCCACAAGTCCCACATGCCGAGCGGAATCGCTCCGTCTTAGCTCCTCCTTCACTTTCTCCAGCTGCTTCTGCAAAAGCCTGATGAGGGGAATGACCTGACTCAAGCTGGCAGTGTCTGAACTGACTTCACGTGTGGCAAGTTCGAAAGGCTGGAGAACCTTGCACAACACGGAAATCATTCTCCACTGCGCTTGAGTCAGGTGCATACCCCCTCCTTTGTCTATGTCATAGGTGGATGTATAGGCTTGAATGGGCTTTTGCTGCTCCTCCATCCTCTGAAGCATATAGAGGGTTGAGCTCCACCGCGTCACAACCTCTTGCTTCAGGTGATGGCGGGGCAGGTTCAAGAGTGTTTGCTGGCGCTCCAGTCTTCGGCACGCAGTCGCTGAATGGCGAAAGTGGCCAGAAATTTTTCGGGCCACCCAAAGCGTCTCCTGCACGCCCCTGTCGCTTTTCAGAAAATTCTGCACCACCAAGTTTATTGTGTGAGCAAAACATGGGACGTGCTGGAATTTGCCCAGATGTAATGCCCGCACAATATTGGTGGCGTTGTCAGATATCACAAATCCCCAGGAGAGTCTAAGTGGGGTAAGCCACTGGGCGATGATTTCCCTCAGTTTCTCTAAGAGGTTGTCGGCGGTGTGCCTCTTACTGAAACCGGTGATACACAGCGTAGCCTGCCTTGGAACGAGCTGGCGTTTCTGAGATGCTGCTATTGGTGACGCTGCTGCTGTTGCTGCGTAAGGTGATACATCTACCCAGTGGGCTGTCACAGTCATATAGTCCTTAGTCTGCCCTGTTCCACTTGTCCACATGTCCGTGGTTAAGTGGACATTGGGTACAACGGCATTTTTCAGGACACTGAGGACACTTTTTCTGACGTTTCTGTACAGTCTCGGTATCACTAATGGCGGATACCGGATGCACGTCTAACACCAACATAGCAGTCAAGGCCTCAGTTATACGTTTTGCTTCAGGATGACTGCTGCTGTACTTCATCCTCCTCGCTAAGGACTGTTGGAGGGTCAATTGTTTAGTAAAAGTAGTGGTGTTCCTACTTCCTCTCTGGGATGATGAACGACTCCCAGCAGCAGCAACAGCAGCAGCGGCAGCAGGAGGTGTAGCAATGCAGGATCCTCCGGAGGAATCCCGGATAGGAGAGTCAGTCATGCCAGTGACATGGCCTGCAGGACTACTTCCGATCCTGACTAAGGAGGAAATTGACGAGGAGGGAGTTGACGGTGTGGTTTGCAGGCGCATGGATACAACAGGACAACGGGATTTAGGTGTCCCTGGACTGCTTATGGTCTTAGCCAAAGTTTCTGAACTTGACAGTAACTTTTTATGAACGCGCTGCGGGTGCCGTATAAGGGAGGATGTTCCTAGGTGGTTAACGTCCCTACCCCTACTTATTTCACCTTTACATATGGTACATATGGCAAGACAGTTGTTGTCCGGATTTGGA
Source organism: Taudactylus pleione (assembly GCA_031769625.1). NCBI lineage: Eukaryota > Metazoa > Chordata > Amphibia > Anura > Myobatrachidae > Taudactylus > Taudactylus pleione. Next base: position 958,236 of record JAUIMM010000993.1, read on the forward strand.
TAGAAATATTGCCAGACCAAAGAGGTGGAATGTTTGGTCTTCTGCCCAGGCATGACCGTGATGGGCTTTTTCATCCTACGGACAACAACTGTCTCCCCCGGAGCCTGATTTAAACAAACCACATCACCATCAGAATCCTCCTCGCCAACTTCCTCCTCAGCGCCAGCTACATCAGTATCCTCATTCTGTTGTACTTCAACAGTGACATCTTCAATTTGCATATCAGCAAGTGGACTGTGGGTGCTCCTTTCAGCACTTGCAGGGGGCGTGCAAATGGTGGAAAGAGCCACCTCTTCCCGTCCTGTGCTGGGAAGGTCAGGCATCGCAACCACCACCACACTTGGACTCTCCTTGGGGATTTGTGATATCTTCTTAGAACGCACAGTTCTTCGCTGTGCTTTTGCCAGCTTAACTCTTTTGATTTTTTTAGTGGGAGGAGGGCTTCCATCGTCATGTGAAGCTGAACCACTAGTCATGAACATAGGGAAAGACCTTAGCCATTCCTTGCCACTCCGTGTCGTAAATGGCATATTGGCAAGTTTACATTTCTCTTCAGATGATTTAAATGTTTTTTTCAAGGTCATTTTCCTGAACTTTGCCATTTGGGATTGTATGTGCCCTCTACTATGACATTGGGCATCGGCCTTGGCAGACGACGTTGATGGCATGTTATCGTCTATGTCGTGACTAGTGGCAGCAGCTTCAGCACTAGGAGGAAGTGGTTCTTGATCTTTCTCTATTTTATTTTTATCGGAGAAAGTTTGGTCCTCCATTTATGTTATATCGATTTGATATATACGTGCGGCTAAGGCGCACACAAACACAGAAAATATTTTTTTATTTTTGCTGGAGAGTAGTGCACTTTGTGGGTTACACCACCATTTAAGAAATGAGCCAGCCGGCTCTTTATTTATGGGATACAGGCGCACGCTTGGCGCTGCTCCTTTGTTGATGCACGTGTGGCTACTGTGCACACAATTCACAAACACAGAAAAAAAATTTTTATTTGGTTTGGAGTGTACTTTGGGGGTTACAGCACCCTTTAACGGTCAAGCCAGCCGGCCCTTTACTTATGACACAGGCGCACCCTTGGCACTACTTTGTTGATGCATGTGCGGCTACTGCACACACAATTCACAAACACAGAAAATATTTTTTTATTTGGTTTGGAGTGTACTTTGGGGGTTACAGCACCCTTTAACGGTCAAGCCAGCCGGCCCTTTACTTATGACACAGGCACACGCTTGGCACTACTTTGTTGATGCACGTGCGGCTACTGCGCACACAATTCACAAACACAGGAAAAAACTTTTTATTTGGTTTGGAGTGTACTTTGGGGGTTACAGCACCCTTTAACGGTCAAGCCAGCCGGCCCTTTACTTATGACACAGGCGCACGCTTGGCACTACTTTGTTGATGCACGTGCGTCTACTGCGCACACAATTCACAAACAGAAAATATTTTTTTATTTGGTTTGGAGTGTACTTTGGGGGTTACAGCACCCTTTAACGGTCAAGCCAGCTGGCCCTTTACTTATGACACAGGCGCACGCTTGGCACTACTTTGTTGATGCACGTGCGGCTACTGCGCACACAATTCACAAACACAGAAAAAAAAAAATTATTTGGTTTGGAGTGTACTTTGGGGGTTACAGCACCCTTTAACGGTCAAGCCAGCCAGCCCTTTACTTATGACACAGGCGCACGCTTGGCACTACTTTGTTGATGCACGTGCGGCTACTGCGCACACAATTCACAAACACAGAAAAAATATTTTTTTAGCACTTGGGGGGAGCACCCCTGATGGACAGAGCACCCCCTGGACAACACTACAGCACCCCTTTAGGACTGGGACACTGCACAGGACTTTGGAGTGGACACAGCCCCTATGGACAACTGACTGCACAACACAGTCCAGCCAGCCCCTATGGACTTTGAAGTAGTGGACACAGCCCCTATTGACAACAGCAGCACAGCACAACACAGCCTGCCCCTATGGACTTTGAAGTAGTGGACACAGCCCCTATGGACAACAGCAGCACAGCGCAGCACAGCACAGCACAACACTACTCTGCACTACACTACACTACACTACACAGCCCAGCCAGCCCTAACTCCCACCCTCCCTCTTCACTGTCCACAGCCGAGTGAGAAAATGGCGCCGACGTGGGTACCTTATATAGGATCCAAAACCCGCGAGACCCGGAAGGCGGGATGATGACGTTTTGCCTCGATTTCAGATCCGAGTCAGGCGAGAAAAGTCGAGCCTGACTCGGATCGGGGGGGATCGGGGGGGATCGGGGGGGCTCGGGGGGGTTCGGATTTCAGAAATCCGAACCCGCTCACCCCTAAATCACATACTTATCTCATGTATTTCTGCATTCGAGCAGGCTATGGGTATATAGAATACTGTAACCAATGATGCATGGTATCTTTTTATGATTATTTATTGAAGAAATGTCACTTCTAGCAAAAAAACGATTAGCAGTGTTCTGAAAAAGATTATTTATCGTCAGGTCTAGAAGTATATGGTTGGTTGTTTATGATCCGGAAAAGTTGTCACTGATGTATATTGTTGCATAACGGTGGGTTTCGTTCTGATCGAAATGAAATAGTACACCCATGTGACCAATATGAGTGAGTACAAATTAACACACTTTATTTACAAGTAACAAACAAACAATAAACAAACAACATACAAAGTATACTGTATACTCAACTTTTGTCTATGTATTCAGATGACACCTGTAAATCATCATCTTCAGCATAAGATGTACTTCATCTTATCTTCTTCTTATGGGGAGCCCATCGTTTCACAATAATGCCCAGATAATCAATATACATTGGCAGCACTCTACTGCAGTCTCAAGTCTACCATGAGCTAATGGGTCCTTTGTGTACCTCTGGTTTATATACCCTAGTCTGGGGTGTTGGCTTGCCGGATATTAAGCCCATATCAGTTACATACAGTGTTAGGTATCAAGCACTCATTGGTCCAGCATAGCATTGATCAAACTTATCTCTATTGCACATACTCTGTAAGCACTAAGATATTACCAGACAAAGACATACAGTAATGACGTATCCTAATGTCTGGAGATTAACTCTATTTCAAGGCTCCTTTGTATAGAGTCTGAACATCACTGTTAATTACCCATAATGCTTAGCATCTCTACATAGCTTACAATGGAATGTAGCTAACTGATAAGAACATGTAGGCTATGAATGGCTCATTATACTTATAGTTGCAATAGAAATGACAGGTAGAGCTAGGCCTCAAATTATGGCTTATTTGACCCCAAAAGGTAATTTGACCATTCTATGGAAAAACAGCAACTGTAATAAGACAATCTCATTTCAAACCTCAAGAGGCCTAGCAAGGGGTATATGTGTTTGCAACTTATATGCCTATGTAGAAATTAACTATTTAATCCACTGATTACAATTGTTCATTGACTATATTTATCAATTATTGAATTGTTTTAAGATGTTGGAACGCCGGGATGCCGACTGCATCCCTTGAGATAACTATACCAGTATTAGAATGCATTTGGGATCACACAATTAATCTTATTTATATCTGTATAATAATAGGATCATATTTAATAATAAAAATTTCACCTTCCTTTTTGGACTCGCATTGGAATGGTGACTTTTTTACTCTTAAAATGTACCAACTTGTCTAATTATCACCCTGTCTGTGAAAGAATTGTTCCCTATTCGTCACAAAGCGTGAGACTCTTTGACAAGGAACTAGGAGTAAAGACCCCTACACACTACACAATAGATTTCAACACATCGGAATGACAAATCGTTAAGATATGTGTAGTGAGTATGCAGTACATCGTGTAGTGCGCGCTCCCGTGGGGTCGTCAGCCTCATCACCTGATCTTGTGTGCAGCATGTAAGATCAGGCAATGCGGCAGACGATCCCATGCAGCGCTATATAGGAGGGCCAGCATATCAGGTGGTCGGGCACCAGATCACACAGTGTGTATGGACCGCCCGGTATGTTGGCCCTTTGGCGCTGGGATCGTCGGCGATAACGCTGAGTACGCACATCGTTTAGTGTGTACCCAGCAAAAGACCCAACAAAGAGTCTTTCTTTTTGCTTTTAATGGTGATATAGTGTGCATAAACAATTCTATACATAGAATATATGTATATGCATACACAAATGCTTGTACATAGAATACATATACATCGTATACACATACATACATACATATACATAGCATACACATACTATACATATACATAATATACACATATACATAATATACACACACACACACATACATATACATAATATACACATACATACACACACATACATATACATAATATACACATACATACATATACATAATATACACACACATACATATACATAATATATACATATACACACACACACATACATATACATAATATACACATACATACATATACATAATATACACATACATACACACACACACACATATATACATATAGAGCGTTTATTCTGTATACATAGTATATATAATAATAATAGTCATTTTTAATTTTGTTTAAACATTTTATTTGAAAACAATTATGAGCTGTTATATTGTATATTTAAATATTTTGCAATGTCTCAGGCTAGATTTGGCATATTCTACAAGGAGAAAAAAAAGTGCATTTTAAAGGTTAAGAAAAATTGAAAAAGGAAAAAAACCTAATATTTCTATAACAATTTTTTTCAGATTCTTCTCTATCTAACATACATCAAAGACAGCAGTATCAAGGTATAAACATTACTGAATTTCCAAACACGCTCTAATGAAACAGCCTGCTTTGTAGGCAGAAACAATACTTGTCATGATAAAAAGAAGAAATCTCATTAAAAGCATACCTAATTTTAGTTCGGACAATGAAAGCTTAATTGTATTTCCATGTGTTTAATGATGTACCAAAGGAAATGGTCAGGGGTGGCTCGAAGGGCAGGCTGACAGCAGGACCGTCACCTGGAGCGCAGTAGTCTGGAAGGGTGCAGCCGCAGTCATCACCGTCGGCCTCTCTCGTTCTCATTGTCATTTTTCTGAGTGATCTGGGTCGGGCCCATAGACACTCAAGGTACAAGAGCCGGAGAGCGCTGCACAGCAGAAGGCAGCTGTGACAGATGCAGCAGGAGGTGGAGAAGGGATGAGAGTAATGCTGGGCACACACTACATGATGTGTACCCAGGGCCGGCGCTACCACTAGGCAAACTTAGGCAGCTGCAGGGCGCCGCTGGATTGATGTGTAGTGTGGACCAGACATAAGTGCAGTCCGCACTACACTACTAGTAACAAACACACAGCCGCCGGCGCCGGCAGCTGTGTGTTTGTTTTAGCAGCCGAAGACAGTCAGCCAGACTCTCATCGCCTGCTGCGCCTACTGCCGGAGCCGGGCTGGAGCTCACTCATGAGCTCCGTTTTCTGGCTCCCGCAGTGGGTGATGGGAGAGACATCATGCAGAGTGGGCCGGCCCGAGGGGAGAGAGGAGCGAACGCCTGAGCAGGGATTAAGGTAAGTGGAGTTTTTTTGTTTTTTTTACGTGGGTGTCTGTCTGGCCCTGGGATCACTGCTGGGGGGGACTACTACTGGGGGGCACTGCTGGGTTGGGACTACTACTGGGGGCACTGCTGAGGGGGGACTACCACTGGGGGCACTGCTGGGGGACTACTACTGGGGGCATTGCTGGGTTAGGACTACTACTGGGGGCACTGCTGGGGGGGACTACTACTGGGGGCACTGCACTGGTGGGACCACTACTGAGGGCACTGCATAGGTGGGGATTACTGCTGGGGGGGACTACTATTGGGGGCACTGCATAGGTGGGGACTACTGCTGGGGGCACTGCATAGGTGGGGGCTACTACTGGGGGCATTGCTGGGGGAGGACTACTACTGGGGGCACTGCTGGGGGACTACTACTGGGGGCATTGCTGGGTTAGACAACTACTGCGGGCACTGCTGGGGGGACTACTACTGGAGGCACTGCTGGGGGGAACTACTATTGGGGGCACTGCTGGGGGAACTACTATTGGGGGCACTGCTGAGGGGACTACTACTGGGAGCACTACATCGGGTGAACCACTACTGGGGGCACTGCACCGGGGGGTTAGTACTGGGGGCACTATATAAGGAGGAATACTACTGGGGGCATTATATAAGGGGCACTATATAAGGGGACCACTACTGGGGGCACTGTATAAGGGGCACTGTATAAGGGGCACTACTGGAGGTACTGCATAAGGGCTTGTGTAGCTATCCGAGGGGGGTGGGCGCAAGGTTGAAGAAATGCTTAGGGTGCCAAGAAACCTTGCACTGGACCTGTGTGTACCAGGCATGACATCGCCGGCGAAAGAATCCTGAATGCGGCAAGTGCATACATACTTGCCGGTGATGGGTCCGAGGCAGTGTTGGACTGGGGTATAAAGGGCCCACCAGGGAAACCAATGGTTGTGGCCCACCTAGTAAGTGTAACATGTAGCAATACAATGCGCCATTGGAGGACTGTAAAATAAATCATCTACCTATATAGGGACTGATTCAGATATGTAAGCAATGGCGATTTGTACGCAGCTTGATCGATTTTTTGCTAATGCTCTTGTTTCAAAGTCACACTGCGCACTGCGCACACTCATTCACGGAGTGAGTGACAGGAAGTTATCATTTGGGGGAGGCAACGGGGGGTGGTTAGAAAAACGCAGGTGTGTCTGGCCGTTTAAACACTGTTACATGGGCGTGTATAAATTAGCCATTACGATCACATACGCAGCATGAGAGCTCTCTGCATGTCAGGAGAGCTGCTGTATTTGAGACAGGTCAGACCTGCCGCAAGGCTGGTCGATGTGTGTTGATGTAAGCGATTTTTACGCTGGTAAGCAACATCGGACGCATATGAGAAGGCCGCAGTGGACATCCCTATGCTCCGGTAAGCTTTAGAACTATTAGTATATTTTTACAGCTGTGATTGCATTATCATCCATCTCTGAATTGTTCGCGACGGGCCCGACATGGGTGCTGGCATTGGCAAGTACATACACACTTGCCGATGCCGGCAGCGACGGACCGATGGTGGGGGTGTGGTAGTGGGGGCCATGCTGCGTTTGGCAGCATAGCATCTCTAGCGACAGAACCCTGAATGCGGCAAGTGCATACATACTTGCCGGTGATGGGTCCGAGGCAGTGTTGGACTGGGGTATAAAGGGCCCACCAGGGAAACCAATGGTTGTGGCCCACCTAGTAAGTGTAACATGTAGCAATACAATGCGGCATTGGAGGACTGTAAAATAAATCATCTACATATATAGGGACTGATTCAGATATGTAATCAATGGCGATTTGTACGCAGATTGATCGATTTTTTGCTACTGCTCTTGTTTCAAAGTCACACTGCGCACTGCGACATCCTCAGATCTTTCTGCATGTACAAAAGTTCTGAGGATGCGACGGACGAACCGCGGGAGCGAGCATCACCATCGTGGGTACACACTGCACGATTTCAGCATTTTGTTGTTCCGATGCGTTGTAATCGGCCAAATTGTTTAAAAAAACTAGTGTGTTCCAGCAATAGTGTTCAGTCAGTAATACTCTAAAGGTCAAAAACATAAAATATTAAGTCACACTATAAAGGCAACACAGGTTCCAAAAGTTAATATAAAGCAAACACATATGGAAACATGACCTGAAGTACAGTATGCTGTACAATTCATTTTCAGCTGCACTAGGAGCCTCTTTTGTCTCCTCCATTATGGAACTGACAGTCCTATGGAGGTCTGCAGGGTTTATTAAATTGCTTACTGCCTCCCACTGCAGCTGCTACCAGAGATTTTTTAAATCTATGTGACCACTGCAACTACAGTAGAAGCCTTGGAAAGCGGAGATACACTGTAAAACTGTTGTTTTTATCCTAATTTGCCTGCCTTGCCAGCCATGGCCCTCATTCAGAGCCACTCGCTAGCGGCAGTACGCTCGTTCCGAGCGATGTTCGCACATCTGCGCATGCGTACGGTTTTTAGTACGCATGCGCGAACCAGTCAGTGCGGCTGAAAATCGTTTGTACGCAATATAGCGAATGCCTGCTATTTTGAGTGACAGAATGAGGCGTATGTGGGTGGTAACAGGGGAAGGTGCTTGAAAACGGGGAGTGGAGATCAGAACGCAGGCGTGCTTAAAGGTCAAAACAGGCGTTTTATGGGTGTGCATAATTAATCCAGCAGCGTCATTGACCACGTCACTTGATTTTTTTTAACTCAGAACTGCTCGCAAAATAGCGGTTGAAAAAACCAACCACAAGAATAGCGAGCAGTTCATATCCTGTTCGATGTACTCGATTAATCTAATAAATAGTGGACATGACGTATGGTGCGAGCGGCCAGGGGGCGTTTTTAACAAATAAACGAGCGTATGTTTTGCTCGCTCGTTCAGACTTAGAGGTGTGAACAGACTGCAATGTGCGAACGGATCATTTGAATAGCCACCCCTTGTTTTTGAACGAACGAACGCAAATAGCGAACGGCTCTGAATGAGGGCCCATGAATGAGTAGACACATGTCACTGTCACCACCACTGTTCTCTTTTGGCGAATCCACCCCCCATCCTGGACTTGTAGCTCCGCCCACTCTCGGGTGGGCGGGGTCAAATGTAAAGCACTTCACCACAACAACCCTACTGGCCAGGGAGCAGCTGCACAGCACCTATATTAATGCAATGGTGCAAGCTACCACTACTAATGGTGCAAGCTGGTGCCAGCCGATGAATGATTCTAAAGTGTCAGTCTGTCTCCACCACTAATCAGTGAGCTTGGCCCCTCCCACCCGTGGGAGGGGTGGAGCTACAACTCCAATGTTTCCAGCCCGCAGAGCAGTGGTGGAGACAGTCTGAGAGCTATTTCACATTTGTCGGTTTTGGCCGGGTGGCAAGAAGCCGACCGGTTTTTAGCCGGCTGTGAAATATAGTAATGCAGGGAATCTGCTGGCTCCTTTCACATGGCACGGTCGCCGTGTTACAGCCGGAAATATCTACTGTGCAGGACGGCTGCCATGCTGTGCCGTCCCTGCATGCCAGTGGTGTAAAGGAAACAAATGTCACCTTTCACACACACTGGCTTCTGCCGGCCGGGCTTGTGCAGCGGCTGCTGCTGCGCATGCCCAATTGTTTGTTTTTTTAAAAAAAAAACCATACAAAGCGGCTCAAAGTCGCTGCTTGTGAAAGGCACACAGTGCCTGGAAAAACCTGGATGGCTACCGCCCAATTCATGCCTGGACGGTCAAAACCGGCAGGTGTGAAACTGGCCTGACACTTGAGAATCATTCACCGGCTGGCAGCAGTTTGCACCATTACGTTAGTGTAAGTGCAGCTGCTCCTGCCCAGCAAAGCTGTGAATGAAGTGTTGCGGGCTTGGATCCGCCCACCCGCGGAAGTGGGCATAGCTACAAGTACAGGGGCCTACCCATGATTTCCCCGACTTCCCAGTGGCCCAGTCTGAGCCTGGTCCCAGGCATGGGAGCTACGAGTCATGCTGCATTCAGTAGCATCATTAGTGACATCCCCCATTAACGAGAGTGCTTTTTACTCTTATATTTTATGGTCACTGGGAATGTACAACTGTAGTTGTTTTTCATATGTGATATATGCCATTACACTTTGTTAAAATTTGGAGATAATTCTTATTCCCTGCTTCCTATTAAAGGTTACAAAAACAACATATAATTGTGACACATTGCTCCACTTGTATCATATAAGGGGATTTCTCTGTTTTAGATTTATGGTCATGAGATATGCACTATCGTATTTGCATTCTATACTGGACATACTGTATGTTGATATATTTTGCTATAGTTCCATTTGGATGTAATTAATTTTCCTAGTGTGGTACCCCAGACCCTGGGAGTACCACTTAAGCTAAAATAACTGTATATGTCTCAAATGTTTATGTATGACCACATATGTAGAAAATTGTACATTTCACTATATTTAAATTGGTCCAGCTACTGTTATGGTTGTATTTGATATTTAATGTCATTGACTGCACTTCCCTCTTAGAGAAGAGGATGATGGTTTCATCCAGCTAGCTCAGAACTGGGGCATGGGACAAGGACTCTCCCACTGGACTTTAGAGGGGAGCCCTGCATGCCCTTGAGTGACCAGTAAACTGAATTTAAGTAGCCTGGCAGAAGTTTTATAAAGAGCGGGGCTGACAGTTGGAAGAGTCCGGTGATGTAACAGTCAGTGAGGGAACCTGCGCTGCAGAGGTTACCTGGGTGTGTGTTCCCCCGGCTGTCTGTGAGGGGGGCAGTAGCGCAGAGACACCGGACCGGCAGCGGCTGTGTAAAGGTGCCCACACACATACCGATCTGCACACGATCCCACAATGTGTGGGATTTCCCCTGAACTCTCCCCCGGCAGCTCCCCGGCAGCTCCTACACACGATTTGAGACAGGTCACTGAGGAGAGTGAACGGACACCTGTAATTATAGTGTTTATTTTGACTTGCTATTTCGCCACAGCATATCATTGTGATTATTAAACATTTCACATTTACATCAGTAATTTGCTTATTGTTTTAAGATTATTCTTTTATGTATGTGAATGTTTTGTGTTATTGTGAGTATAGTCTGTTTACACCACAGTGACCATAATTTTGGTCATTTTAGTTTTACACAATAAAGATTACATTTTATTTACAAGATAAAGGTGCATACACAATGGACGATATGTCCAGTGAGTGACATCGGCAGTGGCGGGCCCAGTTGGGGTGCCGGCATCGGTAAGTGCATACACACTTGCCGATGCCGGAAACGACGGCAGGATGGGGGGAGGGCGGCGCCATGCTGCATTCGTCAGCATTGCATCACTAACGATATCTCCAGATTGAGCTGCATGTTCAGACGACTGGGGATATCGTTAATGACCCACGGGGGGGCGCATCGTCCATCGTTTACTGCATACAAACTGATCGATATGAATGATTTAACGTTCAACGATATCGTTATCGTTCACAATTATCGTCCAGTGTGTATGTGGCTTAAGATTGAGATCCCCAATAAGCAAGAGTACTTTTTTCTTTTTGCTTGTGTACATTTCCTACACCAGAGTTCCCCTTTTACTTGGTTCATAAGATATGATAGAAAGGTGTCAGAACACACAGCGCATCGCAGCTTGCTGCATATGGGTCAACGTACTCACAGACCGGTCAGACTACCCATGCTGATCCCCGTCCAATGGCAAAAGCGCCTACAATGGAAACGTGAGCGTCAGAATTGGACCATGGTGCAGTGGAAGAAGGTGGCCTGGGCTGCTGAATAACATTTTATTTTACATCGTGTAGATATCCGGGTGAAATGTGCGTCATTTACCTGTGGAAGGAGATGGCACCATATGGGAAGAAGGTAAGCCGGCAGTGGGATGCTCTGGGCAATGTTCTGCTGGGAAACCTTAGGTCCTGGCATTCATGTGGATGTTACTTTGACATGTACCACCTACCTAAACATTGTTACAGACCAAGTACACCTCTTTTTGGCAACGGTATCAGAATTGATTCAATAATTAAATAATGAACTCACTGACCAGCAGTTTAAATGTAAAATGACACTCTACATTTAATGCTCAGGTTGTGTCAGTAATAAGAACTGCAAAAACTACAAACAAGGTCATATTAATACAAATATATCAATAGTATGCAGTGGTGCTTGTCATCCAACAATCAATTATATAAAACCCCACTACCCTAAAGTTTTTCTTGAAGTCTTCTTTACAACCGTGTTTGAATAAACAGGTCTGTATATACATAAAATGAAGACAAAAAAAATAACACAAATTTGTGTAATACAGTTTGAGCTGAATTATATCCATGATATATAAACCTGTCCACAAATAAAAATGCATGCAATCACATAACCTCACCACCATGTATACGGTATATGGAGAATTAATGGAGATGTGTCCTGCGGTGAGAGACTGCCTGTGGCCAGTGGAAGGTGTCTTCATCCAGGAGGAGAGAGGGGATAGGATCAGCAAAGCATGGCCCCATTTATTATCTCACTGCAAATGTTTCCTCTATTCTCTGTTAGGAGTCCCATCCTATTGTTCATAGAAATGTCATTATTTATTTGTTCATCGGAAAATTAAAGGTTTTATGCCATGAGCTGTTTCTCTCTCGGAATCCATTTCCTTAATATGGTGTAAACCTGGATGAATGAGGATAGCCGACTAACAAAGGGAGGAAGCAATTACTCCAGTTCGGCTTGAAAGACCCTGATTAGCTCCTTTACCTTTTAAGTCCATGAATGCTATACTGAGGGGACATCCCCATTAATTCTCCACATGGTGGCGGAGGTTCTGTGATTGCACACTGCTCAATTCTCTTACAGGTATCAAGTCAGACAGAGCCACGTGAGTAAATTTTGACTTTTATTTTTTAATGAGAAATAAATATTAGACTTTTGCAGAGTAATGCATCTTGTTGGGAAGTCCAATAAATTATATTTTATTTTTATTGTTAATCAAGTGGTATATGACTATAGCGATTAGTTTTCAGGGCATTAATGTCAGGGTATTTCTATATAGTGGTGAACAGTAAAATGGCCTCATAACATCATTGGTTATTTTTTGTTTCCATTGTTGGATTGCCCTATGTTTACTGTGACATACAGTATAACGATGTACTGTACCTTTTGGCATAACATTTTACTGTGGGCACTACCATCTGGCATAATGTAAATTTTAGGTACTACTGTTTTTTGGAGAAGGCATACATGGAGGCAGACGAACAACTAAACCCCACCCACGCTGCATTAAAAATTTATTATTGCATCAGTTTCCAACTGGAAATGGCCACACCACTGTGCATGGCATTGCCCAATCTATAGTAACTGGGCTTGAGAGATTTCTCAGCTGCCTAGGGTGTTGGATCTAGAACCAAAATGTCTAGTTTTGCATATAATTTCAACATTACATTAAATCCAATCCACAGGACCACAGATGTGTTTTCATTTGATTTTTAAACATTTGTTACACGGTCATAATTACATTATAAAATACACGGCTCACTCCACCTACAGAAAAATTGTGTATGCAATCATTTCAGGGTGGATTTAACAGCTTATGCCATCATTAAGATCATTTTATGGTTGGAAATTTACTTAAAGCTGCCCCAATCCCCAATTATGTGCAGTTATTCCTAAGTTAAAAGTTATGTGTGCTATCCTGGTATGGACCCTGATTTAATTAACTGATCAGACCAGTGGCGTATCTATAATGGGTACAGTGTGTGCGGGGCGCACGTGCCCCCGGGTCCAGGGTTACCCCACACCGCACACACTGCACCCATATTATTTTAAACTTACCTGCCGGTGAACCCACGTTGGGTGTCAGCGCTGCTCAGGACACCGGAAAATGGGCGCCGCCGCCATTTTTCCGGTTTTCTGCGCATGCGCAGTAGACTCCGGGCACACTCTAGTGCCCGGAGTCTACCAAGGCTCCGGTGGCTGGCTAGCCGCGTCAGTCGGCTGCCGGCCACTGGGGAGAGAGGAGGGGGCCTTGCACGGGTAGTGCACACGGGCCCCCTCCTCTCTTAAGACTCCCCTGGACCAGACAGTTATCAGAGACTTGTTTATGACCTCACTAGAGTTGGGCGGGTACAGGTGATAAAAGGTATGGGAGTATTTTGTTATATGTCAGACTTTGGGGATCAATCTTCTTGAGAGGCTGCACATTCATTTTTATAGCTGTGCCCCCAGCACAGAATAGGCTGCGTGTTATATTCTGTAAGTTTTATCCTTTTTATTTGAAATTAAAGTATGTTTGTCTATGTAATCAGTGACCCTTTTTCTTTATATAATTTCAATAACTGAACATTGTACTTTGTTTTGTAAAGAAAGTATTTTTATTAGTCTATTTCATATATTCTGAATAAACCATTCTTTGAGTAAGCCATAGATCTCTAAGGTTACACTATAACTTATTATTTGCTAGAAGCAGGAGGAGACCAAACTAATCGTGTGGCAGTTTGTCACAGAGCATGCACAATTGTGATAGAGTGTTTGAGGATCTGTGCCCCTTTGCATTTACCACCAGTATTGACAGTAAAGATAAGTGTATGGTACAACAGGCAGAGAGATATAATATTCAATGTATTATATTCGGCTCTGCCCTCGCTATATGACGATGTGGGGAACTGCGCAGTCCTAGACCTTACACTAGCGTGACAGAGTCATACTTGCCGACAATCCGCTCCAGCCTTCCGGGAGGGAGCTGATTGTCGGCTAACAGCAGGGGGGGGGGGGGCAGTCATTGGGGGCGGAGCCGTGGGCGGGCCAGCCAGTTGGTGGTACATTGGGGGTGGATCGCATCATCGTGACTCCGCCCCTCTTCACAATGCTGTTATTTTTGGCATTGTGAAGCAGGGGGCGGGGGCCGCAATGACGCGATTCACCGCGAATCGTGTCACCAGCTCCCCCGCTGCGGGGATTTCTAGTCTTTTCAGGGGGGAGGACGGGAGGGTCGGAGGCTTCCGGGAGGCTTGCCTGCCTTTCTGGGGGTCCCGGGAGCGGCACCCGAAAATCGGGAGGCTCCCGGCCAAATCGGGAGGGTAGGCAAGCCTGGACAGAGTCAAGGTGAATAATTTACTGCCTCAGATTATAGTCAGAGTGCAAACTCAGGGATACCTACTGGGGTCCCTGAAACTAGTAAACACACTTTAACACAAATAATCCATTAAAAATAACATCGGCAAACAGACCTGTACACACACCTTCTACCAGGGGTTTTCTTTGCAGCAATGTCAACAATGACTGCAGCATGCAGGAGTGGTGGAGCCAACATTAACTTCATAGTACACTATTCTGCTAGAACAGGGGGTTCTCAACCACTATACCTAGGTACACACTATAAGATTATGGGCCTGATTCAGACCCGGACGCTAAGCCGCAAATGCATGCTATAGCCGATAGTCGCACGTCTGCGCATGCGTCAATATGCGCATGCGCAAGTCACTCACTGCGCTCGGGAATTGTGCGCTTGTAGTACACAGACTGGACGCTACTTTGAGTGACAGAATGTGCCGTTTGTGGGTGGTAACAGGGGAAGGTGCTTGTGAATGGGGGTGTGGTACAGGCATGTCTGGGCATCTAAATGGCGTTTTATGGGTGTGCATAATTAGCATGGAGGCATCATTGTACACGTCACTTGGTTGTATTTTAGCCTGCAGTGATCGCAGTGCTTGCGGTGGGGTAGGGTCGACCTCAAGGGCTGCGTGCAGCTCCGATGGCTCACAATGGTTCTGATTAATCATACACTTCCTGGAGATGACATGTGTTAAGAAAGAAAAGTGCGTGTCTTTATACCGGCGTGCGTTCGCTCTGCCATCGCTCTCTAAGACATAGAGGACGTCCTTACACCAGACAGTGCAATCGCTGAATTTGCATACCAGGCCCATTTTGGCTGCGAGAGAGCACAGCTTAGTGTCCGGGTCTGAATCGCCCCCTATGTCCAATCTGGCTGGTTGGAATGAAAACCTGGTAGTGTATGGGAGCAAAAGACAATAGACCATTTGCTCCCAAGCACTGGAAAATGTACAAAAACAGTCATCTGGACAAATTGGCTAAGTCAAACAGATTTAACCAATTTGTCTGAATGGATGATTTTGTCTGTGTTCCAGGTTTGTGTACAAGACTGAATCAGGCCCATACTACTCAGGGTGAATAAGAAGCTCATAGCAGAGAGGCCTCTACAGTCTTATTCCAAGTTCTCCTGTTCAGGTCTGTTCGCAGCAGCAACAGCAGAGGGCAGATGAGCTGGGAGCACAGGAATGCAAAATCTCCCAATTTACCTCATCTTATTCAGCCCAGGTTTTCATGTTTTGTGACTGGATTTGTAATGACCTAACTCATAACCCACACTCTCTAAAATGAGAAGTTTCATACATTTCTATACTCTTGTATGCAGTGGCGTAACTAAGGTATTTGGAGCCCAGGGTAAGTTAAAAACGAGGACCTCCCCCCCAAGTAGATGCGTGCCAAAAAAGTGGGCGTGGTCACATGGCAACATGACACACCACTGTTTCTCATCACTCTGGGAACATTCCATTCCATATGCACCTTAATGCCCCAAGTAGTAGTGCACCTCTTGCAATGCCCACTGTAGTTGTGCCCCTTATGCAGTGCCCCCAGTAGTGCCACTTATTCAGGTGCCGCAGGTCATGGTCCCCCTATGCAGTGCCCCTTATACAGTGCCCCCAGTAGTGCTCCCCCCTATGCAGTTCCCCTTATATAGTGCACCCAATAGTAGTCCCCCTTATGCAGTGCCCCCAGTAGTAGTCCCCCTTATACAGTGCCCCAGTAGTAGTCCTATGCAGTGCCCCCAATAGTGGTCCCCCTTATACAGTGCCCCAGTAGTAGTCCCCCTATGCAGTGCTTCGAGTAGTGGTCTCACCTATACAGTGCCCCCTGTAGTAGTCCCCCCTATGCAATGCCTCTTATATAGTGTCCCAGTAGTAGTCCTCCCTATGCGCCTCCCCCAGTAGTGCCCCCTATATAATGCCCCCAGTAGTAGTCCCCCTCTATGCAGTGCCCCTTATATTGTGCCCCCAGTAGTAGCAGCCCCTATGCAGTTCCCCTTATATAATGCCCCCAGTAGTAGTCCCGCATATGCAGTGCCCCACAAAGACACGCACCAAAAATAAAACACTTACCTGGATCCCCACTCCTGGGCCCACCACCACTGTCTACTCCTCCGTCCTCCCGGGCCAGCCACTGCTCCCACTGCGGGAGCCGGAAGATGGAGCTCATGAGTGAGCTCCAGCCCGGCTCCGGCAGTGGACGCAGCAGTCAATTACAGACTGTCGACTCTCATTGGCTGCCAAAACAAACACACTGCCGCTGGGTAGTACGAGTGTACTAGCCAGCGGCGGTGTTTGTTATTGAGTAGTGCGGTCCACACTACACTGACCAGTGTCCTGGACCGCAACCAGCGGTCCGATGGAGCAGGGCACGACCCCCCCCAGATATGCCACTGCTTGTATGCTCCTCATCCTCAACATTTCACTTATATTTCTATTGATGAAACTCAATCTTAAATTGATAGACTCCTCCACTGCCACAAAAAAAAAATACAAACAATTGATTCAGCCAACAAAGCATGACGGGGATAGTACATAGGTCAGCATATGTGAATCCCATTATGCTTATACTTATTTTTGATCATTTATGCCCTGTTCATCCATGTGTTCTTATATATAGGAAACTATGGGCCTGATTCAGACCCACTCGCGAGCGGCTGTCCGCTCGCAAGTGGGTCGATGTTGTGCACTGTGCATGCGCACGACGGCGGGAGCTCCGTCGTGCGCATGCGCCAGACGCGACGAGCGAAGGACTTTCCTTCGCTCGTTGTGTCTGATCAAAGGGGGCGTGCTATCGATGTTGATTGACAGCACGCCCCTTTGGTGGGAGTGCCGGGGGCGTGCCTCCCTGACGGGAGCGTTCCCAAGGGAACGCCTACCGTCAGAAGCCGGCCCACTGACATCACTAGTGATGTCAGTGGGAGTGATTTTGGCTCTGATAGAGCCAAAATCACTCCGGGCCTTGCGGTTGAAAACCTCAACCGCAGGCTCCGGCTCGCAGTGGCGATGGTCGCGATGGTCAAGACCATCGCGGCCATCAAACTGCACGCTCATATAGGCTGTGGGTGGTGACCCACAGCTATACGAACGTCCAGGAGGATGCTCCATTATTATGGAGGGCGGCCCTCATTCAGAGCGTGCGCTCTGCTCAGAGCATACGGCTCTGAATGAGTGCCAATGTTAGTTTAGTACTGTATCACTTTAAAATATTTTCAACATTAATATTCTGGAAATTAGTCAGAACAGGTGTGGTATGTTAGATCAACATGAGCATGGTCAACATTGATCTTGACATAATAGAATGCCGACCTAACGTCCCTGGTGGCCCAGCCGTCACTTACCTGGTCCCAACAGCTGCAGTGCCTACAGTGCGGCTTCCGGGTCCCAATGGTCATGTGACCATCGCTTCCTGTGCAATCGTCGGACGGCATGGTTATTTAGGAGAGTATTTTCCCCCTATGCCTAATCCTAAACCCCCCACCAGCCTGAGCCTGACCTCCCACAGCAGCCCCTAACCCTAATCGTAGGCATTCTGAAATAGCGACATTTCACATGCCAACATCGTGCACCATGACGACATTCTAATATGAACATGGTACCTGTCCATAATGTGACTGGATCCCGGTCAGAACATGCCAAACCTAACTGTCCAGCTGGAAACCAGACAAGAGAATTCCTAGAATGCAGATCGTGACTAGATTAAGTCAGAAGTTGTGGAGAATATAAATACACATGCATATTATATACAACTGGAAACAGCGGCACCATCCTCTTCAGGGTACCCTGAAGACTAGGGGCCATATTCAATTTGGCTGTGAAAAGTTGGAATTTGCGATAAATTATCGCCGATGTCATTTTCGCATGTTTCAATTATCCCCGTATTCAATTACAAAGACATTTCGCCGGTGCAAAAAGTCTTTGTAAAAAAACGGGGATATGTTTTCATCAGCCTTTAGCTGGCGAAAAAAAGTGCAGAATTGGGGTTTAGGGGTGCAGGATTTAAAAAAATAGCCTGCACCCCTGGGAATGGCCCATAAAAACGATCTGTGTTAAAAAAAAAGTGAAAAAAACAAAAAAATATTTAAAATTTTGGGGTGAAAAAAACAAAACAAAAAAAACTAACAAAAAAAAAAACACTTCTAAAATAGCTAAAATTTAAATCGAGAGGGGTTCCCTTGTATATGGCAGGTGTTCTCTTCTTTGCCACAGTAACGGCAGGTGCAATTTTGCATAATTTAAAAAAATTACTTTAGGGACTTAAAATTATGCTTACCCCCATTCTTCATGTACCCCATATTTGATAGACTTTTTGGGGGGGAAAAATAACTAGTCCTAAGTGCTATTCCTCACCACTTCTTCATAACCGCAAATATGCACCTGCCGCAGCTATTACAAACCCTGATTTCCTTCAGCAGGCAAAAATGGGGGTACCCATAGTGATCCCCCATGTCTGGACATCTTTAGGGGGGTTCCAGGCAGATTTCCCGAAAATTCAAGTTTTTTTTTCGTAGATCCAATTTCGCCGGGTCCCGTTTTCGCTCCTTTTAAATTGAATATGGGGATAAGCGGGGACGTGCCCGATACTTTATCCCCACTCTAACCTCCGATGTGGAGGGAAAAGTCCAGCATGGACTTTTCACTCCCATACTGAATATGGCCCAATGCATTAAAGCATCGAAACGTTGGCAGATGAACCCTGCATCTGTGTGCTGCTTTATGACAGAGTGCTGCCATTTTCAGTTCTGTAAAATTATATATATATATATATATACATATATATATATATATATATATTAGGGGTGTGCACCGGACACTTTTCGTGTTTTGTGTTTTGGTTTTGGATCTGGATCTTTCTTCGTGTTTTGGATCTGGATTGGTTTTGCCAAAACCACCCTTCCGTGTTTTGGGTTCTGGGTTTTGTGTTTTGGATCTGGATTTTTTCTTAAAAAATAAAAAAAACCCGCTAAAATCACATAAATGGGCCTTTTTTTGTTCCTACGCTATTAATAACCCCAATAACATTAATTTCCACTCATTTCCACTCTATTCTGAACACCTCACACCTCACAATATTGTTTTTAGGCCAAAAGGTTGTACCGAGGAAGCTGGATGACTATGCTAAGCGACACAAGGGGGCGGCACAAACACGTGGCCCATCTAGGAGTGGCACTGCAGTGGCAGACAGGAAGCCAATCAGCGTTATGGTGCCCATTTGCATGTAGCACGAACCCGGGAGATCCGTGCTACATGCATCTGTGTGATTGGCACAGAGCAATGACAGGTCCGTGAGACCCGTCTGTGCTGCTGTGGTAAAAAAAAAAAAAAAAACCTGTGTAAAAAAAGAAAAAAATGGCGTGCACCCCCCCAAAAAAGAGCAACCAGCCCCGGGCATTAGTAACCCAGTGCTGGGTGTGCTTAAATACAGGGGACAAACGACGTAGGGGTCCCCTGTACTTAAGCACAACCAGCACCGGGCTAGTCAGAACCAGCGCTGGTTGCCAAAATACGGGGGACAAACGACGTAGGGGTCCCCTGTATTCTGCGCAACCAGCTCTGGGCTCTGATCCGGTCCTGGTTCTGGAAATATAGGGGACAAAAAATGAGTAGGGTTCCCCTGTATGTTCCAGAACCAGCACTGGACTTTTTCTAGCGGGGGGCTGATGCCACAGCCAGGGGAGCCCTTTCACCGGGCCCCCCAGCCGCAGCATCAACCCTGACCGCTAGTCAGCCCAGGCCGGGGATCCCTGGAGAGCTGGGGACCCCCCCAATAAAGGGGTCACCCTCTCCAGGGCACCCCAGGCCCAGGCTGATAGCCCGGGGCTATCCCCGCCACCCCTGGTGGCGGTGGGTGGCGGGTTGATTGTGTGGTGTGGTGTAAATAAAGAATATCAAACATTGTCTTTACAAGTAGAACTGCAAGTCCCAGCTAGCCTGCCCCGCATGCTGGTACTTGGAGAACCACAAGTACCAGCATGCAGGGCATTAAGGGCCCACTAGTACCTGTAGTTCACCTGTAAAAAAAATGTTTAAAAAAACACAGGACACACACACCGTGACAGTATAAGTTTATTAAACATACATACACACACACACATGTACACATACTCACCTATGTAACCTGTAGCATCGGTCCACTTGTCCGGTAAAGTATCCCTAGGGGACCTGTGAAAAAAAACATACTCACCATCTCCTATGCGAGGTTCTGTCCTCTTCGTTCCAAAGTAGGCATCCCCGGACTTGGCAAAAAAAAAAAACGAAAACGCGATCCACGAACTTAGTACCGTTCTATAGAACGGTACTTCCCGAATGAGAGCTTAGCGGCGGGGTATCACCATGGAAACCCCGCTGCTAAGCGTTCATTGGCTGAGAGAGGTCATCTCCCGTCTCTCAGCCAATGAACGGCTCCCTCCATTGTAGTCAATGGTGGGAACCGCAGGGTAAACTTTAATAACCTTGCGGCTCCCAGCATTGACTACAATGGAGGGAGCCGTTCATTGGCTGAGAGAGACGGGAGATGGCCTCTCTCAGCCAATGAACGCTTAGCAGCGGGGTTTCCATGGTGATACCCCGCCGCTAAGCTCTCATTCGGGAAGTACCGTTCTATAGAACGGTACTAAGTTCGTGGATCGCGTTTTCGTTTTTTTTTTTTGCCAAGTCCGGGGATGCCTACTTTGGAACGAAGAGGACAGAACCTCGCATAGGAGATGGTGAGTATGTTTTTTTTCACAGGTCCCCTAGGGATACTTTACCGGACAAGTGGACCGATGCTACAGGTTACATAGGTGAGTATGTGTACATGTGTGTGTGTGTATGTATGTTTAATAAACTTATACTGTCACGGTGTGTGTGTCCTGTGTTTTTTTTAAACATTTTTTTACAGGTGAACTACAGGTACTAGTGGGCCCTTAATGCCCTGCATGCTGGTACTTGTGGTTCTCCAAGTACCAGCATGCGGGGCAGGCTTGCTGGGACTTGCAGTTCTACTTGTAAAGACAATGTTTGATATTCTTTATTTACACCACACCACACAATCAACCCGCCACCCACCGCCACCAGGGGTGGCGGGGATAGCCCCGGGCTATCAGCCTGGGCCTGGGGTGCCCTGGAGAGGGTGACCCCTTTATTGGGGGGGTCCCCAGCTCTCCAGGGATCCCCGGCCTGGGCTGACTAGCGGTCAGGGCTGATGCTGCGGCTGGGGGGCCCGGTGAAAGGGCTCCCCTGGCTGTGGCATCAGCCCCCCGCTAGAAAAAGTCCAGTGCTGGTTCTGGAACATACAGGGGAACCCTACTCATTTTTTTCCCCTGTATTTCCAGAACCAGGACCGGATCAGAGCCCAGAGCTGGTTGCGCAGAATACGGGGGACCCCTACGTCGTTTGTCCCCCGTATTTTGGCAACCAGCTCTGGTTCTGACTAGCCCGGTGCTGGTTGTGTTTAAGTACAGGGGACCCCTATGTCGTTTGTCCCCTGTATTTAAGCACACCCAGCACTGGGTCACTAATGCCCGGGGCTGGTTGCTCTTTTTTTGGGGGGGAGGACGCCATTTTTTTCTCTTTTTACACAGGTTTTTTTTTTTTTTATTTACCACAGCAGCACAGACGGGTCTCACGGACCCGTTAGTGCTCTGTGTCAATGACACAGATGCAAGTAGCACGGATCTCCTGGTCCGTGCGTGCATCTGTGTCATTGAAATACACAGCAGCACAGACGGGTCTCACTGACCCATCTGTGCTCTGTGTCACTGTCAATCACACAGATGCATGTAGCACGGATCTCACGAGTCCGTGCTACATGCAAATGAGCACCATAATGCTGATTGGCTGAGAGCCGTGACAGACGGCTCTGTCAGCCAATCAGCACTTTGCCCATTAAAGGCAAAGGCATTTTTTTTTAAATGGCCGCTCGAGGCAAAACCTCGAGATCCGACAGCAGATCTCGAGGTTTTGCCTCGGGAGAGGGATCCGGGGCAGACAGGGAGATCCGAGCTTGGGCTCGGATCGCCCCGGATCCCCGAAGTTCGGGTGGGTTCGGTTCTCAGGGAACCGAACCCGCTCATCCCTAATATATATATATACACACATACACATATACACACACACACATATTTTACCCGCTGTATATGTGTGTGTGTGTGTGTGTGTGTATATAAGTATTGAACACATCAATATTTTTCTCAGTAAATCTATTTGTAATGGGGTTAGTGTAATTAAGTTTTCACCAAATGTCAGCAACAACCCATGCAATCCACACAAGCAAAGAAATCAAACCATAGATGTCCATAAATTAAGTTATGTGTAATTATGTGAAATGACTCAGGGAAAAAGTATTGAACACATGAAGAAAGGGAGGTTCAAAAAGGCATGGAAAGCCAAGACACCAGCTTTGATGCCTACAAGTGTAAAGCAATGCTGCCCCTTGTCAGTGCAAATTAATATAAGCTAGTTCAGTCCAAACTGATGGCCTATAAAAAGGTGTCTCTTTACCAAAGGTGTCACACAAGAAACATCTCATGATGGGTAAAAGCAAAGAGCTCTCTCAAGACCTTCGCAAACTTACTGTTGCAAAACATACTGATGACATTGATTACAGAAGGATTTCTAAACTTCTGAATGTTCCAGTGAGCACTGTTGGGACTATAATTCAGAAGTGGAAAGAACAGTATTTCACCATAAATCGGCCACGACTAGGTGCTCCTCGCAAGATTTCTGACAGAGTAGTGAAAATAATGTCTATAATAGACTGCAATAACTAACATGGTTTTAAATGTAAGGTTTCTTAGTACATGTTTGGCCAAAGGTGTTTGCCCACCTACCACGTCACGGTGAACCTTATACAGGTGGGTCCCTAACATCTCTAATACTAACACACTAATTAATTTATCTAGGTCTTACCTATCATAGAGCCCATTAGATGTGTGTACTGCAACCTGTATAAGGTTCACCGTGACGTGGTAGGTGGGCAAACATCTTTGGCCAAACATGTACTAAGAAACCTTACATTTAAAACCATGTTAATTATTGCAGTTTATTATAGATATTTTGATCATTTGTATTCTTAGTGCTTATAGTGTGCACCTGCTCCTCCTCCCCCCCCCCCCCTCTCCTTTTTGCTGTAGAACTACTGGTCTCAGCATGGTAGCACCAAATATCATGTTTAATATTAGGATGTGCAGCCCAGCCCCTCCCATTTCCTGTGTGTGTGTATTGAAGGTACATTCTGAAGGAGAGACCCCTTCTTTGGGCCTGCCCCAGGTGATTTTAACTGGTATGGGTCCTTGCATTGCAGTACACACATCTAATGGGCTCTATGATAGGTAAGACCTAGATAAATTAATTAGTGTGTTAGTATTAGAGATGTTAGGGACCCACCTGTATAAGGTTCACCGTGACGTGGTAGGTGGGCAAACATCTTTGGCCAAACATGTACTAAGAAACCTTACATTTAAAACCATGTTAATTATTGCAGTCTATTATAGATATTTTGATCATTTGTATTCTTAGTGCTTATGGTGTGCACCTGCTCCTCCCCCCGCCCTCTCCTTTTTGCTGTAGAACTACTGGTCTCAGCATGGTAGCACCTATTTACGTGTTTAATATTAGGATGTGCAGCCCAGCCCCTCCCATTTCTAGTGAAAATAATGATCAGAAGAGTTGTCCAAGAGCCAAGGACCACCTGTGGAAAGCTTCAGAAAGACCTGAAATTAGCAGGTACAATTGTTTCAAAGAAAACATTAAGTAATGCACTCAACTGCCATGGCCTGTATGCACACTCACCACGCAAGACTCCATTGCTGAAGAAAATGCATGTTGAACCTCGTTTAAAGTTTGCTGCACAACATTTGGACAAGCCTGTGAAATACTGGGAGAATATAGTCTGGTCAGATAAGACCAAAGTCGAACTCTTTGGATGCCATAATACACACCATGTTTGGAGGAGAAATGGCACTGTACATCACCCCAAAAACACCATACCAACAGTGAAGTTTGGAGGTGGGAACATCATGGTGTGGGGCTGTTTTTCAGCATACGGTACTGGCATACTTCAGATAATTGAAGGAAGGATGAATTAAAAAAAATATGTTCTTGGTAAAACTCTGCTGCCATCTACCAGGATTCTGAAGATGAAACGAGAGTGGACATTTCAGCAAGACAATGATCCCAAACACACAGCCAAGGACACTCTCAATTGGTTTCAGAGAAAGAAAATAAAGCTGCTAGAATGGCCCAGCCAATCACCTGACTTGAATCCAATTGAAAATGTATGGAAAGAACTAAAGATCAGAGTTCATAGAAGAGGCCTACGGAACCTTCAAGATTTGAAGACTGTTTGTGTGGATGAATGGGCCAAAATCACATCTGAGCAATGCATGCAACTAGTTTCTCCATACAGGAGGCGTCTTGAAGCTGTCACCACCAACAAAGGCTTTTGTACGAAGTATTAAATAAATTTCAGTAAGTGTGTTCAATACTTTCGACCCTGTGTTATTTCACATTATTACACATAACTTAATTTATGGACATCTATGGTTCGATTTCTTTGCATGTGTGGATTGTATGGGTTGTTGCTGACATTTGGTGAAAATTTCATTACACTAACCCCAATACAAATAGATTTGTAAAAAATGTTGATGTGTTCAATACTTATTTTACTCGCTGTGGTGTGTGTGTGTGTATAATTATTATATATATATATATATATATATATATAAATATATATATAAAATAGTGTGCAGAAGTTCGGCACTCAAACTAGAAATGCAAAATAGCGGGGTGCCATCCTAAACAAGTAGTATATAGTCCGTTGCTCTTCCTATGAAAGGTGTAAAAAACCCCAAGGGGTAGAACAAACCAGAGGAGGCACTCCCTTGCAGAATGAAAAAAATTTAATATACTTATAACATGTTGAATTTCAGTACAGAGATAAGTCAACGTTTCAAGGTCCGCAGACCTTTTCGTCAGGACTGTACAACAGGCATCAAATGAACTGTGACAAGTGCTTACCTTAAATACTAGAGTGTGTATGTGCTGGAAGGTGCTGAAAGGAAACTGCAGCAGCGGGCGTCCCAGCCGCGAGGTCCAGGCTGGCATCCGGCGGAAGCAGGGGATTCCACAGAGGGTTGCCCAGCAACGCCGACGCGCATCCAGTGACGTCATCGGGGGACCCGGCTGCCGCGATAAGCAGTGAAGAGAAAGAGCTGAGTGTGTTCAGTGTATACAGACAACCGCACAATCCGGCTGTGGATACAAAGAAAAAGAAATAAGAG
This sequence comes from Taudactylus pleione, assembly GCA_031769625.1. Taxonomy (NCBI): domain Eukaryota; kingdom Metazoa; phylum Chordata; class Amphibia; order Anura; family Myobatrachidae; genus Taudactylus; species Taudactylus pleione. The sequence continues at coordinate 984,123 of JAUIMM010000993.1, forward strand.
TGGTGTGAAATAAAACGTAAAGTGTGTTTGTAAAAAAATGAAATGTGTTGACAAAGCAGTGCATGGTTGAAAAAAGAGAAAAGGACTACTGTATAGCAAAGGGTAAGGCTGGATGTAGGATGTCAGAAACAAAGTAGCAGCGAGTGCTGAAAAATATATGTCAAACGTATGTAGATGCACAGTAAAGGTAAGACAAACTAAGTCACCATCATGTCTCGCAAAAAAACGGGGATTTGCCCAGATGAACTATGCATGGAAGAAATAAGAGCTGCATAGAATAGCCACGTATAATATCCCACAATGGGGAAAGAAATAAATGTATAACAAAGAACATGACAAACAGAGTAGAGAGATCCAAAAAAAAAGCGAACAGAGTGGGCTAAGGGCAGAAGAACAAAGATGGACAAGGGAGGAGGGGAGAGTGGAGGCAGGAAGGAAGGGGGGGTGGAGGAAGGAAGGAGTGGAGTAAAAGGGGAAGGAGGAAATGGAAGAAGGGAAAAGAGAAGAAAGGAGAAAGCAAAGAAATAACTAGAGAAGAGAAAAAAGGAGAAGAGTAGCTGCTAGAGCAGAGAAAGAGAAATAAAGAGAAGAAGAGAACAACATAGGTGGAGAAAAGAGAAGAGAGAAAGAACAAAAAAAAAGGAAGAAGGGTAAGGAGTAACGAAAAAGAAGTAGGGAAACACAAGGGAAGAACATGAAATGTATAAAAATTCTTAATAATCAAAGTAATTTTTTGGAAAAAGAAAAAAGAAAAAAAGAAAAAAAAATATATGAATTATAAAAAAATGTTCCAAGAAATTTTTTCATTTAAATGCCTTGGGGCAATAGTGTCCAATCGATATATCCATCTTGCTTCCAATTGCCTCAGGCGTTTTGTGCGGTCACCACCGCGGATATCCATTGGAATATGGTCTATAATCTTATATCGTAGATATGATAACTGGTGTCTAGCATGTTTGAAATGTCTGGCCACAGGTTGTTCCATTTCTTTGCCCGAAAGGGCCGCTCTGATGGCCGACCTGTGTAGAGCCATACGTTCACGGAACGTACGGGTAGTCTGGCCTACATACATCAGACCACAGGGGCACATGATGATGTATATAATGAATTGAGACGTGCAAGACAACACATGTCGGATGAGGAATTTATGACCCGTGTGGGGATGTTTAAAGTAATGTCCCCTCTCCATATAGTTGCAAGTAGTGCATGATATGCATTTGTAGCAGCCAGGTTTTTTCTTTTGTGTTAGAAAAGAAGAGGAAGGAGCAAGGCTGGAGGGGAGACTGGAGATGTTGGTTTTAACTAAAATGTCTCTCAAATTTTTGCCTCTGCGATACGCAGGCATCAGTCTCTTGTTTCTGAAAATTGGTAGGTTATCACCTGCTACAATAGGCCACAGGCCCTTATCTGCCCTTGGTAGTACTGGGAAGGCTAAATCATATTCCCTAATAAGAGGAATCTTCTGGTCCTGGGATGAGACCCTTGTTGATGGTAAAAGTAACCGATCACGTGGAGTGTGCAGTACTTCGTTTTTAATTTTATGAAGTTCAGAAGATAAATAACCTCTTTGCAGGAATTTAGAAGTCATCGAATTTAAAGTATGTTCCAGGGTATTGGGGTCACTAGTAATACGTGCGGCCCTAAGCATCTGGGATTTTGGAAGCGACTTCTTAAGAGCTGGTGGGTGGCAACTGCTGTGGTGAAGGAGAGTGTTCCGATCAGTGGCTTTATTGTACAAGGAAGTTATAATTTTACCTTGATGGAGTTATATAGTGACATCCAGAAAATTGATGTTGGAGTCACTAATTTGACTGGTAAATTTCACAGGATTATCTTGTTGATTGAGGTTATCGATCAGATCCAATAATTCATGTTTCGAGCCAGACCAAATAAGAAATAGTCTATATACCTTGTGTAGAAAAATTTTTTTTGGATGTCTCCTCGTTGTCAAAGAAAAAGAGTTGTTCCTGTGTAAACATAAAAACATTGGCAAAGGACGGAGCGACATTGGAGCCCATAGCGCCTCCAGTGCAATGTAAAAAGAACTTGCCGTTGTGGAGGAAATAGTTGTGTGTTAAAGTGATATTTAAGAGAGACAAAAAGAGATTAAGATCCGCTCTGTTCGCTTTTTTTTTGGATCTCTCTACTCTGTTTGTCATGTTCTTTGTTATACATTTATTTCTTTCCCCATTGTGGGATATTATACGTGGCTATTCTATGCAGCTCTTATTTCTTCCATGCATAGTTCATCTGGGCAAATCCCCGTTTTTTTGCGAGACATGATGGGGACTTCGTTTGTCTTACCTTTACTGTGCATCTACATACGTTTGACATATATTTTTCAGCACTCGCTGCTACTTTGTTTCTGACATCCTACATCCAGCCTTACCCTTTGCTATACAGTAGTCCTTTTCTCTTTTTTCAACCATGCACTGCTTTGTCAACACATTTCATTTTTTTACAAACACACTTTACGTTTTATTTCACACCACTCTTATTTCTTTTTCTTTGTATCCACAGCCGGATTGTGCGGCTGTCTGTATACACTGAACACACTCAGCGCTTTCTCTTCACTGCTTATCGCGGCAGCCGGGTCCCCCGATGACGTCACTGGATGCGCGTCGGTGTTGCTGGGCAACCCTCTGTGGAATCCCCTGCATCCGCCGGATGCCAGCCTGGACCTCACGGCTGGGATGCCCGCTGCTGCCGTTCTTTCCCTTCAGCACCTTCCAGCACATACACACTCTAGTATTTAAGGTAAGCACTTGTCACAGTTCATTTGATGCCTGTTGTACAGTCCTGACGAAAAGGTCTGCGGACCTTGAAACGTTGACTTATCTCTGTACTGAAATTCAACATGTTATAAGTATATTAATTTTTTTTCATTCTTCAAGGGAGTGCCTCCTCTGGTTTGTTCTACCCCTTGGGGTTTTTTACACCTTTCATAGGAAGAGCAACGGACTATATATATATATATATATATATATATATATACATACACACACACACACACACACATACACACATATATACAGTCAGGTCCATAAATATTGGGACATTGACAGAATTTTCATATTTTGTCCTCTATTTACCACCACAATGGCTTTGAAATGAAATAAACAAGATGTGATTTAACTGCAGACTTTCAGATTTAATTTGAGGTTAATTACATCCAAATCAGGTGAACGGTGTAGGAATTACAACGGTTTCTATATGTGCCTCCCACTTTTTAAGGGGCCAAAAGTAATGGGACAAACTAAACAATCCTAAATCAAACTTTCACTTTTTAATACTTTGTTGCAAATCCTTTGCAGGCAACTACAGCCTGAAGTCTGGAACGCATAGACATCACCAGATGCTGGGTTTCATCCCTGGTGA